>OU612048.1:8382880-8384318 GCA_914767935.1 Coremacera marginata | reverse complement strand
ACCTTTCTTGATTGGACTCTATAGTACCTGAAATTTTATCAGGTACTATACCGATCAAAAGAACAAATTCTAACTACTACCATGTTTTATATATCTTGCTACATACGTACCCAAAAATTTAGTCATATTTTATTCAAATATCAACTCATTTTCATAGAATTGAACATAAATTTTATTCATGTAAAAAAATTGTTAATGTGAATGCATGTGATTTTTGAGTGACACTTGTTTTAGGGAATACCCAGTCGTGAATTTAACATAATGTCAATGTCATCAATAGTCATATAATAAGTAGCTTTAAAAGTTATTCGAATATTAAAAGTTTTTGAAAATGTAACATAATGTCAATGTCACCAATAGTCATACAATAAGTAGCTATAAAATTTATTCGAATATTAAAAGATTTTTAAATCGATTACGAAAGCTTGGGGCTTGATTCATTTAATGTTTCTCTCTCGCAAGGTTTGGCAATGACAAACTCAATTCATTACACTTTTTTTACTCGATCAAACAAGGCCCTAAACCTCCTTACTTACTTACTTAGGTGGCGCTTACTACCATAAGTCGGTTTTGGCCTGTTGTAAGAATGCCATCCTTTTCTATTTTGCGCGTGCTGGCGCCAGTTGGAAGCTACAAGTTTCGTCAGGTTTTCCTCTATTTGATCCTTTCAACGAAGATGCAGTCGTCCTCTTGTTCGTTGACCACCGATGAGTACCGAATCGAATATTTTCTTTGCTGGAGCGTCACCTTCCTTCCGCTCAACATGACCTAGCCAGCGAAGCCACTTGATTTTTATGCGCTTTGTTACAGCTTTACTAGAGCTCATACAGCTCACCGTTTCATCGTATTCGGTAATTGCCATTGATGCAGATTGGTCCGTAGATCTTACGAAGTATCTTTCTCTCGAAAGCTCCTAAAGACTTTTCATCAGAGCTGCTCAGCGTCCAGGTTTGTGCTGCATATTTTTATGGACGGACATAATTATTAACTTATAGAGCGTGACTTTTGTTCTTTGAGAGAGGGCTCTGCTTCTCAATTGCCTACTGAGCCCAAAGTAACACCTGATGGCAAGAGTTATCTTTCGTTTTATTTCACTACTGATATTGTTGGTGGAGTTTATGCTGGATGCCAGGTTGACGAAGTCCTTCACAACCTCGAAGGAGGTATTGTCAACAGTGACGTTGGTGCCAAGACGTTTGGACTACTTGTTCGTTGACACCAGATACTTCGTATTATCTGCGTTCACTGCAAGACCCATGTGACTCGACTCTTTTCTAATTTGGAGAATGCTGCATTGACTTCGCGTGTATTATGGCCAATGATATCAATATCTACAGCATAAGCTAGCAGCATAAAACTCTTATAGAATATAGTGCGGCTTTGTCTCAGATCAGCAGCTCGAATGATCTTCTCCATAATTAGATTCAAAAAGTCAAAC
>OU612048.1:8025380-8377880 GCA_914767935.1 Coremacera marginata | reverse complement strand
GAAAGAGAAAAAACTTTAGATAAAATATTTTATCTTATCTTATTTTAAAAATAACTTAAATAAGTTGCTATAACCTAATTTACGGTTTAAGGATCGCCTGTGGCCGAAATTCGACCATATCAAAATCGATTTTCCTTTGGTTTTTTTTTTTTGCTAAGCACACCAATTCATAGCCTGAACAGAATGAACGGCGTTAGCAGCGCTCTCTGTCGCAGAGTCATCTCGAAATAAGTAACCAAGTATTGAAGAAAATAAACAATTATAAATATCATTGCATGTGTTGTATAAAGCAAGCAACAGTTTAACAGTTTTTTTACGCTGACGCGGTGGCAAGTTAATTCTGTTCAGCCCATGATACAATTGTTGATACAATTTAAATGGCTGTTCAAACAACAAGTTTTGCAACAACAAAGCTGTGAGAACGCTAGACGTGAAATGATAAATGCAACAACAACAATAAGAAAACTAAAATTCGACCAGCCGATTTTGACATACAGCTTTCATTTTACTCCAAATTGAGCCTACCTTATAATTCTATCAGTGTGTTCGAAGAGAGAGAAATTAAGAGAAAGCAACAACAACAATAATGTACACAGCTCTTTCGAAGTGTCTGCGTCACTCTTGCATTTCAATCTTGCTCGTGTATGCTTCAACAACGGTGTTCAACAGATCTGTGTCGCTATGTATTTTTTTGTTGGTTTCTCATTGTCCCATTGAAAAAAAAAGGTTTTTACATTTGCTTAGTCTTATATATCTTAATGACAACATGTTCGAAAAAAAATTATATTGTGCAAATCTACTCGAAAATACCTTTCCATCGATTTAAGTTGTATGTGAATATGTTGAAGTTAATACACGTAAAAAGGGATCACAAACTTTTTTGTTTGCTTATTCATATATAGATTAGTTAACTAATTAATTAAAAACTGTTTACAAACTGGTTCCTATCTGCGATATTTTGCAAGTTGTAACTGATGACAAATAGGAATTTCATTTTTGCTGACATTTATAACTCGAAACAGAAGAATGCCCGCCATACATACTTTTTTTTATCTTACCCCAAGGAATCAACCCGCTCAAGATTGGTCAATTATCTAGGTCACCCTGTATACATAGATATATAAGAGCAAGCAACATAACGACGTTACCTTTCTTGATTGGACTCTATAGTACCTGAAATTTTATCAGGTACTGTACCGATCAAAAGAACAAATTCTAACTACTACCATGTTTTATATATCTTGCTACATACGTACCCAAAAATTTAGTCATATTTTATTCAAATATCAACTCATTTTCATAGAATTGAACATAAATTTTATTCATGTAAAAAAATTGTTAATGTGAATGCATGTGATTTTTGAGTGACACTTGTTTTAGGGAATACCCAGTCGTGAATTTAACATAATGTCAATGTCATCAATAGTCATATAATAAGTAGCTTTAAAAGTTATTCGAATATTAAAAGTTTTTGAAAATGTAACATAATGTCAATGTCACCAATAGTCATACAATAAGTAGCTATAAAATTTATTCGAATATTAAAAGATTTTTAAATCGATTACGAAAGCTTGGGGCTTGATTCATTTAATGTTTCTCTCTCGCAAGGTTTGGCAATGACAAACTCAATTCATTACACTTTTTTTACTCGATCAAACAAGGCCCTAAACCTCCTTACTTACTTACTTAGGTGGCGCTTACTACCATAAGTCGGTTTTGGCCTGTTGTAAGAATGCCATCCTTTTCTATTTTGCGCGTGCTGGCGCCAGTTGGAAGCTACAAGTTTCGTCAGGTTTTCCTCTATTTGATCCTTTCAACGAAGATGCAGTCGTCCTCTTGTTCGTTGACCACCGATGAGTACCGAATCGAATATTTTCTTTGCTGGAGCGTCACCTTCCTTCCGCTCAACATGACCTAGCCAGCGAAGCCACTTGATTTTTATGCGCTTTGTTACAGCTTTACTAGAGCTCATACAGCTCACCGTTTCATCGTATTCGGTAATTGCCATTGATGCAGATTGGTCCGTAGATCTTACGAAGTATCTTTCTCTCGAAAGCTCCTAAAGACTTTTCATCAGAGCTGCTCAGCGTCCAGGTTTGTGCTGCATATTTTTATGGACGGACATAATTATTAACTTATAGAGCGTGACTTTTGTTCTTTGAGAGAGGGCTCTGCTTCTCAATTGCCTACTGAGCCCAAAGTAACACCTGATGGCAAGAGTTATCTTTCGTTTTATTTCACTACTGATATTGTTGGTGGAGTTTATGCTGGATGCCAGGTTGACGAAGTCCTTCACAACCTCGAAGGAGGTATTGTCAACAGTGACGTTGGTGCCAAGACGTTTGGACTACTTGTTCGTTGACACCAGATACTTCGTATTATCTGCGTTCACTGCAAGACCCATGTGACTCGACTCTTTTCTAATTTGGAGAATGCTGCATTGACTTCGCGTGTATTATGGCCAATGATATCAATATCTACAGCATAAGCTAGCAGCATAAAACTCTTATAGAATATAGTGCGGCTTTGTCTCAGATCAGCAGCTCGAATGATCTTCTCCATAATTAGATTCAAAAAGTCAAACGATAAAGACCTTGTTTGGTAACAAATGAGGGGGAGAGATCCTTCCCGATTTTAACTGCGCTGCTGTTATTGCTCAGTGTCATCCTGTATAGACGAAATTATTTTGCAGGTATACGAAATTCAGACATGGTGGAGTATAGGGGATTCATTATTGGACTGTCGAAGGCGGCTTTGTAATTGACAAGAAGATGATGAGTGTCGATTTGATTCTATAGGCTTCGCCACCGTTCTTAAACAGTTCAGCGGGTAGACAAACGACTCCCACGGCTTTGTTGTTCTTAAGCCATGTTATGGCTGTCAAGACTACATTATAGTCTGGCAGCGGAGCTTCAACACTGTCATCCATTATTGCGGTTTACGGGATATCATATCTATTGGCGAGGGTGGTGGTAGCTAATAACTTATTCAGCAGAAGCACCCATGAAGTGCTTTCTTGAAGACGGAATGAGAGTCGAGCGGCGAAGGCTTCCGTTTTGATTACAGCTTGCCGACGTTTAGATTTCTTTATGCAAGGTTGCGCGCATTCTTTGCTGCGCACAGACGTGAACGGATCTTAGCTGCGACAACATAATGATCCAAGTCTATGTTAGCACCATGCATCGTGCGTACATCTAATTCACTGGAAGATTCCTTTCCGTCAATCGAAACGTGATCAATTTGGTTGCGCATTTTTTGGTCAGGGGACAGCCAGGTGGCCTTATGAAAATTGAGATGCTTGAATCTAGTGCTACTTACAACCATGTTTCATGATGCGGCAAAGTCAATGAGTCTCATCCATTATCGAATGTGTTGTCGTGGAGGCTAAACTTTCCGACTGTTGTACCAAAGATGTTTTACTTGCCCAGCTTAGCGTTGAAGTCACCAAGCACAATTCTTATGTCGTGATGGGGGCAGTGCATATATTAGGCTTATATGTAAAAAAATTTGCCTTGATGCGGATCATGGCACGTCGTTGGCGCGGATTATGCCGCCCTAAAACTCGAGCTTTTCCTCATGGCCGCTGAAGTAGATATCACTGGATGCTTGCCGTGAACAACACTGTCCCTATCTTTGATTGCAGTGATGTCAGTTTTGTATCTTTACAAGATATCAATCAGTTCCCAATTAAGAGTTCTTACATTCCAGGTGCATATCCGTAAATCATTATCAGTTTTTCGTTTGCGGTAGTCGCCATCAGATTTGAGGATAGTTTTTATCATTTTTCTTGTACTTTTCTTTGAAATTGTTTCTTATGTGGTGGCTTTAAGTCCGAAGGAAAACCTATTTCAGGCTAGGTGACCCGTGAAATTAGCCGTCAGACAGCCGGATGTCAGTTTGTTGTTGCCCAGGGAACTTCACGAGGAGGTTTGAGTCGACTTGGGATGATTTCGACATGGATAATGCTGGCCTCACCAGGTTGTGGCAGATGAATTCCAGCTGTACAAGTACGCCTGCTTTGTAGGCATAAGTACTTGGTTCTATAGACCGAGGGTATAGTTTATGGAACGAACGACCAGCACTTATGTGTATTACTCAATCAGCAGATCCGTTTGTGCATTACAAAGTAAAAACACACAGTCATCCGGCAGAGCGAACACGAACTGGAAGCCGTTCCGCAAACACAAAGCACACCCAATGCCCTACTACTGAAAACATTACGACTCCAACATATCATACAATTGTATAACTATGGAGCCGCACTGCTCCCAATAGCAGTACCAGTTTAACTACCAGTACTGGCGTACTTTCATTGTCATCTACTGGTGAAGACGAGACCTGCCCAATCTCTTGCATACTAAGCAGGTACGCCAGCCCGGTCTTAACAGTGCGCGACCCCGTCGGTGAATGTAGACCTGTGTAGCATAAACACAACCACAGCCAGCACGAGTCTCCTCGAAGAGCCCACCCACGATAGTGACCTGGGCAACTCAGTCCCGCCAAAGAAGCTCCACAATATCCCAGCAACGAGACAAAAATTCATGCATGCATGAGTTTTTGTAACTCGCCGTCCCCAACTAGAGCACTTAATCATGCATAACCGGCAACTTCAATCCAGGCATGAGTCTTAAATTCACTTACCATGGAAGAAGTGCCTATTCGCCATGTTTGTACAACACAACAATGCATCGAATATTCTGTGTCATTGACACCTCCAATTTATACCCAATTTATACAGCCCTCAGTTGTCTCCTTGCCGTAGATAGATAGGGTCGTCCTCTTTGACGAGTATGACTATCTCCGTGCTAGCAAGTTTTAAGGTCAATTGCTATACCTTCGCAAGCTATTCTACATATTCGATATACCGATATGACTTGCTAACAAGATGGGCGCCACCCTGAGCTCTTGGTTGGACCTGTCAGTTTTTACGTTTGCAGGACGTATCCTACAAGCAACCATCCTCCTTTATCCTGGCTTTGGACAGGCAGGTTTGCGTCCGAAGATACCTCCCCTGGCGGAGTTACCAGGTTGAGGCAGTCAGACACGTTGCCATGTGAAGCTTCGTCCCAAATTTTATAATAAAATGATAATAAAAGTGAACTGTAGCTCTTAAAATCGAGCTGGATAGTTTCAATTACCTTACAATTCCCGGAAATTGGAAGTCCATGACAAGGTTACTCATTGTAAATTGTTTGAATTATTTTAGAATTATTATAGACACTGATGTTTGGAACCAATTGTTTCAAATTTCATTTAAGGATAAAATCTACTAAAATTGTAAATTAATAAACATCAAAATTTTTCATGAAATATATTGAACAATGCTTGCACACAAAGTAACTTATGGTTGCACACAATGTTAATCAGTTGGTAAAAATCAATTTCAGATTTCATGAAACGACATTCAAGTCATATCAATTGCTTCTTGATTGCTTTTTGAATCAAAAAGTTTATTTCAACACCCTAGAATAGAGAAAATATAACTGAATTTTAAATTAATTCAAATTAAAATTATTTAAATCACATAAAATTTGCTATACTCAAGCACACACACAAGCCACACAAATAGCTTATTGAGATAGACGAATAAATCTATAAAAAAACTCAAGCAATAGCATTTCCATTAAGAAATAGACATGCACTAAAGCCGTTGGTTGTTGATCTTAAGGAAAAGCAATTGTTTCCTTTTTAATCATTATTATGTGTCTGTGAGTCAACAGCACCAATTAGTAGTGCTGGTTTGCTCAATATTGCCAGCTTGGTAGCGTTCGTGGCTTCAAATTTGTTCATAGGTCTTTTTGAAATTTTAGTACACAAAGTTTTACATACGATCCAGAAAAGCAATTTAACAATTTGTTTTATAGCAACATTTTTATTTTAAACATGCGTTCGGACGTTTCATGAAACGGAAGTCATTTTGAGGCTAAGTTCATACTATGCCTATATATGCGAATTTATCAGCTGTATCAGAAAAAGTAGAAAAGCAGTAAATATTTTTTATAAATTTAACAAGCTTCCAGAAAAATCATATGTCGTCTTTATTAAGAGCAAATTATCATATCAAATGTCATAGCAAATTATTTTATTTGTTCGAGCGTTTCGTGTCGGCCGTTTCAGATTTTTCCATTTGAATGTATTTGGTAATTAAGTTATTAAGTAACTATGTAATTAAGTAATTAAAAAACAAATTTAATATGTTATTATTTCCTTGCCTCAATCATTTCATTATTATCTTTAGCCAATACCTTCCATTTTTAATAAAACAATAATATTTACGAAACACTTACTTAACATTAACTAAAAAGAAAAACTACATTTGTGAAACACTGCGGGCGATTTGATCACCATATAAATGAATTAATGTATAAATTGCTTAAATAAATAAAATTTAAATGTTTCTCTAAGATGATATCCTAAATTACAAGTTTTTAATAACTTTTTATTTATCACCTGTTGAATATGTGTTTCAATTTATACAGTTTTTAATTGCTTGAGTAAAATTTTGAAGCATAAATATTTGAGTTAGAAACATAAAAAAAAATTATCTAAAATTTTAATGATGCATTAATTGAGTGTATTTATGTGTAGTAAAACATTGTATTCAAATATTGTGGAACGTTACCAAGACACGTCAGGATTGTTTGGAGTTGGCCGATTGTGTTGTGGTATGCGTAGTAAGTACTGCGAAAGTACTTAAGTTTACTTTTAATAAATAAAAAATAATGAAGAGGAACGCAGCTTGTGACATCCGAAGTTTAAAAAAACAACACCTTTAAACGTAAGGAAAGTTAAATACCTACAGACGAAAAAACAGAAGCTTTGAAGGTTAGTTTGAACAAATTAGTTCTTTGCTGCCGACACTACATACAATCCCGGCATAATTTTACTTTAGGGCCCACGTCTAAATATTTTTTCTTATTGTTATTTTTTGTTTATTTCCCTATTGGTGCAATAGAACCTTGTCGGTCTCGAATGGTTTAGTAGATAAAAATCGTGAAAATTTTAAAATTCAGCTCAAATTTTTAAGTGCGTGAAAGCTAGTTTCAGAAAATTTCGACATGATCAAATATACATGGAAAAATAGTTTTAAATTATCGTGAAAATTAAATTAGCCTTAACACATTAAGGTTGAAGTTGAGTTATGACAACATTTTTACAGTCATAAGAGCAGCCGATTTTTAATAAAAATTTTTTGCCTCCGGCGCTAATTCTTTATCATATCGATAATTCATAAAATGTTTTTTTTTAAATCGCAACGATTTTTAATATCACAGATTTTCAATAAACATTTTTCACCTGCAGCGCTCATTCTTTTTTTTTTATTTTCATAAATAACTTTTGTAAACCTTTAAATATTTATCTAGGTCCACAAAATGGTTTATGAACAACCCTTACATGAAAATAAATCTTTTAAGTAAATCTGTATAAATTTAACTTTTTTAAATCACAAACACTTAAATTTGAAAAATGTTTGCTCTTGGTGTATTTTGAACAATTCATTATGAAACACTTTTATTTTATTTATGAATCAAAGTAAAATCATCATTGGCACTAGTTTTAATTAACCAGTACAAATTTGAGAACACTTGGTTGGAATTTTGCAGATTATATTGCATTTAATCGATCATTGTGAACTCTTTTAATTTGTATATACTATTCTAAAAACTACTCTTCTGTATAAAAAATGTGGGTATTTTCGTATTCGAAAAAAGATAAATTTTTCAAACTTTCTCAATTTATATCTACTAATTATTTGAAACCGACCTGTTTTTACAGCATTAGATTTCAGGGCCTCCCAATACACATAAAAAAAAGAAAAGGTCGTGGACCCTAAGTAAAATTTTTGCCAATCCCCATTTCATTACCTATTGCCAGCTAAAGTTCGAAACAGTATTTGCTTAATGTTTCTGCTTGGGTTTGGAACTCATTGATTCTCAGGTTGGCCTTTGAGCCTTGTAGTCATACACTTTCTATTAGTTGTTTAATTCTAAACAACATTCTATATTACTAGCTGAAAAATAATAAAATACCGTATAAAGTACAAAAAATACTAAAAATCGCATTTTTAATTAAAAATAACAGTATTTTGTATGTAAAAATTGTACGGGCAGTTTTGGAAAAATTCACATTGATTCTCCAACATGAAATTTTGAGAATGCATTAAAATTGAATGCCTCTATGCCTCTATAATGCTCTCAAATGCCAAAAAAATAGCTGTCCATGAAAGATATGAATGAAATATTTAGTGGCCAAAAAAATTAAATTATTCTATAAAGTGTTGGTAAAACAGTACACCACAAAGAATATCAATTCCAGATCCTTAAAATACGACTTAACTTGGTTTTCACTCTGTAAAATTACACCTAAATAAATCCAATTCAATATATTTTTTGTATAGCTTAATTCGATAATTCAGTTGTTTTTTATTTTTCTCCATTATCAAACATATAAAAAATGTGTTGGCATTTTTCATTTGATTGACAGCAATTGACCACTGAAATTGAAAACCAAGCATAGCTGTTGTTCAACATGTATTTCCACTATGTATAACTTGAAAAAAAAAGAAATTATAAGAATATATGCAAATATTTTTATTTTTTAAGTACACTCCGTTCTGTTTTTACACGAATTTGATTTAACACGAATTAAAAATAAATCCTTTTTCGTTTTTACACGCTTTATTTTGATTTAACACGATTGACCCAAATTCTGAAAACAACAATTTTAGTACTAACAGTTTTCACCGCTATAAATTTTTTTCTTTTTATTATACTCCCGTGTTGCCGCGTGTAAACATGCAGGTCAACAGTCATCCCTATTGTATTGTATGTGTACTATATTGTTTTTTTGCTTTCTTTTCTAAGTTTCTGAAATTGTTTTTTTTTTTGCATTCTTTTATAAGTTTCTGAAATAAAAATATACGCAAATATTAGCTATAACGGTCCAATATGAGTTTAAAAATAGTTGATTGTATTATTTCTACAGATTTGTTAAATTTGGAACCAATCTTCTACTTTTCCATAAGTGCAATGAATTTTTTTACACGATTTTTTTTGCACGAACTCTTTGGGAACGTGTCTACCGTGTAAAAACAGAACTGAGTGTACTATCGACGTGCAAGGTACCACATTTTTACAAACAAGTGAGGTTTGGAAAGCGCCCGATTAGATGTGGAATCTGCGATATATACCATTTGTAATTTTTAGTTTTTTTCATATTGGTTTTTTTTTATCTTAGCCCCCTACCCCTTCCCCACCTCTGGCAAATTCAAGATCCTCCACTAAGTAAGGAGGATACTCACACTCCTCCAGTGTAGTTTTGCCATGGCAACCGCTGAGGTGTGAGGCGGTCTTGGTGAAACAGGATTTTCTTTTCCTGCAAATGTGGCCGTTTTTTCTCAATTTCTGTTTTCAGCTTGACAAGCAATGATGCTGAAGTATGCTCCTGTTATGATTTTTCCCTCTTTGAAGATAACCGATTAAGATAACTATCTGACTATCCCTAAAAAAACAGTCGCCATTACTTTTCCAGCAGAAAAGTAGTTTTTTTTTTCTGTTTTTGGAGCCGATTCTCTCTTTGCAGTCTACTGTTTTGACTATATTTTTGTTTCGGGCGTATAACGGCGTATCTACAGTAAGATTTATTGTGCCTAAACTGCGCAACAGAGTTTATGAAATGTTCATTCGAACATGTTTTTGGTTTAACGAGAGCAAACGCGGTACCAACGCTCCGACAGCTTCCTCATGCCTAAGTTTGCGAAAATTGTGAACGCTCTTGCTGAGCCGAGACGAAAAACACATTGGAGCAAAAGAGATGCATGACTACGTCTCTTTATTGCTCCAATATATTTTTCGGCTCTGCTCAGCAACAAGCGTTCACTATGTTCGCAACTTAAGGCTGAGGCCATAGTGAACGCTGGTTCAGACAGGCAGGCAGACAGGCACAAGCAGCAGCCTGGTTGGGAAATATGCCGTGCAGAGTGAATGCGAGAAGATCAGATCAGATCAGTGCACGATTGACTTTGTTATTCCTTTTTTTTTTTCTCTTTCTATTTTTCATGCTTATATGATGGCGCCACTAATTGGCGTTTTAGAAATAAAGATTTATTTATATATTAAGGTGGTCGTTCTATGGATTTTTAAAATTTAAATGATTAATGATTGTTGATTGGCTCCAAATCTCAAAAAAACTACTCTGAAATTTTTCAGGTTTTGAAATTGAGCCGTAAATTTCCCTTTTTGTCCATTTGTCCGCGTCTAAGCAAAATATGGCAATAAGTAAATAGTAATTAAGAATATAAGCACACAGAGAATAAAATGTTCAAATCAACCCACAACCACGCCTATCTCCCACATATTAAGATAATTTCAAAGGCCATATTTTCCTTCATATTGCTCCGATTTAAGAAATAACTCGGTATGGAGACATATATTTATGTGCAAAATTGAAAAAAAACTTCGGTTAAGCCCACTTCCCACAACTTTTTTATTTTTTTTAATTTGGATGGGGCAGACAAATGGGCAAATAGGGAGACTTAAGGTTTTATTTGAAAATCTGAAAAAATACAGATTAGTTTTTTTTGGAGCCAATCAACAAGCATTCATCATTGACATTTGAAAAAATCCATATAACTACCACCCTAATAAACATATTATAAGGCGGATTTTGAAGGTCTCTTACGAAGATTGAAGGTCTCTGCATCTTCCAAAGGAATCAAATATTTGATTTAGATATAACAATGTTGATGAGTCGGAGTTTTAAAGAAATTTCTGCTCAAACTACTACTTGAAAAGTGCTCTAGAAAAAATTTATGACTGTAACATAACTTAGGGTGTGTGTCAAAAGGAAACTTTTCACCCGTGGTAGGAAAGAAAATAGCAAGTTGAATAGAATGTGTGTGTGTTGAAATAAATTTGTCTTTTTTGGTGTGTCAAATGGACGATGAAATTTTGACAATTACAAATTTTGACGTTCAACATTTCGGTCGTGTTTTAGAGCATTTTTAATGGTAATATGCAAAAAAAACAATTTTTGATTTATATTTATATGCCGCTCACAACGTTATTCGCGTCTACGCTTCATATGCTGCTAGCTTAGCTTATGCTATGCGGCTGCAGCAACCTAGTAAAGGGTATCAATAAATTAAATTATGAATCAAGGGTAATTCGAGTGCCATGACCGATTGGATTGGAAGAGACATATACGACGGCTTCAAAGGCAGTTTTGAACAATCACGTGGAAATTGCGGACCGGCGGAATGTTTACCTGCTGGCGGCATTGCATTTGGCAGCGGAGCGGATGTATGCTGTAGCCGTGCATCATTGCAATAGCCTTTTCCCATTTGCATGCACCAGCAGTTCCGCGATATCCACGTGAGTGTGCCATCATTCTTTGTTATCTTCCATTTGCAATATTTTCACAGCACTCGGATTTTAAAGCACAATTTACTTTAAAATATATTTAACTAGAAATAAAAGGAACAACTAATAGAGTTTTCTTTTCTAAAAAAAAATTTTACCCTCAAGAATGGTAATATTTTTATGGTGTTACTCCCATCCCTAAAAAATGGCAACATTTATTGTGCTAGAAAAGAATATCAATAGCTACCCTGGATATCAGCTGATGCTGTTAACAAAAAATAAAGACAAATAACAATTACTGTGTCCAAAATTTGTAAAAACTTCTTGCTATTAAAATCAGCTCTTTCACGGGGTGGCATGCCACACCGTCATTTTATAGAGTGTAGAAAGTGGAACACTTGTGCACTGCCAAGTGTAACAATTTTCACAAAAGGACGCAATACCCCATTAAGGTTTAGCCTACTTTTAAGAAAATAACAAAATATCTTGACAGCCCTAGCTTAGTGCAGAATAACAGCCCTATTCTACCAGCTTAACAAAGCTCACCACATTAACAAAATAGTTAATATTAACAAGTTGTTAATGTTCCGTATTCTGGTGAAAATTTAAAAGCTCTTTTCTTTACAATTTTGTTAATTGCAGAAAGTATCTTAACAACGACAACATAATCTCAATATTTATGTGTTTAGCTAGAGAATTGTTGTGCAAATAATAAAAATAATGTAAATTATAATATAATATTGAATTAAAATAAATAAGACTGTGAAAAATGGAAGAATTTTTACGTCTTTTAAGTTTTGAAAATGAAGAAGATCAACGAAACGAAAAATTTAACGACGGCGCTATTTAAAACGTCTTCGAAATGAAAATGATTTATTCATTCTATCTATCTATCTCTTTATCTATTTTTTTATTTCTTTTCAACTCTAAATACAATTAAATACCGAAATGAAAAACCGAAATATAATAATATACATATGCCAGCCAAAAGTTAAGGCTGCTGCCGACATAAATTGTATATAAAATAGGAGCTGCTCCTGCGTCGCTCACTCAAACTTTGTTTGGCTATTAAAAAAATGTAAATTTGTGTTTTAAATAAAAAAAAATCTTGAGATTACTTAGTTCTTTGCATTTTCATTTTGCTAGCTGATATAATAAACAATAGAATTTCATCGAAAAAACAGCTGGCGATTTGAATGCTGTGAGTTTCACATTCTCACCACAAGTGGTGAACTTTTTGAGCTTTTCAGAGCTTTCAAATTGTAAATGATTTTTTAGAATACGAACATTTACATTACATAACAATAATATTAACAAGAGCTCATTAACAATTCCTTGTTAAGTTAACAAGCAGAATAGAGCTGTAAGTGTAACATTTTTTCGAGAAAAGAAAACGCTATAAAGCATCTCGCGTTAAAAGCCACAATTTATCATCAACTTTACCGCACAGAACTAAACACATAAAAATGCAGCTTTCACAAAAACTCACAGTTAAAAATTATATTAGTTTTTATTTATTCCGGTTTTATCTTTACGTTAAAAGAACGATAGTTTAATTAAGAAATTCACAAATTAAAATAGCTAATCAAATCGAAATACAGCGCGGAAATGTATGTAATGTTTGTTTTTCTCACTTTTTGGATGTGTCAAAAATTCACTTTTCGATTGTCAAAATTTGTAGTAGCCCTTGGGGCTACAGGTGAATTATATTCACCTCACAATTGCCAAAAATTGCTCTACCAACTATCAAAATTTGATCATCAGAGTGAAAAGTTTCCGTTTAACACACACTTTTAGTCCTAATTAAAAAAAAAAAAAAATTTCTAAAATTTTTTAAAATTTTAAATTATATATTAATAATACATTAAATTATTTTTTATTTAAAATTTTCATTAATTGTCCGTCCATTTGTGTTTCAATCTTTTCTATTTTCATTTCCCTTCTAATTTTAATAATTTTCCAAAAAAAAACCTTAACGAAATTCTTTATTTCGCAAAAAAGTTTGGTAAAAATATTTGTTGTTGGAAAAATATTCAAAACCAAAAATGGCTTTTTTTAATATTCTTTCATATGATATGCATAAATGTAGGGTTTGTTTAAAGTTTCTATCCCAAAAATTTAAAAACGTTTTATAAATCGAAACATCAAGCCTATCATAAAAATTTATGTTTTTTCTTGTTTATTATTATTATTATATTATTATTATTATTATGGTGTTATTGAAAGAATCATAACAATTTTTAAATTCGTTTGTGAGTTAAACATTCAAATACCCCTTTAAACGCTGCCAAAGCAACAACAGCGCCACCTACTGGGTCAAACTTAAAATCTGAATCATCTACAGACCCAGCCGCACACACACACACCAAATTTGATCAGTGACAAAACAATGTACAGAAGAATTTTATATATAAAGATATGGAAATTTCGGTATTAAAGTAAGAAATCTTTTGTAGGCATTTTTTAAAAAATTCTTTAAAAATAGCAATCGTTGGTATCCCAAGCTAAAACTTTGTGTGAGTCTTAAGAATTAATGTATTATAACGATACTATGTTCAAAAGGTGAAAAATTTACTGCGAACATTACAAAAAACGTGATAAATAACTTCAGTCTAAAAAAATTTAAAAAAAGTTCATAAAAATTGTTAAAAAAAAGGTCACCGCAAGAAAGACCCATTCGAGGTCTCTAAAATATATGCAATTTTTTTCTGTACGACTTACGGTTTCGAAGTTACAGTTGTGTGAATACATTCGCTAATTGTATCTTGGGAGATATTTTCCAATTTTTTACAGTGCATAACTTAAAAAAGAAACTGTTTTCGCAAAAACAAAAAACAAAGTTTAAGTTGTTTTCATGAGCACTACTTACCTACAAAGTTTAAAAAAAATTGGAATCACAAAGGTCAGATTTTGCTTAAAAATAGTCGAATTGATATGGAATCATCGATTCAAGTTGTTGGTATTTCTGCGTTTTTTTTTTATTTTTGTTGGTATTGAAAAAATGCAGAGTTCTTTGCGTTCGGTTTATACGAATATATGTTGAACACACACAACAACACAATACTTAAAACGCTGCGAAGATAAATTAAATCAATAATTGAAAAAATACTATTCCGAATTCATTAAGACGCTTCTTAAAATTAAGTTTCCTTAAAAATATCAAAAAACTACTCAAGAATATAAAATCTTCTCATAACCAGCTGCGAGAAACCAGAGCCAGCCAGCTTTCACGCCTGACCTGATCTGATCTGCCTGTCTGAACCGGCGTTTACTATGTTCACAACCGAAGGGCGCGCTCATAGTAAAAGCTTATTTCGAAGCTAATTGGCACTTTGGATTTAAGCGGCGGTTTAAGTCTACTTTAATGAACCCGCCGAATTTCAAGGGGTTGCTTGGGCCACAGGGGGATAGTGGCCTTTTTTTTCAATACCATTAAAATCTATGAAAGAATGCTACCTTGTACGCATAATACAATTGTAATTCTGCCACGCCTTGTACCAAAAAACTTTCTGAAATTTAAGCCGATTCATTAAACTAGACTTGTTCCAGCTTGTTCCGGCTTATATCAGCGTATTGTATCCACGTGGACGCTTATTACTTAGAGCTTAAAGTAGCTTATTGAGCTTATTGGTGTCCATAGTGGTGTTCATATTAAAGTAGCTTATTGATCTTGTTTGTGAAAATTTTAAAATGGGAGGAGTGTGGAGAAGAAAAAAAAGAAAGAAGCAAAAAGTTTGCACTGATTATTAATGAAAAAAGAAGACATTGCGTTGTTAGTAGATGTTTAGGTTTTTTGTGTTCACATATCAGTGAAAATAGAAGAAAACTCAGATAATTTGAAATGTAACGTTCAGCATAAATTATCTGCATGACGTACCCTTTCAGGAGAATCCATTGCATACTCTTGAAAAAATGCTGTTGGATTATGTATTTCTATGCTACATTTGAAAACAATATTTAAATGAACTGCAAGATTTGTGGATGGCTTGAAAGCTGTTAATTGTGATTCAATTTTTCACTATAGAATTTATCAACTAATTTACCTGTATATTTTTAGAATCTTTAGAAAAGTGTTGAGTGCTTAAATCAAGTACAGGATTCAACAAACAAAATGAGAACTAATTGATACAGAAATTATACCATAACTATTGCTTAAATGAGTTATTATTGCGTTTGTCCTTTAATTTCGAACTTTTTGGAAAATTGTTTTCGCATATATCATAACAATCGACCACTGCAAGGTTATTCACGGAACAAAAACAAAAGAAACATCTTATTGACTTGCCTAACACAAAAGCACTGCAAAACACAAAAAAAAAAAATATAGCTTAAACAATATCTATAAATTTATCTTAAAAATAATATTGAAAATTGTACTTAAGGAATTCTTAACGAGCAACAAAATGCTGCAATATTTAATGTAATTGTTATTGTAATAATAAAACGTTTAAATAACAGCAACAACGAAAGCAAGTTCTATAAAAGTACTGTTTTTCCTAAAAGTTGCTACGTTGCTGTTGTATATATATACTTTTTATTATAGTTTACTTTATATATTTTTTTTTTTTTTTTTTGTGAAAATTGTTTATTACTAATTATTAACAAAAATGCCACATATCTTTAATTAAATAGTACTATTAGGAGTATATATAAAACAAAAAATAAAAATATATCGCTTGTAGAAAAATTGGGGAGGTTCATGCAACACTGAGAGTTTTCCGCTTTATGACAAACGCAACAAAAAAAAAGAAGCATTGTTTCCTTAAAATAAGTTCGTTTTATTGCAGCTATATTTAATTTAATATTTTTAAACTTATTTTCTTGTAAATATAGCTATATATATATATAAATATATATATATATATATATAAAAGATACATAAATAAATAGACAAATATGCACATACATATATATGTATATATGTGGACTCACTGTAAAAAAAAGAAAACCGTCCCAAATGTCAATGACAGAAAACTTTAGTGAAAATAATAAAAAAATCTTTTAATTTAGGCATTTCGTTGAGCACAACAGAAAAAGATTTTGTTGCATTTCCATGGCAAGCTTAAATAAAATAAAAAATTTGATTTAATTACAAATAACCAATTGAATTTTCTGGAATACCTATGATGAAAAAAAAAAAAAAAATACGAATAAATCATAAAATCAAGCGAAAAATGTATTAAAATAAATTTTTAAGCATTACGATTTTATATTCAAGGAAGTCTCAAAAAAAAAAAAAATATTATACCTTATTAAGCATTTCAGCCATTAAACAATATACCATTATTTTGCAAGATTTCTTTGAACACAAAATTGTTATTTTTTACCTACCTTCTTTTTATATTATAAAGCCATGCTTTCCAGTTATATTGACCAAGTTATCGAATTTAGATAGTTTTATCTTTCCTTCTATTGTCACGACATCTCTGGCTAAGAAGATGTGACGCACAGTGGTAAATCGTGATCATAAAATACAAAAAAAAAAAAATAAGAGTGAGTAAAACTCACAATTTATGTAAGGATCGACAGATAATTCTTCAGATAAAGCCCGTATGATACTTCATTTTTTTTGTCCAATTTTAAAATTTGAAAACAAGTGGCGCGTGGGCAGGACAGACATATTATGTAAGAAAAGGATAAATGTTGTTACTTTTTTATTTCTGGTGTTTTTCAAAGAAGCTGCATTTAATAAATTAATATTAGCTATTCACATCACTTCCAATGCAGCATGGAATAAATAGCATCTTAAATAGTTTTGTTTACTCAAAAATGTCAAATTAATTATTAACAGCACAGTAAATATTTGATCGAAACTTAACGACGAACGAATTGAAAGAAACGGCAAAAAAAAAATGCAAAAAAAATACTGTCTGTCCTACAAATTTTTCTCCAATTCGTTCTATATGCATACTCACGCACACCAATTGAATCCATGCATTCGTACTATTTGAACTGCTCTAGTTTTCATTTTCAATGACAACAATTTAGCAAAAGAATTAAGTATCAGACGGGCTTAAGATAAAACTATATCACGGCTATATCTATACTATATCACGGACTATATTACACGGCCATAGCCCATTTAATTTCAACATAAAACTATATCTTTATCTTTACTTTTATCTATCTATACTATCCCTGCAGTGTAGCAAACTAGTTGAAATACTATTAAATGTACTAGGTCTAAAAATACCAGCACTAGTTCAGCCCAAATGATTTTTACATTGCACAAACTGGTTATTTTCCTGTGTTGATGTCATAGGAAAAGACAATCGATATGATTTGAGGTAGTATTTTTACTGGCATTTTTTGAACTAGTTGTGATAATAGCATTTTTGTAAGCCAGTAGAATTCTAGTATAATTAAAGAAGGCTTTTTACTGGTACGATTTTGACCACCTGTGTACTGGTATATTAAGTATATAAAGGGTTTATTGCAATAACACGTCATGCCAATTTATTCAAGAATCGGTATTTTTAGATCATTATATGTTTTACCTATTACCTGTTCGTGAGAGTTTTATTGTTAACCCTCTAATGCTACTAATGGTTCATGCCGATCGATATAAAACTGTATTCTGTGGAAATCAAATTGTTTTCTTTGGAGTGTTAACGAATTTTCAAATCACATTTCAGTTTTAACCCTTTGGCGCTTGCTGCTCCGTTTGACAACTATTCAATTTGAAATGAAGTATCATCATATTTTAACGAATTTAATTAATCTGAAAAAAAACTTTGTTTTCAGTGAATTAAAAAAACACATTAATTGAAGTGAAAAAAATTCTGATGAATAGAAAATTGTTCATTACATAAATAACTATTTTACTATTACAAATCTAAATCACACCTTTCTACTAATTTTTTTTTATTTATGCCCAAGCCCGCCTCTTAGAAAAGTCGAATTTTTCAACTGTACCAATTGAACGAAGTATCAAAATGAAAAAGGAACTTCAGATTAGTTTTTCTTCTCAACAAATTAGTCTAATGTGAGTTTTGGAGCGCAAGCAAAAAAGTGGCATTGGAGGGTTAATTTCAATTATTGCATAAATATTTACCGCATTTTTAATACTTAAAACTTAATTTTTTTTTTGATGTTTGGAAATCTGTGTAAAACAAGCAAATTGCAAAGCACTAGTACAATTATGACTACTTAGTTATGAGCTCAAAAAAACAGTTGGTATTTTTTAAGTAGTTCAGAAGCGACTGGCTAGGTAACTACAAAATTAAGCAACTAGTTATTTTTATACTAGTAAAACACCTGGTATTTTTGAAGTAACTGCATTACAGATAGTAACTTATCTAGTACCTCTTTGTCTAGTAAGTTATGACTAATTAAATGTCTAGAATTTTTTTGACTAGTTTTATTTCAACCAGTATGTTAATAGGAATATTTAATTAAAGCATACAATTTTTCAAAAAATTATCCCCGATGCCACGCATTGCTTGATCGTTTTCTTTCCACACGCTTGTGTTGATAGAGTTTAAATAATTTCCATGATGCTCTCTACTCTTCTATTTTTGCATAATAAATGTAGAAATGGTTTTTATTTTGTTTGACATGTATTGTCTTAAGGGCCTCCGGTAGTTTTTCGAAGAAAAAGAGACACTTTCTAAAAATTTTTTGGAACAAGTCTAGTTTGATGAATCCGCTTAAATTTCAGAAAGTTGTTTCGTACATGGTGTGGCAGAATCATAATTGTATCATGCGTACAAGGTAGCATTTTTTCGTAGATCATAATGGTATTGAAAAAAAACCATTTTCTCCCCCTGTGGCCCAAGCAACCCCTTGAAATTCAGCGGATTTATTAAAGTAGACATAAGCCAATTTTTTTTTAATTTCTGTTTTATTTTAGAGAAAATTTTGTACATTATTAAAGTATAACTATTCCAGATTTATCCCTTACTTTTTGGTCAAAAAATATTCGTCGATAGAAGAAAAGTGTACTAAATATTCATTTATGACAAAATGGCGGGCGAGAAAGAAAATTTTCATTATTCGTGCACAAAATTGAGGTCGTTGTTGGTTATGAATCAAAAAATTAGGTTATAAAATTGAAATCAAAAGTCGAACGATTAAACGCCCGAGAACTCTATACTAAACCGAAAAATCTCTTTTTTTCAGATAAACCAGTCTCCATAATCTTGCTCATTGCACTTTTAGACCTTATTGACGAATGTTTTGGGTCCAACATGTTAGGGATGAATCTTGAATAATTATACTTTAATACGAGTAATGTAAAAAAAATGTTGGTCTAAAATATATTAATTTTTTAAAAAGCCCTTAAGGTCATTCACTACCACGTTCAGCGTACTTAGGATTTTTTTATATGAAGTTTTGTGCAAAATCTCTCTCTACTCATACAAAGAGTAAAAAAAAAGTGTTAGCGTCAGGGCTGTCGTTTTGAAGTAACTTGATGCTAGTAATAAACGCATCCGACTTTGATAATTACTCCTTAAGTAAGGATAGAGTCAGGAAACCTTATATCCAGCTGATTAAAATGTTTCTCCTGATGAATCAGCTCTTTTAATGTTATGACAAGTTATGACGACATTGAAAAAATAAGTTATATTCTTTAGAAAATATATCTATATATTAATACGCAAACAAAAAAGTTTGTGATTCCTTTTTACCTGTATTAACTTCAACATTTTATGTGTTAACTTCACATAAAACTTATATCGATGGAAAGGTATTTTCGAGTAGAGGTGCACAACATAATTTTTATTTGAATATATTGATTAAGATAGGTAAATTTAAGCAAATGTAAAAACCCTTTTTCCCCAATGGGACAATGAGGAAGCAACAACAAAATACAATGCGGCACAGCTATATTAAACATCGTTGCTGTAGCATACACGAGCAAGAGTAGAATGCGAGAGTCGCAGATACTTCAAAAGAGCGGTGCATCGTTATTGTTGTTGGTGCTTTCTCTTAATTCCTCTCATAAAAAAATTCTCAAAATAAATTTGCGCGTTCAGCAAAAAAACAAAAGAAAAATCAATTTTAATGAGGCCAAATTTCGGACACAGTAAAATACGAGTAAAAATAAATACGAGTTTTTATAATTGAGTAAAGAGGTTCTGAAAATATGGTTATGAATTTTGCAAAATGTGCTTCCTCTCAATGAAGTCTTATAGTTACTTTAGTTGTATCGGAATATACAATACATTAACAAAAAATCTGGCGATAAATTTGATGAATAAATTCGATTTTGTACCTCTAAAAAGGTAAAAAGATATCTTAGAGTTAAAATTTATAAAATTGATATTGAAAAAAAATCAATATGGCAAAAAAAGCAATTTTTTCAACAACTTTACGTGTCTTTTCTCGAAGCTGATGTAACTATAAGTTGATCTATTGAAAAATGGGTAAGTTATGAGTTACAGTGCATCACAAAAGTCTTAGTACAAGCTTTTAGATTTTGTTGAATTAAGTGACTGATAAAAAAAAAAACAAATCAAGAAATGCTATTATTTCAAGGAAAAATGGAAATATAGAACCAAAATTTCGCTTCACTAATAAGGAAAAAAATGAGAAACCTTTCATTTACAACAATACAATATACAACTTTAAAACACCTTTTGAATTGCCTTAATATATTCTAAAAGCATGTGAATACTTTTTCAAAAATCTAGGCAAATCAAATTTTTTAAAATACGGGACAAATCTTGGCCCGGCGAGACATTAAAAATTGACTGCATAATACGGGGCATCTGGCAAAACTAGAATACATACAAAAGAAAAGGGTACAAAATGAAAAAGCAAACATAAGCAGGACAAGCGCATGCGTTTGAGCTTGTAAGAAAAAAATAGGATTCATTTAGTTTAATTTTTTAATATTGTGCACTTAAAATACCTGTAAATTATAATTTGAACTACATTTTATCTAATTTAAATGAGTAATAAGCTTTTAGATGCTATTGATGAGAATAACATCGATTTAAATTTGGGCCAAATATCGAATTTCTAACAATATTACTCAATAAACGAAAAAACAAACGATAAGCAATTGACCTGCTGTCATAAATCACGCAACGTTGCTGCTTTTTGTGTAGGGGATCAAATGCGAGAAAACACCCTAATTATATATGCATTTCTTTTCAAAAATAATAATGAAAAATATATTTACTAAAATTTATTTATAAAAAAATTTATAATGCTATTAATTTCATTTCAATAAACTAAGTTTCAAAAGGAAAATATCAACATTTCTTCATCTCTATAAATAAATTATCCCCTTTAAGGATAAGTTGTGACTACGTGTTAATTTACCCACTTTGACCAACACTTTGACAAGCTCGAGCTACGTCATGATTTTTCGCAGCCAACTTCACAACAAAGATGGAGGATATGCGCATTGCACAATCTTGTAATATATCATTCATGCAAACACCTTATTAATTATACCATGACTTTGACTAGCACTGCTGACGTCACAACAATGGCTGACATGAGCGAGACTATCTAATAATTAGGTTGCGAACATAGTAAAAGCTTACTGCTGAGCTTAGGTCGCAACCTTAGGTTAGATGCTGAGAGCCGACCACCACATATAAATAACTTCGCTAAAGTTCTAGCCCACCAACAAAATACACATGCAAAATTAATTCTTAGCGACCACACACAGTAGCGATTCTATCAACATTAGCATTGTCGAAAGAGGGTTGTTTTTTATCGCGTTTGCATGCATTTGCTGTTGTTTAAGGGGTTAACATTGACATTGGCAGTTTTTTGAAATCGACTTTTTTTTAATAATTTTGTATTTTAGTAAATATTCTTAAGATTCTAAGAAAAAAAAATTTCATGGAAAAATTCCTACGGGTTGAAAACGTACAGCCGGATTAGTGAGAGCGCATTTTTAATTTTGCGCTACCTACGTACGGCAGCTGGTATATACTTGTTTTACTTGCTACCTGACTTTTGGTGGTTGTTATTTCGTACCTACGTGAAGGGTGAAGCCCGAATTGCTAAACGATTGCAAAAAACTATAAGAAACAGCACAACACACGATAACGAAGGCATACAGTACGAAGCAGGCATGGCAGATTGAAGGTAACCTTTTTTTTCCTTGTTCACAAACTTTGAACGCGTTTATCTCGAAACCATGTTTTTCGTACTGGTTGCGGCACTAGCGTGTTAATTTTTCGACGAAATTTTTTTTTTTGTATTTTTTTAAACTTGATTCGCTATCGTATGACACGAGCTTTTTTTTAAATTTTTTTTCGATTTTTTATGAATTTTTAAAGTCAATTTTTTTTCGAAAAAACACACTTTCAAATTTGGAAAATCACCAAAAATTGAAAAAAAAATTTAAAAAAAAGCTCGTGTCATACGATAACCAATTTTGTTAAGATTTAAAAAAGTAATTTTTTCCAGATCGGACAATTTTTGCAACTCCCAGCGCTGCAACCACGAGGCCCCGTTTTTTTCTCTGCCGCCAGTTTGGAGCTCTATAAAACCATGTTGGAGTGAAAAATATATTTTTTAATACATGAAGGCAAAATTATACAAGATCTACACATTCCAATTGGACGGAGTTCTTAAGAAGCTCAGGAAGCATCACTAGATGTTCTCTATGTTGCACTAGAGAAGCAAACAACGAGGACGTTTAGCATCACCTACTTATTTTATCAGATCCTCTTATTAGACAAATGCGGATAATACGATATAGAAAATATAAAGAATTGACAATGGCAGCTCAAGAAATACTTTACATTTGCAATGATGATGACGATATTTAAAAAAATATATATTTACTCTAAATTTCGAAACTTCTCTTCTCTTATATATATTCATAATGATCATTATAATCTACAGATTTGTTACAGACTCTTGTTACAAATCTTCTTTTTATTTAATAAAGAAATAAATAATTTTGTCTCCTCGTTTTGCATGGAGTTCTTTGAAAAAAGTAATTTTGAAGTAGCTCACTTTTGAAGAAGGTGTAAGGTATGTATGTACATATGAAGAGTAATTCCTTTTTGCATTACATTATCAAATTCATATCTAACATAATAAGCTTTAGGTTTTATTCAAAAATTGTTTTGATTCTTCCAATACAAATGATTTTAATTTTAAGCCACAAGCTTGTCCAAGGCCTTTCTTTGTATAGGAAGTAGGCGAGTCCATGGGTGAATTTTCCTCAAATTCTCAATTTTGACTCTTTTATGAAAATAAGCATATGTGAGAAATTTCAAGTGTCTACCACTATTTTTACTAAAGGGTGGTTAAATTTTAAGGGCCGATGTTGAATGTGAACCACACCTAAACGTCAAGTTTTTTTCTGCATTTCATTTGACATTTCTCAATTTCAGACCAACTCAATTTGAACCATGGAAGATACACAATCGAGCAACGCGTTAAAGTTATTCAGGCTTATTATGAAAATGGGAGTTCAAATCAAAATGCATCGTCCAAATGTGCGTACAATCGGAAAAATCGTGCAAAAATTTGAGCAAATCGGGTCTGTAGGAGATGTGAAACACCAGTGCATGCTCGTACAGCTCGTACTGCAGAAAATATTGCTGCTGTTCGCTATAGTGTGGCTGAAGAGCCGTCCACCTCAACTCGTCGTCGTGCCCAACAATTGCACCCTCACGCTCGTCGTTGGTGAACATTATGCATAAAGGCTTGCATTTACACGCTTACAAGGTGCAATTGACTCAAGAACTAAAGCCTCTTGACCATTTCAAGCGTCGTCAATGGTCAGAATGGTGGCAAGAAATGGCAACAGTGGTTGATCAATTTTCGAAAAAAATCTTCTTCAGTGATGAGCCACATTTTCACCTCAGTGGATTCGTCAATAAGCAGAATTGCCGCATTTGGGCGAATGATAATCCAAGAGTGATTGTCAAAAAACCAATGCACCCACAAATAGTGACTGTTTGGTGCGGTTTATGGGCTGGCGGCATCATCGGGCCGTATTTTTTCCAAAATGAGGCCGATCAGGCAGTTACTGTGAATGGTTTTCGCTATCGTGAGATGATAACAAACTTTTTATGGCCCGAATTGGAAGATATGAATGTGCACGATATGTGGTTTCAACAGGACGGTGCCACTTGCAACACAGCTAATGAAACAATGGCTCTTTTGCGCGACAAATTCAATGGTCGTGTTATCTCACGTGGTGGCGATGTCAATTTGCCGCCAAGATCATATCATTTGACACCGTTGGACTTCTTTCTTTGGGGTTATTTGAAAGAAAAGGTGTATGTCGATAAGCCAGCAACCATTCAAGAGCTTAAGGATGAGATAATTCGGCACATTGACGGCATAGAACCGCACTTATGCCTCAGCGTCATCGAAAATTTGGACCATCGGATGGAGGTGTGCCGCCGAGGTCGTGGCGGCCATTTTGCCGATATTTTATGCCATACATAATAATTGAACCATACCAATATTATCATAATAAGGAGAAATGACAATAATTTCCTACATAATTTGTGTTTTATTCAAAATCAACATCGGCCCTTAAAATTTAACCATCCTTTATTATAGCCAACTTTTGGGTGAAGCTTTTCAATTATGCGACGCCTTGATTTTTCCCCCCATCCATATTAAGTGCGAAAACGCTGTGCTACACTTAGGATTGCCAGATCGCCGGGATCGGCCGGGATTGTCCCGGTTTTCCAATTGGTGTTCCGAGTCCCGGTATTTGTCTTAAAGTCCCGAAATTTGTAAAAAATAAGAAATACGCTTAAAACCACATAAGACTAGTAAGAATTGGAGATTCGGCAGGGTACCGAAACTAATATACTCCCCCTCGGACTTATTGATGTATATTCGAAGTCTTTACCCACGGCAGATACGATGACATTCAGATTTTATATTTACGAAAGTTTTTCTATATTAATGACGTCAGTTTGTATGGGAGGCTTGGTTTTCATCCGATTTTTCCAAATATCATAGAGATGGTTCGTATTATATATCAAAGAGTGGGCGTAGCGAGGAGAGAAAGGGGACAGCAGTTTCCCCCCCTGAGCATTAGAAAAATAAAAATTTTATTATTAAATTGAGAGATTCAAAACATTCCTCTTATACTTGAAAAGCATAAAATTTATTAAAGCCTAATTTATTTTTTATTACAAACATACGGCTGACACATTTTTTATTTATGCATCAGTCTCATGAAAAATATAATTTGTGCACCCCTGAACAAAATTCTGGCTACGCCCATGTCAAAGCTTGTGCACATTTCGAGATATTTCTTTTGTGGATTTTTAAGAGATTTTACGTTTAAAATAAAGCCAATTTCTATGGGAAGAAGACGTGGTTTTTAAACGATTCTGCCACGAGCTTATTAAAAATTTCAAGGCATTTCTTTGATTTTTGAAGATTTTCAAGAGATTTTACGATTTAAGTAAAGTTAATTTATGTGGGAGGTAGGCGTGGTTTTCATCCGATTTTGCCCAAATATCATAGTGATGGTCTATATTGTATATCAAAGCCTATGTACAAAATTCCAAGACATTTCCGTTATTTGAGCAGATTTTTAAGTGTTTTAAGGTTAATATAAAGCCATTTTGTATGGGAGGTGGGAGTAGTTTTCATCCGATTTTTCCAAATTTCATAATCAGGATTTATATTGAAGATCGAAGCTTACTTGCAAAATTTCAAGGCGTTCATTAAATTGTTGTGGATTTTTATGAGATTTTACGGTACAAATAAGGTCACTCTTAATTACCAAATTAAAGTCTTATACGACCAAAACCATCTGAAATATATTATTTTTATTCATTTGTGGGCGGTGGAAGGGGTTGTGCCATTTCATTGATTTGTGGGCAATTATCAAGAAACTATAATTTTTGATAACACACAAAGCTTAAGTCAACAATAATAATACATGATAGACGTTACAGCAACAACGACACGTAGTAGTTAATGCATGAGGAAATGTTCTCCCAGAACATACGCCCGAAAAAAATGGCAAAAAAGTCCGAAATTCCTAAGAAAAAATGCCCGAAATTTCTAGCGATCCTGTAATTTTTTCGTATGTTCGTGCCAATAAATTTCGGGTCTTTTTTCCAAACATAAGAAAAATAAGCTTGGAATTTTAGCTCGAAAATATTGGGCATTTTTACTAAATTAAAATATGGAAGAACACGCGAATTTTTGTTAACCCAAAAGTTCAGAAATTTCAATTTCGTTATGATAAAATGGTTTGCCCTTCGTGCGGAAGGTAAGACCAAAACTTTCCTTAAAAGGGCAAATCATTTTTAATCGACTTCAAAAAGGAGGAGGTTCTCAAGCTCGTCGGTTTCTCTGTTCTTTTTTTTTTTTTTTTTTTTTAATACCATAAAGAAAACCAATTGGACCCTATTGGATCCCTTTTCATGGAATAACATCGGAAACAAATAGAATGAAGGAAATCTTTGCAGATATTTTCACAGGGGAATACAAATAAGCTACTCAAATATGTTCTTTTATATTTTGATAATCTTACATTCAATCTGAATCACGGAAATTAGCCCAAAAAAACTGCTCAAAATTTCGGGCGTAGTTTCTATTTTCTTTCAGACTTTATTTCCAAACCATTCGAGCGTCATTTCCTTCTTACGCGCCATTTCGAATTCGGGCGTTTTTGCTTCAAAAAATTTTTTTGCCATTTTTTGTTTTCGGGCGTAAGTTCATCGGGCACAAAGTTCTAGGAGTCGAGAAAATTTAAATAAATGTTTGCCAAAAATTTTTTGGTGTTTGGTCTGATTTTTTCGAATTTTTTTTAAAAATGTTCAATCTATCGAATAAAATTTGAAAATATTCTTTTGGAAGCTATCACCACGCACCCATTAATATTGATTTTTCTTACTTTTTCTCATAATTTTCAGATGTTTCACTGAAATTCCACTGAAGTTATTGGTTTGAAAGATGAACAATATTCATTCTATAGTTTGTGAAAAGTTTTTTAAATTGATGAATGAGTGTAAAAATTACTTATATTAACTGCCGAGTAACGCCGGGTATTCAGCTACTAATTTTATATTTGTAAGTGCGTATATTTGGCAAGACAAGATTAAGTTGTTAGTGTCTAGATATTTACAATGTTTGAAAGTAGGCATTAACTTTTATAAAGTTAAATGTTTTAATAATTACTGCTGAAGTTCACTAAGTTTTTTTTTCGTAGCTGCATCTTTAAGTTGTTTTGGCATTGGATACTGTGATTTAATATCCCAACGTTTCATCCAGTTTCTTAATGTTTTACGTGGAACTTGATATTCACGTGAAGACCTGAAAGAAACAAATCTTGTTATTGCACGAAAGGTAAATATATGTTAAGTTGTAAGAAAATATTTACAAATACTAAATAATCGAATTTCATAAATTAAAAACTTTCATAAGGCACTCTTTCAACACTATATATAGATATCATGTTTCTGCCCTTGAAAGGACTTTGACCGAGCTTCTTATGATCAATTGTGCAGTGCGTGTCGTGAAATGTTTGAAAATAAATGATCGAGAACTGGACCTACAAGTCGTATGCCTACTCCGAATGGCTCATGTTCTCAAGAAGCTTTTAATGGCAGTTTTTACTCTCTGAAGCTTGCCATTGTCTGCAGAGAGGTGGTGGAAAGAGAAAAATTAATTCAATTGTGTCAAACTATCTGTGTTAGGCGGGAATTGAACCAGGGTTCTCTGGCGTATGGGCCACACACTCAACACACTGAGCCACGGCCGCCACCAATGTTTAGAAACATGTTAGAAAACATGATTATATAATCAACACAAATTTATCAATTTTTCTAAAAATATGTACTTTTAATTAGTCATGATTATGGGAAGTACGAAATAGTGAATTTTTCACTTATGCTTCAAATTCGGCCTTGAAAATATGCAAAGCTTTGAAGGCAGGGGCAAACGCAGGGGGTTGAAAGGGGTTCCTCCCTTCCTCCAAAGTGAACGAATAAAACTTTCTGTCTTGTTTTCCTTCATTAAAAAATTTCTCCAAAATTCTTCAACTTTCTGTCTTGTGGTCGTTCATGAAATATTAATTTTTGCTTATATTGCGGGGAAATTTTTTCGTCATAAGTTGAAATATGGGCATTTCCAGCGTAACTCACGCGACAAGCATACGACTTAAAGCTTCGTTTTCTCGGAAGTTTATGCTATTAATGCAATAAAATTTCTTATGTACATATGCCTTAGAAGAAATAGTAATGGTATGATATACCAAAATTATCGTTCCTGTAACTAATTAAGAATAACAGTGGTAAATATGGGCGTAACTCACGCGACAAAAAAAAAACGATCTGAGTTTTGCAAGCACGTTTAGATTGTAAAAATTTAGCGAATTTTACCTTATAACCAGTTTTTGTTTTTAATTTACCAATGCCCGCTTTACCGATGAACTTTGCTTATTTAAAAATATATTGAGTTCCGACGATTGAGTGAGCGACAAAATTTCGGTTAAGAAAATGTGTAATTAAAGCAGAGAGAAAAGAGCTTAAGAAGAGTAACTAACATCTTAGTTCGGCCATGGTCGAAGCTTACTAGGTGTCGTGTCCTATATCTTCAGTAGACGAGGGCTTTAATATTAGTTAAGACATTGAAATATTCAGAATGCGAAGTTCATATACATACATCAGTATTTTACTAGATAAAAAAATTTAATTTCGAAACACATGAAATTTTTTTTTGTTTACATTTTTTGGAAATGCCCATATATAACATTTTGTAAACGTGGTATAATAATGGCCTGAATGACTGATATATCAAAGATAACAGATTCAGATAATGTGATCCAAAGAGTAAATATGTATAATAAAATAAAATAAAATCAAAGAATATATAAAAAAAGGAAAGAGAAAAAACTATTTTTTTTTTCATATTTCTGTATTTTGTTTTTATTTGTAAACGAAACTTTTCAACGATTCGGTGTTGTATTCGTGCACAAAAATCTCTATGTTTCTGTATTCCGTTATTGCACGAATTTGAACATTTATATGACATTTTCGTCAACGAAATATATGGCCGAATCAGCATGTTTCATTCATGAACCGGAAAAATCACACATGATTCTCTTACGATTTGCTTAAGAACGGAACTACTGGGAACTGCTCAAATAAACACTAACACTATCAAACAATGCAAGATCTCATGAGCTTGTTAGTCAGAAGGGCGAAGAGTGAAAATTTTGTTGATTTTGTTGTTGAACAATTGTACTCGTCAGTCTCACCAACAAATTCAAACCAAAACCCATATTAATAAACCTTTTGTGTTTCTAAGTTCCAAAGCTTGGAATATTTAAATCACTTGAAAGTATCACTTAAAAATATTTTAAAAATCAACGTTGAAGTTTGAAAAAAAGATATTAACACGAAAATAGTTCTAAAAGCTAATTGTTTAAACTGAAACCATGTGAGGCAATGTTGCCGGTGTATGTCGCTTTAGAAAAACGTACGTTTTTATCGCTTTTAATACTCAAAACATATAAAAGAAGTAAAAATGGAGAAGAGAGACTCAGTATTCTAGCTCTCTTTAATGTTCACAGGGATGGGAAAGTGAAGTGAAAGCAGAAGAAAATTAATGTTCAACTGCCGAAAAAAAAGTAAAATTGCCCTCATTTTTATTTTATCCATTTAAAAAAAGACATTATCCTCTAAAGTTTATATATTGTAAAGGGAGTCCAAAAGTCACTGACGTTTTGATCAGCACTACTTTTTTTGTGACAAGCAAAGAGTACTTAATCTCTGAGAGATGCCAACAGCAATCATGGAGGTAGTCATGGAGAAATTTTCGGTCGAACATAGCGTACAAATTGTTAAAATTCACTACAAATATCCATCTCGCACCACTGTGGTCAATAAACTGGCTCTTCAATCCACTGGCTATATTGCGGACTCGAAAAGGAGTGGTCGTCCCCGTTGCGCCCCTTGGGACGAAAAACAGAAATCCAAGTGGTCATTGCAGAAATTGATAAAGAATTATACCAGAATGTTATGTGAAAATTTCATAAAAACGACTCACGTATGCAAGCAAGGTCGATGCGGTCAGTCGAAATGCGATTTATTAAAAAATTAAAATGTCAATCACTTTTGGGTCGCCTTTTATACAAAAATTTGAGCAAGTCTATACTTACTTACTTACTTAGGTGGCCGTAACAACCCGTGTCCGGGTTTCGGCCGACCTCATCAGCTCTCGCCAGGCACCTCTGCTTTGCGCGCGCCTTCTCCAATCGGATACACCAAGTGCGGTTAGCGCTTCCTCAGCATGGTCCATCCATCGGAGGCATGGTCTCCCTCGTCGTCGTTGGCCAGCGACCCTCGCCTCGAGCACCTCTTTTGCTGGAGCTTCGTCGTCTATACGATGGACATGACCCAGCCAGCGTAGTCGCTGCACAGTTATACGCCGAACTACGTCAATGTCTTCGTAGAGCTCATACAGCTCGTGGTTCATTCAGATGCGATAGTCATCGCCGACTCGAACATGACCTAAGATTTTGCAAATAACTTTTCTCTCGAACACCCCCAAAGCGGCTGCGTCAGCTTGCGAAACAACCCATGCCTCAGCACCATAAAGCAGCACAGGTAGAACGAGCGTCTTGTAGAGTGTTGGTTTTGTCCATCGAGAGAGGGCTCTGGAACTTAGTTGCTTTCTGAGCCCGTAGTAGCACCTATAAGCAATTATTGTTCTTCGCTTTATCTCCAGGCTGATTTCGTTGTTTGTATTAATGGCGGTGCCAAGGTATACGAACTCCTTGACTACTATCAATATCCTCAGCGTGCGCAAGGAGCTGGACACCTTTATAGAAAATGGTGTCATTACGATGCACACCGGCCTTTCGTACGATCCCCTCCATGATGATGTTGAAGAGATCGCAAGACAGTGGATCACCTTGCCTGAAACCTCTTTCGGTATTGAAGGTTTCGGAGAGGTCATTTCTTACCTTGACGGAGCTGCGTGTGCTGCTGAACGTCGTTCTGCAAAGTCTAATCAACTATGCAGGTATACCGAACTCAGACATTGTTGCGTATAGGCAATCCCTTCTCGGGCTATCGAACGCAGCTTTAAAATCGAAATAGAGATGGTGTGTGTCAATTTGATTTTCGTGGGTTTTCTCCAGGATTTGACATAGCGTGAAAATCTGGTCTGTGGTGGACTTTCCAGGTCGAAAGCTACACGGATAAGGTCCAATCAGTGTTTTTGTAATCGGGTTTAATCTTTCATACAGTACGCTTGAGAAAACCTTATATGCGATGGAAATAAGACTGATACCTCTATAACTTGAGGAGATTGTTGGGTCTCCTTTCTTAAGTAAAGGGCACAGTACGCTGAGGTTCCAATCGTCGGGCATGCTTCTGCTAGCCATATTTTTCTGATGAGCTGATGCATGCACCTTATCAATTCATCGCCTCCGGCTATAAACAATTCAGCTGACAGGCCGTCAGCACCCGCTGCTTTCCGTCATCGTTGATTGGTGGCTCTGAACTGCGCTCTCCATGGGCGGCATTGGTGGAATCGTCACCAGTAAGTGCTGTCTCCACAATCTCAGCACACACTGTGTATCCGTATTCAGATCTCCATTTTCGTCTCTGCAAGTGGATGCTCCGGGCTTGAAACCTTGGGTTAGACGCTTAGCCTGTTGATAGAATTTTCGTGCATCCTTCTTCTGGTATACCTCTAGTTCCTCACGCTCACGCTTTTCCTGCTCTCTTTTCTCTTGCGTCTGAAAAGGCGCCTCTCTTCCTTCCTCTTTTCGCGGTAGATTTCTCGGACGGCTCGCGTTGCAGCTGACTGCAGCGTTTTTCTATATGCGGCATTTTTTTCTGCTGTCGCGGTGCGACACTCCTGATCGTTCCATTGGTTCCGAGGTTGTGGGCGCCGGAACCCAATGGCTTCTTCAGCGACAGCGCGCATGGAGTAGGATATATGCGCCCAAAGTCCGCCGGCGTCGTCGGGTGCAGAGGTTGGTTGGTTGAGCTTAACCGAGAGTTGAGCGGAGTAGGCTTCGGCACTCCGTTGTAATTGCAGCTTAGCGACATCTAACTTTCGTTGAATTCCTGTGCGTATGTTCTTTGCATTGCATAATCGCATGCGGATCTTGGCTGCAACAAGATAATGATCGGAGTCAATGATGTCGTCCCGAAATGTACGCACATCTAGAACACTAGAGGCATGCCTTCCGTCGATTACAACATGATCAATTTGGTTTCGCGTATTTTGATCCGGGGACAGCCAGGTGGCCTTGTGGATGTCGAGATGCTTAAATCTGGTGCTACTAACTACCATGTTTCGCGCCGCGGCGAAGTCGATCAGTCTTAGACCGTTGTTCGTGGAGGTCTCATGAAGACTGAACTGACCGACAGTGGTGCCAAAGATGCCTTCCTTTTCGACTTTCGCATTAAAATTGCCGAGGACTATTTTCACGTCATGGACCGGAAGGTGATCGTATACGTCCTCAAGACTAGCGTAGAAAGTGTCCTTGACGGCTTCGTCCTTTTCCTCCATAGGGGCGTGCGCGCAAATAAGGCTGATAAAGAAAATGTTGCCTTGATGCAGATCGTGGCCAATCTTTCGTTCACAGGTGTGAACCGGGAAACAAGGTGGCGTATTTTCCGGCTAACGACGAATCCACATTCGAATTTGCGCTTCTCCGCATGGCAGCTGTAGTAGATATCACAGTGTGCTTGCTTAGAGCAGCCTTGCCCTTTCCATCGCATATCCTGGATGGCAGTGATGTCAGATTTTATTGTTTTGAGGGCTTCCGCCAGTTGGATAATGGCACCTTCCCTATAAAGGGTCCGGACATTCCAGGTGCATATCCGTAAATCATTGTCCGTTTTTCGTTTGCGGTGGTTGTCTACGTAATTGGGGTTCTTATCCGAGGCTGGTTTAGTTTTCATTGTGCAGTAGTAATGTGGCGGGACCCAAGCCCTGCGCACATTCCATGTTCAAGGTTTATACGACCCGCCGCTCAAATTAGCCGTCAAACAGACGGATGCCAGTTTGCCGTTGCCCAGGGAACACCACGTGGAGGTTTGAGTCGACTTGAGACGATTTCGACATGGATAATGCAGGCTTCGCCAGGTTGAGGTGGTCAGATACGTTGCCATGTGAACAAGTCTATAACAAACATTTAAAACCCCATCATTTATATATTTTATCATTTATATATGATACAATTTTAAATTTTTTCTGGGTGAGTCCCTGGTGAAGGCCTTTTATCAAAGATTTAAAGATTGGAACGTACATGGCTGCTTTAATCGTCGCAAGTCGACTCAAACCTCCTCTTGTTGGATTTGTTTAATTTTACGACCTTGAATTTATAGTACTTATAGTATTAGTAATTTTGTATTTTTTTTATATATTTTAATAAATTGCAACATTGAAGCTTGCTTATTAAAAGATTTTTGGAAAATAAATTAACACTTCCAAGCAGGGAAGGAAAAAAACGGAACATTATTTTAGTGCTCCGTAGAAAGCATGGCTCATCATGCCGTTGCGTAAATGTTTGTGTATACGAACGCAAACACATACCCTACTCAACGATGGCATAAAAAATGACATTAAAACATGAAAACAAACGGTACGGTTAGTACTGTTGCTAAACACAAACGGCATACAGTAACCTTAAGTGTGGCATATATGCGGTAGATGTGTTGAGAAGAAATGTTGAGAGGCCAGAACATTATAGGACCAGCTCATATATTTAACCCGTCTAGAAGTCCATCTGCAGACGATATGAACTATTTTCGGCAGTTTTTGTGTTTTTTGTATTGGGACCCAAAGAAGGGTGGCAGATGTGTGAGAGTAGGTGTGATCGGAAGAAATTCGTATTTAATAATTTAACAAAACTGCCTACCTGTAAATACTTTCGCCATGCTTAACCGCCATCAGAGCGTTATACAGCGCCTCGTTGCTATAGCTACGTGGTTGATTGCTACGTGGATTGCGTAATATGACTGTCTGCAATGAAAGTTCGCCATCGATGCAGAAGCTGTTGTTGTTTCGATGCCGTGTTGTTGGTGTTGGCAACGCTTTCGATTGCACTTTGCGTGCAGCATATTTACTGTAGTAAAGTTTATTTAATTTACTACTGCGCTTGAGAATTGGTTCCATTGTTGGAACAGACGTTGGCATTGTTGGCATCCGTGCCTCATAATCGCTAGCATATGAATCGGTAAATAGTGTGTCCTGTGTTAACATCGCCTTGAGTAAATCGCTGTGGGCATAGTTTCTGGTGTTATTGTTAAAGGCATCTACAGCTACATCAATAACGGTCCTCTGGTCATGCGTTACTTGACCAACAGTATTGCAAAGAGCCGATACGCTGGGCTGGCAAATAATGCGCTCAGCCTCAAAATCAATATCTTCCGTTTTGACGTGAAAAGGTGTCATTGACGTTGCTACTTTTTTATTTTTACCAGTTGTTGCCTTTGTTGTTTTATCAAAAAGTTTAATGCACGGCTTGACGCGTATTTTTCCTACAGTTCCTTCAATGTTTGCATTCAGAATGGATTTCGTCATGTTGCAAACGGTTGTTGCTGGCGAACCAGGTAGACCGGAATCATTTTGTTCTTCCGAAAACATATTTTCTGGATCTAAAAAAAATAAATACAAAATTTGACTGAACTTAAATAAAAGACACAGTAAACAAATTTGGCTCTTAACCCTGGATAGCGTCAATAAACTCGAATCGACTAACATTGCTCTCTTTTTTGCTTACAACTTATAAAAAGCTTATATTAATATGTCAAAATAAAATGAAAACCGAACACCAATATGTTTTTTTTTTCTAGAAAACTAGAATTATAGTTTTTTCATTTTCAACAGCTTATAAGGCATTTTTTGTAACACCAGCTCCTCAAGGAGGAGTTTTGAAGCATGTTAGTCGAATCGACTTACATTGGCTTTAGCGTATTACAAATATTTTGAATTATCCAGGATTAAGCAAATATGACAGTTAATCAGTTTTTACACAATTTAGTTCAGATCCTTTATTGGTGTATGCAAATTTGTCATAATTTACTTTTTTTAAAAAAGTAGTATAATAAAAAAAAAAACGAAATGTCCATTTCAGCCCTTGAATGGACTTTAACCGAGCTTCTTATGATCAATTGTGTAGTATAATAAAGTAGTATAATAAGTTTATTTAAATTCAAAAATGAATGTCTTCAAAAGAAATTAAAATGCTTTGCTTCACCGTCATATAAAGTTCCAATAATTTGAACTTAAAGAATTTGCTTCACCGTTCCAATAAAGTAAAGAATTTTTTCTATTAACATATTGAGTCTAAGTCCTAAGTAGTATAGCTATGAGAATTAAATGGCTTTTGTAAACTCTAATCTTTGTAACACAAAGATCTTCAATCGGTGGCATTTTCGAAGCAAAGCTTTTTGCGCCTCATTCTGTGATTTGCTTGACTGATATCTCAAAAATGACACCTTCTCTTTTCCACACCGTTTTTCGTAGAAATTAAGGGTTTCTATGTTGCTTGTGTTTATTATAAGACAAAAAAATTTAATATCATATATAAAAAACATTTCTTCGCCCGCCGTTTGGGTTGAACCCGTTATCTACATATAAGAGTTCTATACACTGCCCATCGATCCAAGCATCTCTGTTACGCAGAGTCATTGATTCAATATGAACTACAACTGAAGCTATGTTGCAGTACATCTTTCCTGCTAAACTACGTCTGAATAGCTGCTAAACTACTTGCTACAAGGTGCCATCATCAGTGTTGCCACTTTACCACAATTGTGATAAGCTGCCACTTTTTTACTTTTTCGGTTTCTACTACTTTTATCACCCACTATTTACATTTTTCCAACATCTCCAGCTTTTTTATTTTAGGCTTAATTTAACAATTTTTATATAAAAATTACTGCATAATTATTCCAACAATAGAAATTTCATTACAATTAATATTGTATTCCTTTTGGTACATAAAGAGTGGTAATTATTTGCAATAAAACTAATTAGGCGTGATAAAAATTACTTTTTGGTATACTTCTCATGAGTTTTTTTATGTCTTGCTGTAGTCTTATATGAGTTTAGTGCTTATGTCTTGGACTAGAGCCGAATGTTTTCATAAGAAGAAAAAATCTACCATTTTTCAAAATATACTTCTCATTTGAGTCTCAATCTACCACTACTTAAAATTTTGAAGTGACAACACTGGTTATCATCATCTATCAATAGATTATAATGACCTGCTGCATCTGTTAACAAAACATCTGTTAACATACGCGTAGCTGCAGTTATATATATTTAATTCTAGTATCGCCTGTGGCCGAAATTCGGTCATATCAAAATCGGTTTTTTATTTGTTATTTTGCTGAAAGCACCAAGCCATAGCCTGAACCATGGCAGAATTATGAGGTAGGCTCAAGTTGGAGTAAAAAGGAAGCTGTATGTCAAAATCGGCTGGTCGAATTATAGTTTTCCTATTGTTGTTGCATTGTCCTTTAGCATTTGACGTTTAGCGTTCTCACAGCTTTGTTGTTGCAAAACTTGTTGTTTAAGCAGCTATTTAAATGTGAGTCTACCCATGGCAGAATTATAAGGTAGGGCCGAGTCGCTTAGTGCCCTCACACGTCAACGAATAGTGAATAATAAGAATGCCAGCTAGTTGCCAAAACGACGAATTTCGTAGAAATTGCAAATGAAGTAAATGTAAAATGTTTCCAAGTTTTAAACTGTGAGAAAAAGTCTTAAAAATGCAAGAAAACTTGTAGCAATTCTAACCTAAAATCATCTGCGAAACGTGAACACAAAGAAACTCGAGATGAACAGCTGGGTTTGACAACTAGCCGGTATTTTCTCTGCTGTCTATTCCATTCTTCTCCGAGTCGGCCCTACCTTATAATTCTGCCATGAGCCGACCTTATAATTGTATCATGGCCTGAACAGAAGTATTGAACAAAATAAGCAATTATAAATGTCTTTGCATGTGTTATATGAAGCAAGCAGCAGTTAAACAGTTTTTTGAGGCTGACGCGGTGGCAAATTTATTTTGAGAGAGAAATTAAGAGAAAGCACCAACAACAATAATGATGCACAGCTCGTTTAAATGTCTGCTACTCTCTCGCGTTCTACCCCAGAAGGAAATTTGCTGCATACAATATCAATGCTGTATTACACACTATTAAGCACGAAGCGAAATTTGGACAAAGTATTAAGTCTAGCTACTTCTTGCATCTGTAAATGCATGAAGAAATAAGTCAACTTCCCTATAGGAACAAACTAACTTGTTTTTAAAAACAAATAATTAAAAAACTAATTTAAAATAAACCAGTATATGATTTACATTGAATTATATTAAGGCGGCAACTACTCTGATCTTGACATGTTTTAATTGCAAATTTTTATTAGATTACGAGTTTATATATATTTAACCATGTTATTTCATCAAATATTATTAACTTTAGGCCATCAGTAATAGTTTTCAATTGGCTATTTTAAAGTAATTACAAAAATAATTTAAATATAACTAATTTAACAATTAGTTGAAAATATATGCAGACGAAAGTCAATTAACTTATTTAGCGGACATCACCATACAAAATATGTTAGTTCGTTCTATAGAAAAAAGTCAGAATATCAACTAGTTGTGGTTGACAAAAAAATACTTTATCAACTATTATTAAATTAGTTGATTTTTCTACAGAGTTACTACTTTCTCGATGTAACGGTGTACCCAGATTCAGCAAACATCGAGTATTAAGCAGTATATTGCTACATATACTGTCAATAGTCTGTCAATTCAACCGAGAAATCTATGTTTTTTGATTTTTTTCTTTGTTCGATATGCCAGAAAAGGACACTTTAAGGATTTTTGAAAAAAATTCAAGTTTCAACAACTGTAACTTTTGTTACCGATTTTTGGTTTTGTTAATTTTTTTGTAAAAAATAGCTCAGAATTATTCTTAGTTCATTGATTGTTTGCACTTATCCAAAATTTAATTTATGGATTTTTGGGAATTTTTTTCGTAAAATATTCAAACTAGAAATTTCCAAAAAGGCATACCTACTTCTATCAAAAAATCTAGTATCGACCAAATTATTAAACGTAATTCCAAAATTTTTTTTATATGTATTAAGCATAGGTTTACAAAATGTTTCCACGGAATTTCACTGATTGTTTTTTAAATTAGGAATTTTGCGATTTTTTTTTTAATACAACAACAAGAAAGTGAGATTTTTCCAAAAGTAAGAAATCATAAGTCTGGTATATCAACTCCGATTTCCATGTTTGATATGTAATTTTAAAGAAAAATTGTGCCACCAGTCTTTTTAAAATTTCAGCTAATAAAAATTTGATTGGGATTTTTTTGGGAAAACAGCACTATTTTCCCCATATAAATCAGATATTCAATAAAGTCGCTTGATGCACGTTAAAATATCAATATCTTTATCTGAAAATTTCACAGTTTACATCTGTCATGATAAGGAACAAAACTCTGGTGCGTAATTAAAGGTCAGAAAAAAAACATGTTTGCTCCATACAACTAAGAACCACTTTAATGTACTGGTAGTATAAGGGGACTTCATGTGTGATGTCAGCATTGAAAAATAATTTTTTACACTAGGATCAGAAATAAAGTCACCGACTCCCTAATACACCAGCACATGAATAAAACTTGTAAGTTAACAAAAAACAAAAAAATATATGGCATTACCCTAGGGTCAAAAAATTTTGATTTCTTTACGTCAGATACGAAAGCAGCGACTCCCTTTTAAGTACTAAGCACCCAAAAACTTTATGACAAACAAAACCAAAATAAAATGAAGAGAAACAGTTACCAAAACCTAAATGAAATGAAAAGCAATAGTACTAAAACCAAAATGAAATTAAATGAAAAGTAACATTTTGATAACAATAGCAAAATGAAATGAAAAGCAACAAATTATATTTATTGCTGTTGCTGATGCATTTACAAAACTAACAGTAAAATAAAAGCGGAATATTCGTTGCTTTTGCTATTTTGCTGACAGCATTTGAAGCCCTGGCTACAGCAACGATGTTTAATAGAGCTGTGCCGCTATGCATTTTGTTGTTGGTTTCTTATTGTCCTATTTGAAAAAAGGATTTTTACATTTGCTTATATGGTCCACAGAACTCTTCTGCTGATCCTTCTTTCGTTAAAGAATGAGCATTTTTATTCTGTTTTATGCCAGAATGTCCTCTCACCCACATAAGTGTAAGCTGTAATAAGTGCTGAGCGTACCTATTGACCTATTGGTAAGACACTCTATGGCCAACCTCGAAGTGACGCCCGTACGCTACATGCACCTAATCACCGACTGATTATCAAGGGTAATGACAATTTTCTTGCCATTGACCCGGTCATCTATCAGGTGGTCCAGTGCATGCACCACACCAAGCATATCCGCCTGGTACACAGACACAAACCGCCCTAACCTCAGTACACAGGATAGACTCAACTCTTCTGAGTAATCGCCTGCCCCGGGTCTGCCATTCATCAGAGAGCCGTCTGTGAGTATACTGATATCGTTACCAGCAATTTCTTCGCAGACGACTCCATCTGTTCTAAGAGGTTTATAACATTTTTCTGTTATCTTTACTCTCTGCCTTCCGTCCATAGGCATACCCGTCTCCCTGACATCTCTATGTACAATATCAAGGATGCGCATATGACCATGTAGGGCCGTTGATCTATGCCACGTAGCATTTCGCAACATCCTGAGGGCTGTTAGCGCCGCCGTTTTCTTTATTTCTAGATCCGAAGACAGCATACCTAACAGAACCTCCATTGTGTTTGTTGGAGTGATGCGTATTGCACCTGTTATTCCAACACATGCCAGCCGTTGGACTCTGTCCAGTCTCTTCTCAATGGATTTCTGGCTGACTTTTGTCCACCAAATCACCAAAGCATACGTGATGACAGCTCTAACCCTCATGGCTTAGACCCATTTCATAGACTCTGGGCTTGGCCCCCATTTGAGACCACAAACGCATCTACACTGAAACAGAGCCCTCTTGGCTCTTTGAATCCTATCTTCTACATGCTCGTTCCAGTTCAGTTTGCTATCAAGGGTTACCTCTAAATATTTAACTTTCGTCGACATGTTGATTTCAGCTCCAAAAAGTCTAAGTCTACTTGCACACTTTCTAGCAAAGAGAATATTGTCTGATTTTCCTGCGTTTACGGTAAGGCCTTGTTCTCGACACAACAACTCCACCATTCGGAGCGGAGCTCCCTTCATGATGTCTTAAATGGTGTCAATGAACTTACCACAGATCACCAACGCAATGTCATCTGCATATCCTATCGTGTGTATGCCCGATTCATCCAGTCTAACCAGTAGTGAGTCCACAGCTATGTTCCACGGGGTTGGCGATAACACCCCGCCCTGGAGACATCCTCTACTTACTCCACCTCTAGTCTTGACTCTACCATTCTGCATGTTGACCGCCCTGTGCTTGAGCATATTGTCTACCCATCTACCCATTTTACTATCATTGGCCTTACATCGCCATCTGTTAGAGCTTGCCGCAGCCTTCCAAAGCATATTTTGTCGAAGGCACCCTCGATGTCCATAAATGTGGCCATCGCAATACCTCCTGCAAACAGCTCCTTTTCAGCAACTCTTACTAATTCGTGAAGAGCACTCTCCGTAGACCTACCTGCTCTATACGCATGTTGACATCTACTCAGAGGATCACGCATCAGCGAAGTGCTCTCAAGACAGTCAACCATCACTTTTTCCATCGATTTCAAGATGAAAGACGTAAGGCTGATCGGTCTGAACGACTTACATTTGCTTAGTTTTACCTATCCTTATGACAATATATTCCAATAATAATTATGTTATATTGTGCACATCTACTCGAAAATACCTTTCCATCGATATGAGTTTTATCTAAAGATGTTGAAGTTAACACAGGTTAAAAGTAATCACAAACTTTTTGTTTGCGTATTAATATATAGATTAAATCAAAAACTTTGTTCACCAGAGGTGCTTGGATCAGTGAAAGATAAACACAATTACATGTAAAAAACATGTAATTAAATAGTAATGAGATGAAATAAAATTTACTAGTGTGAATATTAACGTGTTTTTTCATTTACTTTATGGCATTTAAAATTTTTTAATTTAAAAGTATTTAAATTAAAAAACAAACCAAACCCGAAAGTAAAAAAGTGGTAGTTTACCACAATTGTGGTAAAGTGACTCAACTGATGAAGTAGTTTAGCAGCTATCCAAACAAAAAAATCTATTAATAGATTATTGTATACTGCTGCAACATAGCTTCAGTTGTAGTTAATATTGAATTAATGACTCTGCGTTACGAAGGTGTTTGGATCGATTGGTAGTGTATAGATCTCTTAATCGTTGGGTAACGGGTTCGATCCCCAAGGAGGGTAAATAAATGTTTTTTTGATATTATATATTAAATTTTCTTGTTATAATAAGCACAAACAATAAAGAAACCATAAATTTCAAAGAAAAACGGTGTCGAAAAAAAGAAAAGTGTCTTTTTTAAGATTTTACTTAAAAAAAAAATGTTCGCTTTAAAAAAATTTGTGTGAAGGATCACGTGGTATATCTGAACTAAAGTAAGCATAAGCAAATAAACATACCAGTTAAAGCCGCTTCATGGCCGCACGGATCAGCAGCATGGCTATGTTGTCCATCCGTTTCATCGACGATTGTGTCATTACTCTCTGTTGCAATTTCAAAGCGGTAACTTACATCGGGCACTTGTTGCTGCTCCTTGCTGCCAATTTCAGCAGAAACTTCATTATTATTATTATAACTGTTTTGAGTACCGTTGCTATAATTATCGTAATTAACATCGATGTTGTCATCATCTGGCATATCATATGTTATGCCTCCATCAACATCTTGCCGTGTATCATTCTCCGTAATATCTTCGCTATCATCATGCATAAAATATGCACTGCTTCTGCTTCGTCTTCTTGCCTTGTTTTTTGAGTTGTCCTGATCACTGTCATTATCATTTTCTAACTGTAAGTCCTTGTAATAATATTCAGCGAGGTTCTTGTGTGCACTATCGAGACCTGATATTTGCAAAAGCTCCGCACTGCGCACCAACTCCTCCAGGCCATACTGCGAGACATTTACTTGACCTTTGTACATAAAGTCAATAAGCGCCTGTATAGTCCACGCCTTGATCCCCAACGGCATTATTACTATTGGATGCTGAGCGGAACTATCATTGAGAAGATTCTCAAAGAGTGGGGATGCAGCGGCCAGTATCAATCGGTGGCACTTGAAGGTGCGTCCATCACACGACAACGTAACATCGACAAATTTCTGCAAATGCAAGTGCTGATAAGCACACAATTAATAATATAAAATTTTTTCATATAAAATGCATTTTGTAAAAAATGGAAAAAACAATCAAATATAGCTAATACCTTTTTTAGAGCCATGTCCAAATTAGCCATGTGTATATTGGAACGCACAAACAAGTGCGTTAATTTACCGTCTGTGTTTGATGTGAACATTTTAACTAATTAAATTTGTACAAGTCCATTAGAAAACACAAGTTCCATATTGTGCTTTGAATTTAAGTATACGATCCTGTTGCGGCATTAATCGTAACCTCTAAGAAAATTTTATAAGTAATCTAAACAGATTTTTGTTAATATTTTGCTCAATTTTACATTTTGGTCTTATTCTAGTCCTGTGTAAAACATGATCGCATATCAGTGGCTTAGCTTATCTAGCAAAAATGGAAAAAAATAAGTCAAAAAGATGGCACAAACCTAAATATTTAATGGAAGATAATTATAAAAAGGGAAAATTTTTTATTGGAATTTTAATCTTTTCAGTCACATTGTTCAATAGAGTGTATACGATGTATACGATTTTTTGATATTGTAGTATTTGTCTGTAATTAAGATTTGTTTATTTGTTTCTTGTATGCTTTTATTAGTGAGAGTGATCATTTCCCATTACTTGTAAAACTCATGTGCATTATAGAACATTTTGACTTACTTGTAAAATCTTTAAATAAATACTTAAAGCATTACTTGTTATAATTTTATTTGGTGCAAATTTAAAATGGACGATTATACCAAAATTGGGAAAAAGTTTCTCATAGAAGAACAATATTTGTTTTTATTTTGTATTTCATAATATTGGGTATTCGAAAAAGTTCGGTAACAAATTGTCGATAGATGGCTCAAAAATGTTATTTCTCTGATAATATTAATTGCATCTGGCAATGCTATAGCTTGTTTAAAAAGTGAAAGCCTAATTTTGTTAGAAGACATTATTAAGGGCCTCCGGGATTTTTTCGAAGAAATAAAAGACACCGTTTTAAAAAGTTTAAGCTAAAAATACATTTCATATAAGACCAAATTTTTTTATATTATTTAAATATATCTATTGAAGATTTATCCCTGAAATTTTGGTCCAAAAATATTCGTTGATAAGGAAGAAAAGAGCAATGCTGCAAAGAACCTTAAACATTTGCGGTGATCAAGATATCGGTAGACTGGTTCATCTGAAAAAAAAACAAAAATTTTTTTCGATTTAGTAAAGAACGCTTCGGCATTCGATTTTGTTTTTTTTCTTAATATATACTTTTTGATTTATAATCAAAAACGACCTCAAGTTTGTGCACAAAAAATGAGAATTTTCGTTTTACGCCCGCCATTTTGTCAAGAATTAATATTTCTCTTCGTCTTCTTCTCTTCTAAAGAGTAATATTTCTTTTATTAAGAATAATATTACTCTTTAACAAACCGATTTTTTTTTTTTTAGGTCAACCAGTCTCCAGATATCTTGCTCACCGACAGGTCTTTCGCGGCATTGCACTTTCTACATTATCGACGAATATTTTTGAAACAAAATGTATGGATAAGTCCCCAATAGGTGTACATTAATAATGTAAAAAAATTTTGGTCTAAAATAAAACAGAGCTTAAAAAAAAAAGTTTTCGTTTTAAAAAAAAAAAGTTCTTCGAAAAACTCCCGGAGGCCCTTATAATCGCATTGTTCTCTGAAGAGTTATATCAGTTTAAAAAAGAGAGAAAATTCGGAACATTGTCGTCATATTTTGCTTTTCTATTATAGAAAAGTTAAGAATGCATCGCAGGCTGCTGAAAACTTTGTGAGACGATGCTGTAACAGAAAAACAGCAGCAAAGTGGCTTGCTCGTTTTCGATCTGATAATTTTTATGTAAAAGATGCGCTCTGGTCTAACAATCACTGCAAAAGTCGATGAAAGCATGAAAAAAATTGAGGTAGACCGGCACATAAGCAGCATGGACGTTGCTAGGGAACTAGGCATTCACCACCAAGTAGTTATCAACCATTTGAAGATACATGAATTAACAGCGAAAACTTTAATTGACCAAATGTCCATTTGCGAATCACTGCTGAAACAGAACGAAATCAAACCATTTCCGGAGCGAATGATTAAGGGCCATGACAAGTGGATCACGTACTGCAATAAAGTGCCAAAAAGATCATGGGTTAAGCAAGGTGAAGCTTCACAAACGCAGCGCCGGCCCGAGCATTTGTGGCGCCCTAGACCATAGTTCTAACTCTCGCCATATAACACATATACACTGTATACCTATTGTATATACACTGTATATAAAATCACATGGTGTCCGTATGTTACACCATCACTACTGAGCCGTTCAAATGATGTTGTTCATATTTTTAGAGTGTATTTGACCAGTCATGGCACGGGTTTTAAGACATATTTGTACAACATCGGTTGAGCGGTTCTCGAGATATTCCAAATATAGCATATCGTCTTTTCCCTACGATTTCTCATATAAGATTGCTAAAAATTTGTTTTTTGTGGAAGTATTAAAAGTCACAGGGCTGTGAAACGCAGAATGTCTCATCATTTGGTGATGTCTTCTAATAGAAAAGTTGAACGGGTATTAGAAAAAGGGGTGTGGCTCCGCCCATATAAGCCAAATTTTTGATATCAAATAGCGTTGAAAGTAAAAATCACAGAACATTGAAACTCAGAATGGAGTTACTATTTGGTGATGTCCTACTACCGGTATACTGGGACGGACATTGAACAATGAGAGTGATGTCAAACAAAGGGTTAAATACAAGTTTTGAATACATTTGTTATTTTCCAATATAGTTGCCAGATGTAGCAACGCACACCGGGTATGAGCTAGTAACTGTATATAAAAATCTAATGTCAGTATGTTACACCATCACTTCTGAACCGTTCCAATGGTGTTCTTGAAAATGTTTAGGGTATGTTTGGCCAGCCATGGCACGGAATTTAAAATTTATTTCTACAACATGAGCGGTTCTCGAGATCCCCTTTCGCCCATACGATCCATAAAAGCCAAATTTTTGAAACGAGTATCGAATAGCTCTGGAAGTAAAAATCACAGAGAATCGAAACTCAGAATAGAGTTACACCATTTGTTACAAAAACTTGGATGGGCATTGAACAAAGGGGTGTGGTTCCGCGCATATAAGCCACATTTTTGATATCGAATATCGTTCGAAGTAAAAATCACAGAACATTGAAACTCAGAATGGAGTTACTATTTGCTGATGTCCTACTACCGGGATACTGGGACGGACATTGAACAATGAGAGTGATGTCAAACAAAGGGTTAAATACAAGTTTTGAATACATTTATTATTTTCCAATATAGTTGCCAGATGTAGCAACGCGCACCGGGTATGAGCTAGTAACTGTATATAAAAGTCTGTATCTGGCCAGTCATGGCACGGATTTTAAAATTTATTTCTACAACATGAGCGGTTCTCGAGATCCCCTTTCGTCCATACGATCCATATAAGCCAAATTTTTGAATCGAGTATCGCATAGCTTTGGAAGTTAAAATCACAGAGAATCGAAACTCAGAATAGAGTTACCATTTGGTGATGTACTTCTAATAGAAAACTTGGATGGGCATTGAACAAAGGGGTGTGGTAACGCCCATATAAGCCACATTTTTGATATCGAATAACGTTGGAAGTAAAAATCACAGAACATTGAAACTCAGAATGGAGTTACTATTTGGTGATGTCCTACTACCGGGAAACTGGGACGGACATTAGACAATGATAGTGGTGTCAAACAAAGGGTTAAATACAAGTTTTGAATATATTTATTGTTTTCCAATATAGTTGCCAGGTGTAGCAACGCACACCGGGTATAAGCTAGTAACATATAAATAACAATCCCAACGAATCAACAACAAAATCTGGAATTACAATAGATGCAATATTTTCACGTTCTCTCTAAAATTTTGAATCACGGACATATTATCACAAACCATTATTATTATTAGTACCAATTGAAGCACAAATCAACTAAAGTGTAAATAATGAAAAACAAAATATTTTGTATTGTATTTCTTTTGAGATGCTCTCTCTTCCTCTCTCTTTCTCATTTTCCTTGCCTCTTACACTAAAATCTTTCCTATTCTGGAATAGAAAGATAACAAGTTTCCTCTTTTTTACTGTATACACGCTATACTGTTTCTGTTTTTCAACATGTTTTTGTTCGTGAAATTATATGCTATATCTCAGTTAATAATGATGATAGATTAATGAAATTCAGCGCACTGTTTCAGGAAATTGTATGCTTTGCTGGAGAAAAGGATATGTTTTTTTATATAATTTATTTCTTTAAATATAACCAGTATATATAGCAAAGGTATTGGTAAATTAACAGCGTAGTAATTAAAACTTTGAAATTATTGAAGTACATCGCACATTTTTTAAGGTTTTGAGCAGCAATTTTTTTAACTGCTGAGCATATGATAGCTGGTGCAACTTTAATCATAAGCAAGATTTTGTGCGACTGGCAGTGTTATTCTTAACAAAATATGTTTTTGACTTACTTCTTGAAGTGATCTGAAATTTGATCGCAACTTTTATTTATTTTCTTATTTTATTGTTTGTTTAAATTTTTCGTTTTTTGTATGAACTGTTTGCTGCACATGTTTTCATTGCAAACTTGTTTGTGAAGATTTGAATGCATTGCAGCTTCCGCTTCAGCATTTAAAACTAAAATATTTTGATTTGTTTAAAAATCTTTTCTTTATTTTTGCACCTTTTAAATGTTATTTTTTAAACAAAATTAGTTCTTCACTCATATTCAGTAGTTGGTTTCGTTATACCTTGACTGCGTACGTAGGTTAGTGCTTTATGAACCCTCAAATAAGGGTAGTTATTGCTGTCAGTAGCAATTCCGTAACATTCCTCAATGTTGTTGGTCTTGCAATTTCATTTATACACTTGTTTCGTTATTCCTCATTTTCAGGCAAAATCGATAATAAGATTGTGTGAAAAAATATCTAACTTGGTTTACCCATAATAAGAAACTCACCTCACTCGCATGTAGGCGAAAAATAACGATGGAGTAGAATTTACACCCGTGTTCTTCGAATGAGAAAATCCTGCTATATTGTTTAACCGTACTTTTTTTCTTGACAGCGGTATTTTTATTAAAGGCATAACGAAATATTTCGAATTCCATAAAATACAAGTACAAGTTGTCAAGTTCAAGATCTTTTTGAATAATACTTTAGTGAGTTGTATATCGGTGATTCCATGTAAAATTGGACGCTTTTGTTCAAAAATAGATTTTGACGATTCCAATTTTTTTTCAAATTTTGCGCGTCGATAGGACGTAATAAAATAAAAATATTTGCATTTTTTTCAAAATAATTTTTTTTTTGCAAGTTAAAAAATAAAAACACATTTGTGATTCGGACATGTAGTGAAACAACTATTTCTTCAAAGCCGTTAGTCCTACAAAAAAATGTTACGGACATATTTTAGAGATCTTGAATTGGTCTTCCTTGTGGTATCCCAATAGGCAATGAAGCTAGGCCTCCTCTAACGAAGGCGTGCACTTACTGCTACTTTTGGCGGTAAGACACATGACATCCTCGCTGCTTCTGCGAGCGCTTCTATGAGGCCAAATTTTTCGCTTCCCAGGGTAGTACAAGAATTATTTTTTTCTAAAAAAACTGGTTCTGCTTATATTTCAGGTTTACTTTTTCGTTATATATTCGTTATATATATTAGTTCAAAAATACTGAATAATAATCAACGTCTTGACTTCGAAATATTCTTATCTGACAAAAATATGTAAAATAAAATAAAATCACAAAATAAATAGGTAGGTATACATAAAAAGAAATAAAAAAAAGAATTTTTTAATTGTTTTGGTTAACCTCTTCTTTAAGCCATTCTAAAGGAGTGCTTATAGCATGCCTCATTAAAGCAGGGAGAGCGGAAGGCCTGGAAAATTTGGCCATTTCATATAAAAGAGTATATAGGCTTAGATATGACCGTGGAAGGACTACGAAATCCATTAGAAGCCCTGCTAGTAGCGCTTCGAAGCCCTGCTTTTGCCCACTGAGATAGTTATTTACTAACACTTTAATGAAAAATTAAAATTTGTTTGGCACATTTTTCAAGGTCAGCACTACTACTTTTTTTTGTGTTTTGAAAACATTGTCGTATTGACGCATTCACTCTTAATGCATTCCCAAAACTTTACGTTGGAGAATGAACGCCAACTATTTTAAACGAAGTTTTTAAAAACTGCCTACACAATTTTTCCATACAAAACTCTTTTATTTTTAATTAAAAATAGCGTCTTTAGTATTTTTTGTACTTCTTATAGTATATAGTAATTTTTAAGCAAGTAATATACCGATACCAGCTTTTTTTATGCATAAAATTTATATATTTTTTATTTATTTTATTCCTTGATAAAGGAAAAACTAGCCGAAAAATTAAAAAACATTTCATATATTGTATTTTATAAATTTCCTTTTTTAATCATATCCACAATTTATATAACATTTTCTTCACAAACCACTTCACGACCACCCTAATGTACATACTATGAGGTGAATTTTCATGTTGTTTCAAAGGTTGTATCTTCCAAACGAAGCAAATATCAGACTTAGAATTTTAACTGCATAATAATTCTATTATGTTCTTTATCTATCTACCACTCTATATAAAAATAGATTTATGTGTGTTTGCATGTGTTTATGTGGGTATGTGTGTATATCACGTATAGATTCCTAAACCGCCGATCCAATCTTTACGAAATATTCAGGTCGACTGAAACACCTGTGAAGTTTGATGTTGACTAGACAAGGGGGCGTGGTACCTCTTATACAACCCAAATTTGCTATATCTCCCACAAACCACAGAAAAATGCTATCACGGTTTTAATCGTAAAAACTAAACTTTAGTAATTTTTTTCAGATGGTTACTATTGGTGAATTTACAAAAAATGGGCGTGGTTGCACTATATCTGCGCCCACATTTCAGAAATAATTTTAATTACTGAGATGCTCATGTTTTGATAGTGAATCTTGGTATGCAGGTCGCTATGGGTTAAAGTGGCAGTCACTATATCTCTATATAAATGCTGTCACACTCACTTTTACCGCCCACAAATCAGTAAAAATGCTTAATATTAGACGGTTTTTAACGTAGAAGACTTGGTTATGACCTGGCAATTTCATATGGTTGTTGTCTGCAACTGTAAAATAATTGACGTGGTCGCACTATACATACGCCCACTTTTTTGAAATCATTACTTTTTCCGAGTTGTCCACGTTTGGAGCACCAAGGTGCAGGTTCTCCAAGTGGCGGTCAGTACATGTATATTTAAACTTTGCCACGCCCAATTTTACCACCCACATATCAATAGAACTTCTAAAAATCAGACGAATTTCGTCGTTCTATACTAAAATTTAATAATTAAGTGGTAGCACTATATCTGCGCCCACTTTTCAGAAATAATTTTAGTTCCTGAGATGTGTACGTTTTGATAGTCGAACTTGGTTTGCAGGTCACTATATACATAAATGTTGCCACGCCCGCTTTTACCTGCCAAAAATCAGTAAAAATTCTATATTTCAGACGGTTTTTACCGTAGAAGACTAAAATGTGGTTATTTAGTTCGTATAGTTACTGTCGGAAACAGTACAAAAATGGGAGCACTTTATCTACACGCTGAAAATAATAGGCCTTCCCAAACACAATTTGCAGGAAGTATGATATGTTTCTTAGAAACATAATTATAATCGGTTCCACATATATTATGATTAATTAATGCTCTTCTCTTTATAGATATATATATATATATTTGCATCTTAACCATATTTAATTGTAATTCTTGACTCCTTAGCATTTGTTGTCTGGAAACAATCAACTTGTTGTTTAGATTTAAAAATAAAATGCCTTGCTTTAAAGAAAATGTGTTCTCATTTCAATATATTGTAATTATAAATGGACATAGAACACTTTTAGTCTATTACTGTTTATTTGCTTAAAAATATAATTTAATTAGGAATAGCATTTAATATTCACAGACAATTGCTTACTAAATATATATTTATTGGAGAATACATAATTTGGTTGCAGTCAAATAATAATTCTCAAAACGTTTATTTAGAATAACATTATATATTTACCGAAGATTGCCCTTCATTAACTTGGAAACATATTTTAGCAAAAGACATGCAAAAAGTTTTTCACTATGATTACAAAATGCTTGCTCTGAAATAATTGTTGGTTCAAGGAAACAAAATATGTTTAGGAAACAGTAAATATGTTTTTCTCGGATTTTATTATGTTTGAAAAGTAGCTATGTTATGTTTTTCCGAAATTACACACTTTTTAAGTAGCACAAAGTTTTCAGGATTATATCAAATGTTATTATATATTAAAATTTTTAATTTTATATTAAAATTATGTTAACATAGTGAAACTTGATATGAAAGTGCAATGGGACAAGTGGCGGTCACTTTATACAGGGTCCGGCATCTAACGTTTTTTTTTTGTAATGGTAACACTTAGCACATGTCTGATTTGACAGATAATTAGTTTTATCCTTCCGCTGAACGAATATGGCTGTGTATACGCTTAAACAACGCTGGGAAATATTGCCTGCGATCGCATTAAGACTTACAGAAGATGCCGATTTTGCCAAAAAAAATCATCTTTTCAGATGAAGCTCATTTTGATCTTGGCGGGTATGTAAACAAGTAAAATTGTCGCATTTGGGGCACAGAAAACCCGCACGCATACATTGAAAAGCCGATGCACCCAAAACTAGTCACTGTTTGGTGCGGATTTTGGTCCAGAGGCATAATTGGGCCATTTTTCTTCGAAAATGAGCAAGGAGTGGCCGTTACAGTCAAAGGCCATCGTTATCGCGCCATGTTGAACGAATATTTGTTCACAAAAATTGAAGAGGAGGATATTGGCAACATTTGGTTTCAACACGACGGCGCTACGTGTCACACAGCCGAAGCTACACTCGATGTTTTGCGCCCTGTTTTTGAAGATCGCATTATCAGCCGCAGAGCTGATGTCGTTTGGCCACCTCGGAGCTGCGATTTGACAGCGTTGCACTATTATTTGAGGGGTGCCCTCAAAGATAAGTGTTACGCCGACAAGCCAGAGACAATTGACACTTTAAAGGACAATATTCGTGAAGCCATTGGTGAAATACAGCTGCACACAATCGATAATGTGCTTAAAAATTGGATCGATCGTGTAGGCTACTGCATGGCCAGCCGAAGCAGCCATTTCAATGAAATTACTTTCCATTATTAACTGGAAGGATTGTACATTCAAATAAAAGAAGAAATTTGAGAAAATATTCAGTGGTTTTTTTTTTTGCATTTTCAAAAAAAAAAAGGTATTTGGCGAACCCTTTATATAAATTTTGCCACTCCTACTTTTTCTGCCCTTCTATCTATTTACAAAACAAACGTATGTATGTATATATAGGTATGTGGGTATGTGTGTATATCACATAGACTCCGAAACCTTTAAACCAAGTCTTATAAAATTTTCAGGGAAACGGTACCAAAGTCTTGAGAGTGTTCCTTTGAAGTGAGCTCAAATACAGCAAAGTTTTTGATATCAGATAGCTTCGGAATTACAAGTCGCACAGCCTCGGAATTCGGTATTCGTCCTCAATTTACACGTGCCGTTCCACAGGTAACATTTTATAAGCGTTGAATGAGGAGCGTCGTACTTTTTAAGCAGCCCAAATTTTCGGCATAACTTTCGAAATATAAGTCACAAATCTATAAAATTCAGTACGAACATACTATTTAATGTTCTGCGACTGGAAAAATTTAGCGAGCAGGTGAAAAAGGATCGTGGCACCATCCATGCAATTAAAATTTTTGATTTCGGATTTCTGTAGCTAAATGTCGCATAACAATGAGACTCAGTATCGAGTTGCGAATTGGCCAGGTATTTATTTTCCAATATAGTTGCCAGTTGTAGCAAGGCGCACCAGGTATTGCTGATCTCATATTATTGATCAGTGCAATATGTTCGCTTGCATCGCAAAACATCAAAATAACTAATTTATGTGTGTATGCGATGAATGTAAGCCTATGCAACAAACATATAGCGATTCAGTTTATACGAATTAGAGAGTGTACTCGGTGAATTTTTTAAAAATATTGAAGCTATTGTAGTATCAATTGAAAACTTAACGCCAAATTTGATCGAGGCAACAATCATCAGCGTTGAATTAAAAGGGGAAGACGTGCTGATTCCACGTATGCCGATGATTTCCAGTGATTTACCTTTTGACGTCAAGCGGCTGCAGTTTCCTTTGCGTACTGCCTTGGTTTGAACTTGGAAAATACTGCAAATTATACATCGGCTTTTCTCGAATTTGGGACACCAACAAATTTATATATTTACTAGCTTACACCCGCTGTTCGCCGCTACACTCTCCAACTATATTGGAAAATAATAATTATATTCAAACTCTTATTTGACCTTTTGTTTAACACCACGCTCATTGTCCAATGCCCGTCTCAGTTTCCCGATAGCAGGACATCACCCAAATAGTAACTCCATTCTGAGTTTCAATGTTCTGTGATTTTTACTTCGAAAGCTATTCGATATCAAAAATTTGGCTTACATGGGCGGAGCCACACCCTTTTTCCAATACTCTTTCAAGTCTTCTATTAGAAAGACATCACCAAGTGGTAACTCCATTCTGAGTTTCAATGATCTGTGATTTTTACTTCTAAAGCTATTCGATATCAAAAATTTGGCTTATGTGAATAGTATTAGCGAAAGAGTATCCACTATTTTTGCAATATCTCAAGAACCACTCATTCGATGTTGTAAATATAAGTTTCAAGACCAGTGCCATGACTGGCCAAACACACCCTAAGACGTTGAATACCATTGGAACGGTTCAGAAGTGATGGAGTAACATTCGGACACCATTTGATTTTTATGTATATAGATTCACTAAATATAAAAATATTGTATATGCATTAGTATTGAAATAAAATAAAATAAAAAACATTTCAATTTCATGGCTGTGTATTTGTTTTAGGCGCAGCATCGTGGGTCAGGTATTGCTATAAATTCTATTAATTCTATAATTCTAAAAAATTTTATATATTCAAAAAAAATTCTATATATCTGGTGATTTTTATCGTATAAGACTTAAATTTGTTTAATTGGAAAGTTCACAAAAATTAGGAGTAGTTGGACTATAGTTAGACGCACTTTTTCATAATTTACTAAAATTTAAATACATGCTTTCATAGTGAAATATCATTCTTGGTACACGGAGAAAAAAATCAATAGTTAAATCACCTAAGTCGGCTTGGGTAAAGGGAATTGTATGGGAATTATAAACTTATGCTTATTCACTTAAGCAATTTATTGTTTAATGTATTTATTTCTATATTTCTTTATTGCTATTTTCCGCAAAAAAAAAAACACAGGTGCGTGGTAAGACACACGACACGACTCACGTGTCCGGGTTTCGGCCGACCTCATCAGCTCTCGCCAGGCACCTCTGCTTTGCGTGTGCCATCTCCAATCGGATACACCAAGTGCGGTTAGGGCTTCCTCAGCCTGGTCCATCCATCGGAGGCATGGTCTCCCTCGTCGTCGTTGGCCAGCGACCCTCGCCTCGACCACCTTTTTCGCTGGAGCTTCGTCGTCCATACAATGGACATGACCCAGCCAGCGTAGTCGCTGCACAGTTATACGCTGAACTACGTCAATGTCCTTGTAGATCTCATACAGTTCGTGGTTCATTCGGATGCGATAGTCATCGCCGACTCGAACAGGACCGAAAATTTTGCGAATTTTTCTCTCGAACACCCCTAGAGCGGCTGCGTCAGTTTGCGAAACTACCCATGCCTCAGCGCCATAAAGCAGAACAGGTCTTGTAAAGTGTTAGTTTTGTCGATCGAGAGAGGGCTCTGGGACTTAGTTGCTTACTGAGCCCGTAGTAGCACCTAATAGCAATTATTGTTCTTTGCTTTATCTCCAGGCTGATTTCGTTGAGGTTATTTATGGCGGTGCCAAGGTATACGAACTCCTTGACTACTTCAAATTATAGCTGCCGGATGAAACGTGGGAGTCTAAACGCCGCGGTCCCTTGTTTATAGACAGCATATACTTTATTTAACCCTCATTTATCGTCAAACCCACTTTGGCTGATTCCTTTTCGATAGCGGCGAAAGCAGCGGTAACATCTCTCTTGGTTCTGCCGACAATATCAATATCATCAGCGTACGCAAGGAGCTGGACACCTTTATAGAAAATGGTGTTATTACGACGCACACCGGCCTTTTGTACGATCCCCTCCACGATGATGTTGAAGAGATCGCAAACAGTGGATCGCCTTGTCTGAAAACTCTTTTGGTATTGAACGTTTCGGAGAGGTCATTTCCTACCTTGACGAAGCAGTGTGTGTTGCTCAACGTCATTCCGCAAAGTCTAATCAACTTTGCAGGTATACCGAGCACATTGTTGCGTATAGGCAATCCCTTCTTAGCTTCGTAGCTTCAAAATCGAAAAAGAGATGGTGTGTGTCAATTTGATTTTCATGGGTTTTCTCCATGGTTTTGTCGTAGCGTGAAAATCTGGTCTATGGTGGACTTTCCAGGTCAAAACACGCACTGATAAGGTCCAATCAGTGTTTTACGACAGAAGGATAGATTTGATAATTTAATGTTTTTTTTTTAAACAAAATAACTTTTAAATGCAAAAATAACATAAAGTAAATTAAAAAACACACGTTAATATTCACACCAGTTAATTTTATTACATTTCGTCAACAAAAAGCAAAGAAAAAAAATAGAAAAAAAAGTTCCCGCTTGGACTTGGAATTTTGGGTGCCAGTCTATCGCTCTTCCCATTGATCCAAAAAGCCTTCTTAATGGTTGCTGACATAACTGCAACTATGTTAACAGATGCTGTATTTACAGGTGCAGTATGTCACAGTATTCTGTTGATAGCCTTACAACAAAAATCTATTAAGCCACTCTATATACAAAGGCGGGCACTTCTTCAATTACCATCAAATAACAGATGCACAACAATAGTTGGAAAAAATTGGATAAAGGCGTCAGAAATGAGTCAGACGTTAAAAAAATGTATGTGTAAACAACTAGTTGAAATGAATTTTAGAAAAAAGTTGTACAACTTTCTATAAAAAAATCCTACAGTTGTGAGATATCACGTTTTGAACAGAAAAATCTAAGAATTTTTTGTATAAAACTATTTCAAACTATTTCAATCACTTATAAGTCAGATTAAAGACCAAAGCGTGCTTAATATTATGGTTTTTAATTCATCATTCTATATATAATAGGAGCTGAGAAATACAAGTTAGCACTAGCGCATATATCGCTATAGGCAGCAAAGAAAATATGGCCGTCATTTTGAAAATAGAGAAAAAAAACATGTTTTTTTTTAAAGCAAATCTGAAATTTAAATATATTGGACAACTTTTTGTAAAATGATATCAACTTTTTTAAAAATGCTCAAGCTGGATCAGTTGATTTGTACTGACTCTAAGGGGAAAATATTACAGTTGTACCGCCTTGATAGCTGCAAAAGCAGGCCTTATACCAAGAAGCGCTTACCGGTGTAGGAAGGAATTCAGAAGTTTTATTGTAAAAAGTAGCAAGTTATTACATGCCTTGTTTCATAAAGACCTAGCCTTATTGTGTATTGGCTGATAAAAACTTACCACAGCCAAGTACAACCAATTGCATTCACCTATTCACCGCATGCGTTTCGTTCGTTTCGTTTTGCCTTGATTAAGCTTTAACTAACACATACACAAACTTACACACAAGTGCGTTTGCACAACATTATTATAAAAATAAAAAAATTAAAAAAAAAATAAAGAGTTGAAGTATTAAATAAAAGTTTTTGTTCTTTTTAATTCTAAAAAATGTTAAATTCGGAATTTTTTCTAACCAAGCATTAAACAAGAGTTTCGTAGATATAGTGAAATGAAGTCGCACACGATTCTTCATAGAAATACAAAGCAACATGCGAATATTCCAAAATAAATAAGAATTGCTGAATCCAGGCAAAGTTGCTTATGTAAAAATAGTAGTGAACAGAAATGAACAAAAACAAAATAAAAACGCAAGCACACAAATACACACAAGCAATTGCAAAACTGAGATATTATGAATTATTTATGGAAATTTCTAAATTGCGGTATTAAACCATTTTCGCCGTGTAGGATATTCGCGAACTTTTGCACCATGAAGCTTCTTTAACAGGAACTTTCAAGAACCTAAAGAGAAAATAACAATAAAATCAGAAGCATGCGAAACATCGATTAAAAACTAACCCAGTGAAATAATCTAATATGTTTCCTAAATAATGTAGAAAGCACAACAAAACCAACAATAATAACAAAAAACAATAGCAGCAGTAAATATGACAAAACAAGTATAATCATTTTATTTATAACAAGCATTGTATTGAAAATCAATTTCTGGTATTGTCCAGCAGCTGATTCAAGTAAAAAGGGGTCAGACTCGGATCGACTCGTCTCGTTTCATAAAAATAAGAATAGTTTGTTCAAACAAACTCACTTTTGTTAAATCAACGCTAGCTCGTGAACTTCCAACACTCAAGAAAACACCTACCAAAAGGTAATCAAAGATTGCTAGATTTTGCAATAAAAAATTTAAATATATTAGAGTTTATCTCAGAATACGATACGACGTTGTGTCATCAAGATGTTTTGAACGCATATCGAATTGTATAGATTTATTATTTAATGAAAACATGGTGATCAATTTGGTAGTAGTGAGTTTTGAGAAATGTATGAAAACCTTGAGTGTAGCTTGAAAACTTAGAGTCACACAGTGGCGTAGTTAGCATTTGGTTCTAGGGGAAGGGGTCCGTAAAAAAATTAGAATCTTCAAAAAATTCCAGAGTACCAGGGTGTTTTGTGATGCCGAATGTCAGTTTCACAGCCCAACTTTTTTAAACGTCGAAAAAGTATGAAAGAAACCGCTATGGCATGTCAAATATATATTTATATTTACATATACATATATCGATGGTTAAGCACACAAAAGTGATAAGTGCTCCTTTGATGAAAGTGAGTTAAGTGCATTTTCCAATTCGTCAAGTTATAATCTTTATTGTGTAAAATTATATTAAGTGCAATCTCATTGGAAGATGATCAGTACAAGGCTAAAATAATTGTTTTGTACTAGCATGTTTGAAATTCAAAAACAAAATTAGCGTTGCTGAACATTTTAAACTTTTCACTAATCACTTTTGTGAGCTCAACCATCGATATATATTTATTTTGGGTGTAGTTGAAAAAAGCGAGAATTTTCTTCAGTATGTCATATGCTAAGTTAAGTTAAGTTAAGTTAAGTTAAGTATGTTAATAAGTATGTATACAACGCGTGCTTACGACTTTGTTCATATTTTGTTCGCTTTAAAACGACCTAAATGGTGCGCGGTTCAATGCGAGCACCGAGCAGGAAAAGGCAATTGATTCCTAACAGGTTTTTGACAATTTCTTCTTTCAAATAATTGTAAATAAAAAATATAAATAACAAAACACTAAAACAGCACGTTCTGCATTCTGTGATTTGAGGATTGAACTTGCCTAGCATAATGCCTGATCAGGTTAGAATTCAAGCATGACAGGCATGACTGTGGCATGACTTTTCCTTGAAAACACCCGTGATTTTTTCATGCAACTGTCCGCCACTTCAGGCCTGAAGTTTGTATAATTTTTTTTTTTAATTTTTATTTATGATTTCTAGTCTGAATATCAATTTGCATTTCAAATTCAGATATGAAATCCCGCCTGAAATAAAAGAGGATGTATTTTTTGTTTAATTTAATTTAAGAATACGAGTCTGTAAAAATGAACCCTGAATTATATTTCAATTTGAGCATTGAAATCTGAACTCAATAATGGAGGCATGATTATGTTGAGAAACTCAGTCCTGAATTCCAGTCTGACTATTAGAGGCCTTAGCGAGTTTTCTGCTGGGTGGGTACTAGTCAAATCATCAAATAAAAATTATTTGGCCTCTTACTAACCCAAAAGGAAATAAATTTTGCAATCTAGTTCTGTTTTGCAATGTTAATAATACTGTAGATATTATGAAAGGTTGAGGTAAATGAATTAACGAAATTTCCGTTTAATATCTCAAAAACTGAGACAGCTCAAAGCAACAACTGTTATTTTGTTGTAATATCTTATAGTCTCAAGTTTGATTATTTAAAGGACATTGAAATTAGTTTTAAATCAACAATATCCTGTTGCTGTTGGCCATTTTAGACGAATTCAACACTGAACTAAATCAAATTTTGAGAAATTTCTTGAGAAATAGAAGAATTTTTTGCAATACATATACGTGTGCATTCGCGGTTTGTTCCCGGACCCGTGGGCTCCCCCCCATGGGGATCACCAGATATTGTAGATATGCGTTTAGAATTTCTATATTCTATTATAAAATTTCTTTATTCAATTTTACTTGGCTCATACAACTCTGACACTGCGGTTTCTTCAAATGTTTTTGCCTTAGATTTTTTTTCAAAAACAAGATGTTTTAGGGCGTATTGGTATTAAATCTTATTTAAAGAAGAGTTCCTCTTGGCGGAATCTATGTAGTGAATCAATAGGCAATCCTTAAGTCTTCCCTAGGATTATTATAAACTATGATTTGTAAGGTGAGAGTCATAAAATGTGTGCTTAGTGTTAATTTGCCCTAATGTTGATCAAATGTAATTTGATAGCGTGATTGGTTTAAAGTCTTGTTCGAAGAGGCTTATACTAATACCACAGAATGGTTCTGTTCCAGTCAAAAGTGCCCCTAGTTAAGCAAAGAGTCCGCTTTCTCATTCTTCGCTTTAAAATCCACAAAAATTTAAGAAATGTCATAAAATTTTGCACATATGCATTGATTTTTAATATAAAAATCACTATGACATTTGGCAAAATCGGATGAAAACTACGTCCACCTCTTTTGTGGGAGTCCTTTTTATTAAAATCTCTAAAAAATCCACAAAAACTACAGAAATGTCTTGATATTCTACACATATGCTTTGATTTTTTATATAAGCCATCACTATGATATTTGGTAAAATTTAATGAAAACCACGTCTACCTTCCATACAAAATGGCTTTATTTTTAAAATAAAATCTCTGAAAAATCTACAAAAAATACAGCAATGTCTTGAAATTCTGCACATAAGCTTTGATACTTAATATGAACCCTCTCTATTAAATTTGGCAAAATCTAATCAAAACTCCCCATATCTTGCATACGAAGTGACGTAATTAAAATAGAAAGTCTTTCGTGTCAATCATCTGAAATGTCATCGTGTATGTATGTCCCCAAATTTCACCCTGACCGTTTGTCCGACCTATACAAAATTATCCATATATATTCAGTGTAATGTGAAGTCTTAAGACTAGAAAAGTGGGAGTGGCATTTTACTTTTAATTGAACTTCTGTCACACCATGTCCTCGGTTATTTGAACTGTTTAAGTTTATAAGATTAGGTTGTTCTAGACAGGGGGCGTAGCACCCTACCGTTTGTCTGATTTCAACGAAATTATACACACATATATTCTTAAGTATAATGAAAAGCTTTAAACTTACAAAGGTGGGTGGGATTGGGCAAGGGGTCGTGTCAATTTTATTCTTATAAACCAAAATTTTATACATATGTATATTGTTTGGCATAAGGAGTAGTCCATAGTTTATAAAAATATGTAGAATTAGACGGGGGGTATGGCACTTTAATTTGAAACTAACTTCTACAGCGTTTATCCAACTACAACCAAATTTTCAACACATATTCTTTGCGATAATGAGCAGTGATAAGTCTGGCAGAATTAGACAAGGGCGTGACACATTCATTTTTATCGAACTCCTTTTGTAGCGTTTTTCTAATTTTAACGAAATTTCGTTAACATATCCTTTGGTGTAATGAGTAGTTCATGGTCTAAAATTTTGGTGACAGGGGCGTGATGACACTTTATCGATTTTAAGCGATATTCTTCTATAGTCTTTGTCCGACTCCAACAATATTTCCACACATATTCTTTGAAATAATGAGCAATCAGTAATCTAGAAAATTGGGTGAAACTTAAGAGGGGCGTGGCACTTTAATTTTATACAAAATTCTTATACACAGTTAGTATGAATACAACCAAATTTTGCACATACATTCTTTATCATAATAAGCAGTCATGAGTTTAGAAAATTAGTCGGGATTAGACAGGGGGGCGTGGAATAGTCTGTATTCTACAAAATTGGGAAAAACTAGACAGGGCGTGATACTTCAATTTAAAACGCACTTCTGGTTTGTCCGACTTCAAACAAATTTTCCTCAATAGTATTTTGAATAATGTGGAGTACGAAGTCCAGAAGAGTAGGCGGGATAAGACATGAGTTTTGGATGGCTATAACGGCCAGCATCTTAACCATCCAGCACTATACACTTCAACACACAGGAATAAGAGGTTTTGGCACCAAAACGGCTCAGTGGATCTAATTGGATACTGCTTGCAGTATCTACTACTACTCAAACCAACCAATCAACGAAGACATGGGCTGTGGCGCTTTAATTTTAATCGAACTCCTTCTACAACATTTTTTCGACTTCAACCAAATTTAAACCGTTTCCCTTTCATGCCAAAATGCCAAAGTGAAAATAAATAAATCGTTAAATGGTTGCAAAAAAGTAATTTTTTTAATGTTTTTGTGGACCAACGGGAACCAAATTTACTGTATATTATGAAGGCATACACCATACATTTACGGAAAGAAATTTTGAAAAAGGTGGATTTTCCTAAGCTATTCGATTCACAATGATTCGATTTTACGACAAACATAATGATGGTTATTAGCGATTTTGCCCATGAGTAGTCCATAGTCTAGAAAAGTGGGCTGGATTAGATAAGGGGCATGTTACTTTAATTTTAATTTTTAGCCTCAGTAAATATCTACACCATGCTATTAATATTTTGCATAGGAGTTTTGCATATGCAAAACATGGGCATAACTAGAAAAAGGGAGTAGAAATGTTCTTTAAAAATTATACCTCAGGTTTGAAATTCGTAATTCTACAATGCCCTTACGTGTGAAAAGTTTCCTGGTCATAGATAAAACTAAAAGTAATTTTATGTACAAAAAACAAATGCAACAGTATGGAGATGTAAGCAATTAAATACACTTTAAAGAACAGTAACTTTTATGTCACACAGTGGTAAGTCATTACCGCAACGACAACACATCCAAACTTGAGATTGAATCTTATAACTAACCAAAATATATGAACTTTGTTTGATACTCCCATACTATAATATATGCCTTAAAGTTCTAATACCCCATTAATCCTAACCTTAAATATTTATAAAAAAAGTCTTAAAAATTCAAAAAGTTGGATTGGCAAAAGAGCATGGGGCAGAGAACCACTCCATGCTGCACTAAATGTTAAATTTAATTAAGCGTATGACATAAATATTTTCGCAGATTATACATATATTAATATTTTATAGACGGCTAAGTCTTCGATTATACTTTAATTCGGCCGGGGGAGGGGGATGTTTTAGCTTCGGTACCCAGCAGAAGTTACATTCCTTACTAATTTTCATAAAAGTACTCTCATATTTGATAGCTTATTTGGATTTTTTGAAAAATTTAGGGTTTTCCCCATATCACCAAGTACTGACATATTTCGATGCAAGTCGGCACGGGTTCCCATTACCCTTACTTACTTAGATGACGCTTACAACCGTAAGTCGGTTTTGGCCTGATTTAAGAAATTGCGCCAGCCATTTCCAAGTTTCGTTAGGTTGTCCTCAACTTGGTCTTTCCAATGGATATGCGGTCGTCCTCTTCTGCGTTGACTGTCGCTAGGTAACGAATCGAATATTTTCTTCGCTGGAGTGTTGTCTTCCATCCGCTCAACATGACCTAGCCACTATGAGGCCACTCAATTTTTATGCGCTTAACTATGTCGATGTCGGCGAATAGCTCATACAGCTCATCGTTCCATTGTATTCGGTACTTCCCATTGACGCAGATTTGTCCGTAGATTTTACGAAGGATCTCTCTCTCGGAAGCTCCTAAAGTCTTTTCATCAGAGCTGTTCAACGTCCAGGTTTGTGCTGCATATAACAGGACGGGCATGATTGTGTGACTTATGGAGCGTGACTTTTGTTTGTCGAGAGAGAGCTCTGCTTCTCAATTGCCTACTAAGCCGAAAGTAACAGTGATATCGTTGGTAAAGTTAATGCTGGATCCTAGGTAGACAAAGTCCTTCACAACCTCGAAAGAGATGTTGTCAACAGTGAAATGGGTGCCAAGACGCTGCGACTGTTTGTTTGTTGGCACCAAATATTTCGTTTTGTCTGCGTTCACTTCAAGACCCATGCTACTCAACTCTTTTTCTAATTTGGATAATGCTGCATTGACTTCGCGTGTATTATGGCCTATGATATCGATATCATCAACATACTCTAGCAGCATAACACTCTTGTAGAATATGGTGCCGCTTTGTTTCAGATCAACAACTCAAATGATCTTCTCCATAATTAGATTAAAAAGTCACACAATAAAGAATTACCTGGTCTGAAACCTCGTTTGGTAACAAATGGTGGGGACAGGTCCTTCTCGATTTTAACTGCGCTGCTGGTGTTGCTCAGTTCCCATTATCCTAGATACACGAAATTTTATTTGTATTTATTTGAACATCATACGAAAAAATTAAGAAAAAACAACTTCAACTTTTTTGAGACATCTTAATATATAAAGAACACCAATAAATTAATTAAAATCTATATACTAATTTATATTATTTGTTTTTTTCCCCCTTCTATTGTTTTCAGTGGACCATTGATTTACAAATAAACAATTTGTTTAAAACGATCACTGTTGGAAGTAGCGCCATCAATAGCAACAACAAAAACAATATGGTTGCCACAGGGATCTGGAAACAACAACCCTTACAGAACTTTGAACCGATTTTTAAACTGAGAGTCTCGTAGACCCAAGGTCGTAGCCAACAACACCAGTTCACGACTACCAGCAACAGCGAGCGTTTGACTTGTACTGAAGCTAACATATATTTATATATATATATACATACATATATATATATAGATATTTATATATTTATATATGTTTGTATGAATATATATATATATTTGTATATGTGCATTTGATTAGATGTTGAATTATGACGGTGAGTTAATCACATATTTCAAAACTTTTAAACGTATTTTCAACATTAATTGCTTATCTTTCGTTGCATGTCTTTCTCTTGGACTCTACCTTAGTCTTTTCCTCAAAGCGACTACATTAATATTAATGAAAACGATGCCTTATCATATAATAGCCAACCAATTAGCAACACTAGTCATAGCAAAAGTAGCAGTAAGTATGGCAGCCACCTAGATATGTATGACAGATATGGCAACAATGAAATCGGGAGTAATTTGAGTGAAGTTCATGTTCCGCCGTACAACATGGTATATGACAGCAGTGGTGTTGGTCTCTACGACTACGCCTCTCTTGCGGCAACTGATGGCAGCAGAGAACAGATAGCCGCCACCGACCTGAATGGACTTAGAGGAAATGATAATATGCTCTATCACAGTGATGGTGGTGGATACAGTGACTATGGCGGGAACTACGATACCGACAGTGGCTGCTGTGACTACTGGGATGATGTTGCGGACGAAGTTGTTGGTGGGCGACATACGTCAATGGCTACAAGTAAAATGTTGCCCCAGGTACCTATTAAACACAGCAACAGCATGCTGGACGGTATGTACATAAGTAATCATCATCAGAATCAACATCAGTTTCATCCTCATCTGCGATTTGGCAAAGCCCTCCCCACAACACCACCAGTAGCACCCAAGAAAAGCCGTATGTTGCCGCAGCCTGGTGCAACTTCACAGGTGTGTGGCTACGGCAATAACAGTTACGGTTTCCAATGCAAGACTAATGGAAATGGAACGAAAAACAGTTGTTACATTAACGACCAGAGTAGTTTTATTGGTAATGGTGGTGCTTGTGTCGATGCGGCTGCGGATGTGTATGTGGCTGCTTCTGGAATGGATGGCAAATGTCTTCCAACGGTGCCGTTGCGTGTGCTTACGCAGCAGTCACAGCAGCGAACGCAGCCACATTCATCATCCTACAACAAGCATGAACTATCCGCGATGTCTGTAATGCAAGATAATAAAATTTTGTCAGATGACACATCCATGCCATACTCAACAACAACAACTTACGCAAGCACAGAGTCTGTCATATCCCCCATCACACTAATCACAACAACAAATACAGCAGCATCGAGGCAGAAACAACACACAATGTACGATGGCATGAACTTTAATGACAATGCGACAATAAGTCACTTTAACAACTATGCAGCAGCCGCGTCTATGTACTCCTCACCGTCCTACTCATATACAACAACCATGCAAAGGCCCCATTCATCGATGGCTCCACTCAACTATGCTTCGGACGAACTTAACTATGCATACAATAGCACCGACAGTCTGTCCACCTACAGTGAACCAACGACAAAAGCAGCGTCAGTTGCAGCTGCAGCTGCGATTACACAATCGCAGCAACAGCAACGCAAGACTTCAATTATCATGGCCATGACAACTGCTTCTGTCATAGCTTCTGGCGAGACTCGTATCGCTCCAAACCTTAATGCTCAAACACTCAGTGGATCAAAGCGCATTGCGAGTGTACGCGACAATTGTTCGTCTTCGTTCGAGTATGACTGCACGGGTGTAGCAGCTCCAAAAAAGGAATTGTTTGATCCGGTGACAACTCCCGATGATTATTTCTTCGAAGGCATACTGCAGAACAGTGGCAGTAACTCGGACCGCTATGTTTCAGCAACATCAACAACAGCAAAAACTGCGGCGGCGTCGGCACTGCCATTTGAGAAGACGCTCACCTACAGTAGCAGCAACAACATAACGCCAAGCAGAAAATTGCCAAAGCTGCTTCCGACTCCACAAATAGCCACAACCACAACAACAATAGTGACAACAAATAGTACCAACAACAGTAGTTATTTTAGTAGCAGTATCTTAAATAACAATAATAATAATAATAATTACAGTAGTGTAAGTCAAACTAATAGTAGTAGTAGTAGTATTAGCAGTAAAAATAGGACTAAACAGTTGCCAAAATTGTCACAATCAAATCTACTCACCACCACAGACACGCTGTTGGCAGCACATACAGCGGAAGCTACAGTTGAAGCAACAATTGACGTCACTGGTGATACAATGAAGACGGCAATAACCACCACTGCTACCACAATAATGGCAACATATGACTATACCATGTCGAGCATTTATACCAGTGAACCGTCTTATAACACAACAACAATATCATCATCATCGCCATCGTCGGCATCATTATTTTTAGCTTATCAAAATACTTCAAGCTTAAGCCCGCCTAGTAAAATTGACTCAATATCTTCATATTTAAATAAAACAACAGCAACAACAACAATAACACAAACAGCTGACTCTGAATCCAATTTGTACACCACCAGCAGCAACAACAATTTTAGATATGCTGCTGCTGATGATGCTGCGGAAAGAAAAACCTTATCAATAGCAACAACAGCACTATCAGCAATAGGCACAGCATCGCTTGTGACAACAACAGCAGCAACAATAACAGATTCAGCTACTCTCACTTATAGCGATTACATGAAACCGTATACATTGCCAACATTTTCTGCTTATATCAGCAATATTGGAAGGACCAATGAACTTAATACATTTGAAGTTACAACATCACAGCCATTATCAGCAACATGCACATTAACTACCTCATTATCAGCAACGACACCATTCCTTGCATTGCCAACCTATGAAAGCGATTTGTTTCAAAAAACAAGCACCAACTTAGACACGTTGCTGAATGCAACAACATTCGAGTCACCAACGCATGTTGCTGCAGTTCCGATTAGGCGTGTCTCCATCGATAAGCAGTCACAAGAACAGCACGATAGTAGCGATAGTTTTAGCTTAGCAAAAATATCAAAAACATTTCCATTATCACTAGCAACATCATCATCATCCTCATCCCTCATTTGTGATGGCCTCGCGGTTTTGCCAGAAACAACGTCAGCCCCAGTTACTTTGTCAACCATTCCAACAACAACCTCCAGCACTGATATAGGAGGTCTACTTTTAAAATCCGAACCAGACACAATCAGTTCCTTCTATAGCTTGAGTTATCCTCTGGGTACAACCACAACCACTGCAACAGCAACTACCACATGGGAAAGTACCATGAATAACATATTAAAAACTACAACAACTGCTCCGAGCTACAATGTTGGTCTGTTCACAACAACTGTTTCCTCTGGTACATTGCCCACCTGCTACTCCACCACCGACTTTTCCACTATTGCAGATAACACGCTGGCCACAACAATGACAACTACACTGGCTCCAAGTACCGAACTATCATACGATGAATACATGAAACAATTCAATCTAGATTCGTACACCACAAGCCCCGATATGTTCAATTCCATTACAACACTAGCAACACCAACAGCAACAGTCACAGATACAGCAATTGCAAAAACAACTGAGGTAACAACATTACTCGACAGTGACATCGCACAATATGCCAGCAACTATTCCTGCAGCGACTATACCACAAAGCTTGCACCACTTACAGATCTCCACATAGAAGATGGATTTACTTCTACGCCAACAGCAAAAAGCATTGATGCAGCAGCAACTAATGTGGACGTTGCAGCGACGACCACAACAGTTGTACTCACCAGCAGTTTTGACTTGGCTAGCTATATGAGTTCTTTTAACGCTGATAGCACAGGTAGATACGGGGAAGCAACAACAGAACCAATAAAAGCAGCGACTCCTACAGCTATCAGCACCACAACTGCAACACCTGCTTTCGATGACAGCTTTTATGACAGCTATAAAGTAGACTTGAGTGCCCTCACTTCTTCAACTCTGGCTGAGGAACCAGCAACAATCGGCACTATAGATCATCAACATCAAGGCTCCTTGTATACGACCAGCGACTTTTCATATTTAGATCAGTTGCCGAGCACAACGTCTTACACAGACTATGACACCTCATGCATACAGAAGCCGTCTACCACCATCCCAACAACGAGTACCCAAGGTGGCTACTACCAGCCAGAATCCTCGAAGACTATATCCAAGCCTACAAAATCTTCTTCTACAAAATCTGCAACATCTTCCACAGCCACAACAACAGAAGCATCTGCAGCTGTAAAAGCTAGTAGCATGTTTGGTGGTCTATCCAAGGGTCTTAAAGGTGGTCTTGACGGTGTACTTAGCGGAGTAGGTGTTGTAACTGAGACCAATAAGCAACAGACACCGCAGCAACAACAGCAGCAGTCAACAAAAAAGGGTTTCGGCTTTTCGCTTGCATCAAAACTCGTGCCAAGCGTAGGTGGATTATTGCAGAGTGCATCCAGCCTCAAGTCTCATCAACCTACAATTACTGTTGCTGCGACAATAGCTGCTGACAGTCAGCACACGTTGATATCAGCAACGTCTGCTACTGTTGCTTCTACTATTTCCGATTGGAACGATAAGACGATGTCGTCATATGCCATGTCATCAGGTGACATGCCAGTTTATACAACCGACAACAGCCATGCAGGCCTCTATAATACCAGCAGCAATGCATACTACAACGACAGCAACCTGATATCATCTCCTGCGGTGTCTTCTGCACCTATGTATGATGAGGATGACTATGAAGAGGAGCAGCAGACAGACGCAACTCAGTATCATGATGAAATTAAGATTGTCGACTACAGCACTGACTACAAATACGGCTACGATGAGTACGGTTACAGTGAGAACGACTACATTGCAACCGGCGATATCATGGAAAAGACCAACAGCAGAAGCACGATCTATGATACAAGCAAAACTGGCCGAGAAGCACTTACAAAGGCAGCAACAACGACTGTTGCACCCACAACAACATGGACAACAACGGTAACAGCAGCAGCAGCACCAAGTTCACCAGCAATCAGCAGCAGCTCAACAGCTGCTGGCATGGCATCTTCGTTACTGTCCTCGCTGACGAGTGCTGCTACAGCGCAAGTTCAAAACCAGCAACCGACAAGTAAAGCGTCCACAGGAGGTGGACGAAGTAGTGGAGGCATGTTTGGGTCATTTTTAGGAAAGGCTGCTGCTGCTGTGCAATCAGCCACACAAGCGGTCAATCAAGGAGCTGCCATGGCCACACCAGTGGTGCAGAATGTGCCAGCAGCAACGGCACACGCCACAACTTCTGCTGCAAGCACTACTAAATCTCAACAAAAACCAATTTACATGCCGCAGACAAGCAATGTTGACGATGACTACGAGAACTGCAACATGTTGGAGAAACAGAGAAAAACAGCTCAAATTAATAATCGCAACAATAACTTTGGAAACAGCTACTATGAAGATGAGAGCCAACAAGGGATTCTGCCAACGGTGCCGACAGCAGGATACGCCAGCAAGAAACTGCCCACCACCAATGGAAAATTGGGGTATTTAATGAAGCAACAGCCAACGGAAATCTTCGATGAGGACGTCGGTGATGAAGACGACGATGACATCATTGATGAGTATATTGGTGATGACAATCCTAATTACCGGTTGGATAGTGAGCAGGATGATTACTATATGGACAATCAGCAGACTGCACCGTTGTCAAGAGATCATTCGCAGAAGTTGGCAGTGGCAATGGCCACGAACGGTTATTATGAACATACAAACGGTGGTTATGATTACCAAGAGGATTACTTCAACGAGGAGGATGAGTATAAGTATCTGGAGAAAGAGCAGAAGGTGCAGGAGGCTTTGCTGTTGCATCAGCATCATCAACAGTACACGCAAAGTTTGCTGCACCAACACCAGAAGCAGCCTCCACTAGAGTACATTGAGGAGAGTCGCGATGATTATATTGACGATAATTATCCCAGTGAAGACAGTGGCAATTATCTCGATGAGAGTTCCAGTGGCAGTGGCGGCGGCGTCAGCGGTAGTATTGGTGTTGCTCTAAGTCAAAAAAGCATGAGTGATGAACTGCCTGTTGTATCACTGACACCAGGAGGAGTACCAACATCAACGAGCGCAGCCGTAGGGCATCAGCAAATAAAAAAACAAGACAGCATCATACTTGAAGAAGACGAGGACGAGGATGAGTTGCTCAGCTCGAAAGCATCCATAAGTGGTATGCCTATTGGCAGCCGTAAGTCTAGTGACATTATACTGGACGATGATCAAATGACGGAGCTGCCACAGATCATGCAGAAAAAGAAGAAACCTATTTTGACGCGAGGAGAGACAGAAGAAGTAGTCGGTGGACACATGCAGCAAATGTTACGTAAGCCTCAGGTTACTGCGAAGCAACGTTGGCATTGGGCTTACAACAAAATCATAATGCAGCTTAATGTGAGTACAAAAACATTTTTTTGATATATGTATTACAACATTATATATATCGTTGATGGTACTCTCAAGGGTCTATGAGAAAAACTTGTGGAAATAAAAAGTAATTTATCCTCAGGTATCAGATCAAAGATAAGGGTAGTATCATCGCCGATGCATGTTTTGTATTTTGGGAATCAACGCATTTTCAATAGGTGAAAATCAAACTTTAAATAACTGATCCACCTGTAGCTTTGACGAAAAGTAAAATAGGTATCTTTTCCAAAATTACACACAGTATTAATTATGCTGTTGCACACATTTCTACATAATAAACTTAATTTTTATGTTTTTCAATTATGATGTTGTTGAATTATGATGAAAAACGAACATTTAGTTCTTTACTGCAGGGAAAATAATAAAGTCATATTATTCCGAAATATTTATTTCAATTTATTTAACAAAAGATTGCATTATATTTATTTTTTACCAACATAAATTCATCAACAAATATATCAAACAGAAATTTCTTTGTTCACACTTACGATACTATCGAAACTGTGCCTTTTTTTAATCTTTAGTCTGAACTATAGGCGCTCAGCGCCCCAGACTATCTGTAAATATAAAAAAATTGCTAACGAAAAAACTCATTATGACCAATACCATTTGAAGGCTCAAACCTTCAGCTACACTCTAGTGAATTTTCATATTAATATGCATATGAATATGTGAAATATTGATTCAGAACACACATGTGCACCATTCGTACTATGGGGCGTACAGCGCCCCTCTCTATTCATCATACATTTTGCATGGGAATCTTTTTCTTTTCCATTTTCTTCCTCCTTTTTTTTTTGCTTCTACACTTCTTATTTCATACAATACTAGCTTTAACCCGGCGCGCTTCTTGCGCTTAGCGCTTATCCCCTAAAAGGTGGGCGTAGCTATAGTGAGGACACGCCTTGGCAGTAAGTTCACACCGATCTTCATTGATGTGTGACTTACTTCGAAAGCTATGCCGAAAAGTTTGGGTGCTGAAAAATCACCACGCCCCTTGTCCAACGCCCATAAAATGTTACCAGTGTGTAAATTGAGGTCGAATACCGAATTCCGAGGCTGTACAACCTATAATTCCAAAGAAACTCGATATCGAAAATTTGGGGTATGTTTACGCCCCCCTTTCACAATCGCCACCAGACTTTACAGGAATACTGTCAAGACTGCTACCGTTTCCTGAATATTCATAAAAATTATCTTAGCGGTTTGCAATCTTTACGTGATAAGCCCACATACGTATATGTATACATTAGAATGTATCGAAAAATGAACACCCAATTCCACCCCTAAATAATGAAATAGGACGGAAAGACAATGCAGAAAATATTTTTTTATTTCTTTTTTAAGGAATTCCTGATTCCCCAAATAGCGGTTTTCTATGAAAATCGTGCCTTTTTGTACTGGAGCCCATTTAACGGTACATTTTTTTATAAAAAATCTATAGATATCGATTCACTATTAAAAACAACTTATGCATGCAAATTTTCAGAGAGATCGGACTACGTTCAGAAGTGTCTGCATAGAAATAAAAAACTATTATTTACCATATTTTCGATGACTTTTGTACGGGAACACATGTTAAGGTACACTTTTTTACAAAAACCTCCATAGATCTCAATTAACCACTTAAAATAACTTATGCTTGCAAATTTTACAAGAGATCAAACACGTACAGTGTTGGCAGGTAGAACATTCTATCTTTTAATGAGGGTCCAGTTTAGCTTAAGTTCCTGATCTGCCTGTTATAAAATTTTACAAGTAGCTGTTCTACCTACGTAGGGTGCCTTTTATATTTCGGGATTTGGCAACCCTGGTGTTACAATCTGTCAACTGAATGCTCTATCGCAAAGTTTGACATTTGTTGGCTTATACGTACTCAGAACGTTTTGACATACCAGCGCTATTTGTGTTGTTTATAGTAACTTAAAAGATTCATCTCGGTCTAAAAATGGAATTAAATCGTGAACATTTTCGTGCGATTATTTTTTACAACTTTCGACGTGAATTAACACAGCAACAGTGCATGGATGAACTTAATTCAATTTTTGGCGATGAAGCTCCATCAAGGACCAGTGTTTATCGATGGTATGGTGAATTCAATCGTGGTCGTAGTTCACTCCAAGACGAATTTCGTGAAGGTCGTCCGAAATCAGCTGTTGTTCCGAAAACCATTGATGCTGTGCGCGAACTGATATTGCAAGATCGTCATGTTACCTATCGTGAGATTGAGGCAACCTTAGGCATAAGTGGGACCAGCATACATTCAATATTGCATAAACATTTGACTGTCAAAAAAATTTGTTCGCGTTGGATCCCACACAATTTGTCAATCGCTCAAAAAAAGGCTCGTGTCGATTGGTCGAAGGAAATGTTCAAAAAATACGATCGCGGTGCTTCGAAACACGTCTATGACATCGTGACAGGTGATGAATCGTGGATTTACGCGTATGAGCCCGAAAGTAAACAGCAGTCGACTGTATGGGTGTTTCAAGATGAGCCAAATCCAACAAAAGTTGTTCGCGCACGAAGCACTTCCAAGCAAATGGTCGCCTGTTTTTTCGGAAAATATGGACATGTCGCAACCGTACCACTAGAACAACGCAGAACAGTCAACTCTGAGTGGTACACAACCATTTGTTTGCCAGTTGTCTTCCAAGAAATCAGGAAAACCAACCGCCGAAGACGGATCACTCTTCACCACGACAATGCGAGCTCTCACACATCGGCTCAAACAACTGCATTTTTGAGCACCAAAACATCGATTTGATGGGTCATCCGCCGTATAGTCCTGACTTGGCACCGAATGACTTCTTTTTATTCCCATCCGTGAAGAATAAACTGCGTGGACAACGATTTTCGACGCCCGAAGAAGCGGTTGCAGCATTCAGAATGCATGTTTTGGAGATACCTCAATCAGAGTGGCAAAAGTGCTTCGACAATTGGTTCAAACGCATGCAAAAGTGTATAGATCTTAATGGAGAATATTTTGAAAAACAATAAAGTGATTTTCGACGATTAATATTTGTTTTTGTTCTCATCCCGAAACATAAAAGGCACCCCTCGTATTAGGTTTATTTGTAAGTTTTGTATCTTTAAAAAGGTTTATTTTTTTAAAAGATAGTTTTGTGTTGGCATTCTTATTATTAGTTTATTAGAACTGTCTCTTGTGAGAATACCTTCTTTAAGCATTCACAGGAACAAATTGAAAAACCTTGAGAAAAAGTATATTTATAAAACACAAAAACAAGGAAAACTTTGGCGAGGATCTTCTGTACGAGAAAATAAATACACTACATTTAGGATCATCTTTTTAGTGGAATCAAAATCTTTGGAATTCATGTTTATAACATAACACTGAAAAAAATAAGTGTTATATTCATTTGTGTGCAGAGTGTGTTAAGAAAATTAAAAAATCCATGGCGAGAAATAAAATGAAAATGAAATCCAATGGCTTCGGCATCTAGTGGAACAATAGCAACGACGGTGGAAACTATTCTCTGTGAAGAGGATATTTTTATTCTGGGCAAGCCGAGTACTTTAAACAACGAAAAATTGCCAACTAAAGCAGATATCTTGCGTCGAATACAACTGGCATCAAGTGAGGTTCGCGGCCAGACATCAGAACAATGGTTATCGTTGAAAAACTTTTCTAGCCTCGTCTCATATGAAATTATCGATATATGGAAAAAACTACAATACCAATTATATCATCGAATGGAATCATAAAAAAGTCAACAAAGTCGTTGCGATTTATCAGGATATAATAAAACATAAAACTCGTGCGAATATTCCACATTTAATAAATAGTCTCAATGATGAATTATTTGACATTGCTCATTGCAAATGTGCCAGAAATGAGTGTTTGTGCAGCGTTCACTACCAAATTCCAGAAAAGGAAATCGATTTCATTTTTGACCAAGTGGCGAGCGTCCAATGTTAATTTCAACGCGTATGGAGGACTAATATCAGCAAACTAGGAGGCTTACACTTAAAGAGACAATTTTGAGCTGACCAGCGAAAGCGATTACATACCAAGCACAAGCGCGTTTAGTACCCCACAACAGGCTCATAAACAGCGACTGCTTCCGGCAAGGTAGCAAACCTTGCCAAACTTTGCATTAGAATGTGATCGATACAAAATTTTTCATCGAATAGCTGCTGCTTTAGCATCATCGCTTATAAAGGATTTGTTAATGATACCCAATTTTAAATTAAAAGTCGAAAGAACTGGAAAGCCTATAATTATCGATCAAAATAAAGTTGTTCGCGAAAAAGAGGCAAACCAAGAAAAATTAATGCAGGAAAACATTTGTAGTTCTAATATTAAAGTTTTTGCATTCGACGAAAGAAGAAACAAAACCCTTACCCTGGAGAAACGGATGCCATCCGCGTATAATCGACGAAACACATTTAACCATTCTAAAACAGCCATATTCAAAATTCTTGGGCGCTGCCTCAATTCGCGGTAATTCGACAGTGCCATCCCCTGCCGAAATTGCTTTGAACTTTTTCAGAACAAAGGATCACAATATATCGGACTTAATTGGTGTTTGTTCTGATGGCGAAGTGAAAAACTCCGGCATCAACAATAGAATTATACGCTGTTTGGAGGTTGATCTGGATAGACCGTTACATTGGTTCATTTGCATGCTACACTTTAATGAATTGGCATTTCGCCATTTATTTGGAAAAATTTATTCTTTGTTTACAACAACCGGCAAGATATCCAAAGCAATATAAACGTAGAAAATACGGTGCGTACTAAAAGTTATTCCATCTACACAAAGTAGGGCATTAAACCTTTTTTAAATTATTTTTCATATACTAACTTAGATACTTTTTTTTATTTCTATTTATTTCTTTAGATTGCAAGTTTTAAAGCGATTCTATTAGTTGAGGGAAGTATGCCACCAAATGTCGGAATTACTGTCGAAAGTACCGATCAAAAATGTTTGTTTGATATAGCAACTGCAGTAACGACGGGCATTTGTTTGACGACTTTAGCTAATAAAAAACCCGGAACGCATCCATCACCCGCGTTGGCTCACAAAAGCCAGTAGAGTTTTGGGCTATTTCGTGTCACAAGCACAACGAACGCAAGACTTACAGGAATTGGCAACATACATTATTCGGGTGTATGTTCCAATGTATTCCAACATTAAATATCAGTATTGTGTCACGCGCGGCAGCGTCCACTTTTTTAATTTCTTAAGAAATTCAAGATATTTGCTTTCAAATTATCGAAAAATTGTTGACAATGTTTGTAAAAACAATTGCTACTTTTCGCACCCAGAAAATCTGTTGCTGGCTATGATTTTTGATGATGATGGTAATATACGATCTATGGGCTACTCAAAAATTTTGCAAGCACGTGAGAAGTCCGAAGAAGAATTCGGACAAATTCGTATAAGTATATCCTAATATGACAACTACTTTGTTAAATTAATTCATTTTGAAATAAACTATATAATGTTTACACACGACTTTTCGTACATTTTTCAAGGCAATCAGTTATAGGTATAGTTACATAATCAACTTCTAGTGTTTAAGCTAAGCTAAGGTAGCTTCAGTGCAAAAGTTGTCAAGAAATCGGAAAACCAAAAAACTGCCTAGCCTGAAATCTCTAAAAATTTGCCATATTTTTCCATATTTTTTTTTTGCAAAAGCAAGCAATAATTTATGCTGCTTCTAACATACACATATTAGGTACTTGTGAAATTTTATAACAGGCAGATCAAGAACTTACGCTAAATGAACCCTCATTAAAAGAAAAAATGTTCTACCTGCCACCACTGTACGTGTTTGATCTCTTGAAGAATTTGCATGCATAAGTTATTTTAAGTGGTTAATTGAGACCTATGGGGGTTTTTGTAAAAAAGTGTACCATAACATGTGCTCCAGTACAAAAGTAATCGAAAATATGGTAAATAATGGTTTGTTTATTTCTATGATGACACTTCTAAACGTAGTTCGATCTCTCTGAAAATCTGCATGAATAAGTTGTTGTTAATGGTTGATCGATGTCTGTGGTGGTTTTTACAAAAACTTGTACTGTAAGATGGGCTCCAGTACAAAATTTGTTGAATGTAGGTTAAATAATGGTTTTTTGTTTCTATGCTGACACTCTTGTACGTAGTCTGATCTCTCTGAAAATTTGCATGCATAAGTTGTTTTTAATAGTACATCGATATTTATAGTATTTTTTTATAAAAGAAATTACCGTTAGATGGGCTCCAGTACAAAACGGCACGATTTTCATAGAAAACCGTTATTTGGGGAACCAGAAATTCATTAAAAAAAAAAAACAAAATATTTTCAGCATTGTCTTTCCGTCCTATTTCATTATTAAGGGGTGGAATTGGGTGTTAATTTAGGTCCATACATTTCGATACACCCTAGTATACATACATCCATTTTTTTATAGAAAGAAAGATGGGTGGAAAAAGTGGGCGTGTCAACATTTATGTATATATAGTAACCGCCAATTGGTCCCATTGCACCCACATACCAAGTTTCACTATCAAAATGTGTACAACTCAGAAATTATAATGATTAATAAGTGGTCGTATAATTTTTATTGATTTGTGGGCGGTAAAAGGGATAGTAGCAACTTTAATACATAATATGACCTCCATTTTGACTCATAGCACCTGCATACCAAATTTGACTTTCAAAACGTACACATCTAATGGTTCCGGAGAAGTGGGCGCAGATATGGTGCGACTTCCACTATATAGTGACCACCGCTTGGAGCACGTACATACCAAGTTTCACTATCAAATCTTGTGCAGTTCTAGAATTACTTTTTTTACATTTGGTTCTGGTTCATTTATAAAAAATTCAAATTTATAAAAATAAGCAAAAACATTACAAAACATAAGTTCACATGTGTTCTATGTACATAAATAAAAAACATAAAAAAGAGAGGAGTTATACACTTTTTTTATTGAAGTTCATTTAAAAATTACAATATCCCTTATAAAATATATAAGGGGCGCTGAACGCCCAAAGCACAGAGATAAAGTGGCGAAATATAGTACAGACTAAAGGTTAAAACTTTTATTGTTATTTATTTAATCTTTCTCTTAGAAACCAACAATAATTCAGCAAATTTTAACCTAAATAAGTATATACAATTCCATAACCAGTGCTTAGAAATAAATGTATGGTATGAAAATATGTATATAAAAACAATAATGGTTTCCTTTTTAATATTATTATTGTTATTATTATTAATTTGAATGCTTTATAGCAAATATTATTAGACAAAATTAATTCAATTTATTTATGTACAATTAATTTTTTATAAAAATGTAGAACTGTCAGGCTTTCAAGTATATGCAGTTGTAATTCGGATAGCTACTTAGTAGTAAATAGAACGATTGATTAGAGCTGTGCTCACATATACCAGGCTAGAAGGAAGGGGACAAGCTCATACATGTGCTAGGCAAGATAGACGAGGTCTTGCTCTTGATAATCAAAATCTATGTATAGCATGTGTATCTATATAAATATTGATTAGAGCACAGCTCACACATGCAAATCTAGACGTACGGCGTCAAGCACCGGCATATGGCAGGCGAGACGGACGTGGTCTCGCTCAGGATAATCATATTGAACTACCCAGCTTGATAGTATACGGTGTTGCCAAACATCAGAGGAAATTATAAAGTATCCTTGGAAATCATGATCCAGATTAGTGGCGGTACTGTAGATAATCTAAAATATTATGTTTAATTGAGTTAACGGATTCATTAAAAGAAATTGCATCTGACACAAATCAAGATCTCTAAAAGCGCTTCTGAGTGGTTCATTTTGCAAGTAATTAGTTCTACAAAAGTTCATGTAAAGTAACTCAAAAGATCTTCTAGGTCGGAGAGGAATGTTAAAGTAAATTTTGCTGAGTAGATATTGACTGTCTACATACCCAGCGGCAAATTTACGTATAACTCCAATATTTCATATTTGAAAGGCAGTACACTTGTGTTATGGTATTCATATATGAATTTGTACGTGAAGTTATATATGGGGGTACTCGACTACTTGTTTGCATACTTTGTAATCGAAAATGTAACCTGTATGCTTGACTAGGAAGCTAACTACTCGTTGGCATAATTTGTAATCAAAAATCTAAACTTACAACTTACAACTTAATCTAAAAGTAAGTTGAAAGTGGATACGAGTGGATGTGTGCATTACCGCCTACGAGTGTATTGCCTTTCATTGGTGAAGAGTATTGCCCATTTGCCGATGGGTATCCATATAGAAGTTTAAAAATCCAAGTTGCATTTAGCATAATTCTCCGATTATTTAAAGTAGGGTGATTTGAAAGTAGCAGCCGATATTCAAGTTGTGTTAGGTGATAGTTAAAATTGCAGTAAAGATGGCTTAAGTAATATTTTGCATATTTTGTTAATCTTTTACATAATTATAAAACTTTCCAGTTAAGATGCACGAGGTTTTGTTGAGGATATCTCTTTTGGCAATAAATAAAATGATTGATTAGAGCCGTGCTTCCATATGCAAGGCTAGACGGACATGGTCTAGCTCCAGCATATGCCAGGCAAGACTGACGAGGTATTGCACTGGATAATCATGTTCTATTCTTTTATTAGATTTATATGTAACAGGATAAGAGCAGTGCTTACAATTGCAAGGTTAGACGAACGGTGTTAAGCTTCTACATATGGCATTCGAGGCGGGTGTGGTCTCGCTCTAGATAACCGTGTTTCGTTTATCCATAATCGTGGTACTTGTGGTTCACCTTGTAGGATCCTTGAAGTTATTTTCATTCTTTACAAACCAAGGTGCATTCATGATAGTTTGTAAGTTTTTCAACTGTGAACGCTGTATTAGCTCAACATTAGAAGAATTGGTTTTCCCAAAAGCTGCGCTCCGTACGTCTAAATTCGTTTAATAATAGAATTGTATAAAAGTACCTTATGCTCCAATCACAGCCTTGAACTCCTGTTAAGAAGCCAGTTTAACTTTCCAGCTTTCAGTTTCATGAAATGTTTCACAAATGTGATTCTTAAAAATCAATTTTTTTAAGAATTGCTAAAAACTAAATAGAAATTAAAAAATGCCACAATTAATTTTTCATGTATAAACTGGCACGAGCCCGACCTCAGAAAATAAGATGAGTTATCAAAAAAAAGTTTTCAAAAAAACTTCTCACACCTTCTATGGTTTAATACCAATGAATTGTTGGTGCCAAAGAATGGAATCGTGAAAAGAAGTAAACAAAGAACGCAACAACAAGTCTTTGCAGAATTAATGGGCGCATTCAGCGTAGTCAACAGTTGGCAACAGTTGTGTTAAAATTCGGTGCCATTATTTGAGCGCTCACTAAAACTGATCAGGTAGTGGATGCCATTTAATCGAGCGAAAAAATTCTATGCTACCTGAACTCAACTGTTGAGTGCTTTAACCTTTAACTGGTACACCTCAAAAAATGTAGTTTCAAGGTTATGTTCTTTTCTAAGAACGCCTTGAATAACAACACGACTGATCAATGCGAAAACATGCACACACCTGAAAGCTTTAAATGTACTGAGCGTTAAAGAATGAATGGTGAAATAATGAGATAAATAAAATCTTTTCTTTTTTTAAGGAAAGTTAGGGTTAAACTTTGACTCTAAATTCTAAACTTTGACAACTTTTCTGACGCTTAGAGTAACAACACATTCAGAGAAAAACATCGCTGACTAAAGTATAGCGACCATAATAATTCACAACAGTTGACTACGCTGAATGCGCCCAATGTAGTCAACTTTTTGAACCTTTGCTTTGTGCTAAGAAGTAGAAAATCATTGCTTTTTAAATTGTAACGCACGCAACTGCAATTCCGCTTTGGTTTTTGGCAGAAGTTGTGTCTATTAGATTTTCAAAGTTAATGGACTGCATGAGCCACATAAGATTACTGATGTGTTGGTGTAGCGACCAATGAAACAGCTGTCTGCTGGTGTTTGTTCTATAAAGAACATTGTTGTTGTGGCAACCTGTTGCTTCATGAAATTACTTGGCATAAAGCTCACAAATGTAATTCTTAAAAATTAATTTTTTTAAGAATTGCTAAAAACTAAATAGAAATTAAAAAATGCCACAATTAATGTTTCATTATTTTGTATGTTTATTAATCCCTATCAAATACCTGAGCAACATCTAAAATAATCGCAGAATAGTATTTTTTTTTTCTTCATGAGCTTCTCTTACTTCGTTTGTAATACGATGCACTTGCTCTATAGTATCATATTATTTGCGAAAGCCAAATTAGTGGCTTGGGATAGTTCTTGTTTTTTTCCATATGTGGCTGTAACTAACTGGGAAGTAATTTTTCGAAAAGTTTTGAATATATTGGAAGTAAATTTTATTGGTCTGTAAGAGGATGTTTGGGTTGCATCTTTTTCCGTTTTGGGAATCATGGTTATCTGTGGTTATCATGGTTATCTTCTTCCAACATATTAGAATTTAACCAATACTCAATATTGCATTAAACATATGTGATAACAATTTTTAGCAATACTTGGAGGCTCCTTTATCATTTTTGGAGTAATAAGGTCGTACCCTGGTGCTTTCTTATTATAAATTTTCTTTTAATAATTCTGTCAATATCCTAGACTTTCACTTTTATTGGACTTTTCCTTGGCTGGGTAGGCAAGTTAGGAATCTTAAAACTGTTACTGGGTAGATTTCTCTGAAATATACATTTGAAGTGCTCAGCAAAAGCTAGCGCTTTTTCTTCATCACTTCACGCCCATCTTCTCTCTCAAGACTCTTCGCATTGTTTAGGAATCTTCATATTTTTATTTGGCTTCCATAGGGAATAATTGGTTGCTGCTGTGGAACTTAACTTTTCGTTTATATCTTTAAATTTTGATCTAGTTCAGTGTTTAGTAGTTCTTTTAGTCTTCTGATAGCTGAAAGGAGCTTTTGTTTAGATTGTAGCAATCTATTTGTTGCCATTCTCTTCTAAGAGCTTCTTTTTCTCTAAGAAGCTCTTCAATTCTTTTGAGGTCCTTTTTAGAGCTGATGCTTGAGTTGTTTGGGTTACAGGAGTTGCATATTTAGCCGCTGAGATTATAATATTACTTAAGCTCTCAATAGCTGAGTCAATCTCAATATCGCTTTAATAGTGAGGGTTTGAGCTCTAAACGACTACTAATATACTGTTGGTATTTCAGCCAGTTTGTTTGCTACCAGCACAGCTCGGTAGCGGTTCAGTCGGTGGGGTTTGTTGATATACCATTAGAGAGGTGATTCTATTGCCTTTGCAATGAGTTATCAAAATAAGTTTTCTGTAAGCTAGTTTTTCTGCTAGAAACAATAATGTGAATCAAAGTTGTGAAATATTATTAACCCTGTTACTCTTAAGAATGTGCAAACAGACCCCTTCCCCATCTTCCCATACCATTTTGTGCTTAAATCGATATCACCTTTCACCTCCGTAAATAGTAGCACTCAGTCGCGGGACACCCTGTATATTAGACCTGTTCATATTGGCACTTCCATCTCCGGTTTTCGCTCCCCTCAAAAAATCTGAAAATTAGGACTATAAAAAGAATATTTTAAAAAAAATTCATAAAAAAAATGAAAACTGGGACGTCTCTCTCTAAAAATGTAATCCAAAGTCAAAATTTTATAGACATTTTTACATTTTTTTTTTTCGTGTTTTTTGATAAAAATCATTGAAACAGTCAAGTTTTTTGCTTAAAACCCTCCATTTTTTCACCTTTCGATTGACCATGCCCAAATACCTTAATAATGTTATACTTAACAATAAATTTTTTTTACCAAATTCATTTTGAGGCAATTTATAAAAAGTGATAATTTTTACAAATTGAATTTTTCTCAAAATATACATTTTTAGAAAGAGACATCCCAGTTATCAACTTATTACGAACTTTTTTTTTTAAAATGTTATTTTAATACTCCAAATATCCAGATTTTTTGAGGGGAGCAAAAATCGGTGATACCTTAGCAAATCACATAGAACTATGAACAGGTCTACTGTATATATATATTTATTTCGGGAGTAGTAGCATATAAAGTTAACTAAGCAGACAACGCATTCTTTCTGCTTTGTTCATATATTGTTTGTTTCAAAACAAGAGAGCCAATGGTGCGATAGTAGCCTATTGAACTTGCAGCCGTATGGTACGCGGTTCAATGCGAGCGCGGAGCGTGGAAAAGGCAACTGATTCCAGACGTGTTTTTTGACAAGTTTTACTTTTAAACATTTCTAAATAAAAAATATTAATAACAAAAAAATAAAACATCACGGTCCATCACCTGTGCTGGAAGGATCGAACTTGGGTACTACTTAAATTATCAAATGAAAAAAAAAATAAAGCATCTTAATAACCAACTGTATCTGTTCTGTATCACCATGTTAAAAATACCAGTTGGAGATATGAAAAAAAAAGACAGACAAACTGCAAGAAATCTTTATATCCTATCTTTAAAACTAATATTGTTGTATTTGTTACATTTTGTGATAGAAACGTTTCTTTGTGTTGATTTTCATAAATAAACTTTTTAAAAGACAATTAAAAATTCTCCCTTTTGACCATTTTTCAAAAAATTATAGGCAAAAATAAAAAACTTAGTACTCAAAACTTAATTTATAAACAAATTCAATAAACTCTTGTCATCTTTCTTATGGTCATTTAAAAATTAGAAGTGTGCGTATCAGCTCTAGATCGAGTACCTTGAAATTTGAGATGTATATGAAAAGGTAAAGGGGTGAAAAAAGGCATCTCTTACTCGTATATTACTAAAAGGATTGTATACTTTTTAAATTTTAAAATTTATTTCATACATATGTATATTACATAAATTCATTAAGAGGTAAATTGGTGAATTTCATAAATTCTAACGTCATTATTAAATACTGTACTATGAGGTTTGTGGTAACCGAAATATGATACCTGAACATCGAAAGTTAATTGATTTACGAATTGTGAAAACATCGCATCAATGGTAGTACCATATCTAGTTGTTCCCAGTGCTCTACTGGGAACTATTATGTATTAAAACTCAACTAAGTTGACTAGATACAACTAAATTTTTTTTGTATAACGTATTACATACATTTCAGTTGAGCCATGCAGGTTGAAAATTCTTAAAAGACTAAGGCCATAAGTCGGTTCATTGAAACAAAAAATACTTTTTTTCGTAAGTAAATTTAAGGTTGAAAGAGAACTTAGAGTAGTGAAATTTTAGTATTATTTGTCCATTTGTTAAGCAATTTTAAAATGTTTTTTTTGTTTTAAAATGGATGATTTCTGACATCCTCAATCTAGGCATTACTTTTGACCGCGTACAAGATTGCGTCTGCTACATCCACTGAAAGATACCTTAAAGTAATAAAAAGGTTTTTAAGTATTTTTCAATAATATGAGTGGAGCCGATTTGAAAAAAATTTTTTTTTTTTTTTTTTTGGTTGAAAAAATTAGAAACAAATATTTTTTGTATGAGAAAAAATTAAAAAAATATGTATTTTTTTGGCATGTTTTTTATTTTCTTTTTTTAATTACTGACTTTTAAAAAAGTATTTTGAAAAATTATTTCACTCACATTGTAGATGAGGGTTCTCTGGCGTATGGGCCACACAATCTATCCACTGCGCCACGGTCGCCACTTACAAGTTAGTCAGCTTAAAAAAGACCGTGGCTGAGCCGTGGACAACTGTGTCCTGCTAGTAATACATATTTTTGATTGCGTTCCTACTCAAAAAAAAAAAAGAGCAGCTGAAATAATAATATAATAGTAAAGAAGGAGCGTGGATTATAATCCTAGAATAATGCTTAAGAGAGTATTCCAGGTTGGAAGGCTGTTTTTTGACCCTTTTTGGAAAACTTCTCATTTGAAAACGCAAAGAGTTATTTAAATTCTGTTTCTTTTATTGTATTAAGAACATATTAAATTAAATATAAAATTTTTTTGTACAAGGGCTGGTTCAAAAAGTTGTCGGCCTTCAAAGTTGGGCGTCGAAAAAAAAGGTATGCTGCTTGCGGTCCGGATAACTCGACTTCGGATCATCTGAAATGGAAAAAGTAAACGGCGTTAGATTTAGTACAAATGTAATTTTAGTCATTACCTCAATCATAATTTCGCGATTATTTGTTACAAAATGAGGGTCATTGAAAAATTAAAAACCGGTTTTGGGTCATTTTTTTTTTTTTGTAGTTTAGTGTAAAACAAAAATAGTAAAAAATTGTTTGAAAATGTCATCAAGATAGGGGCTAGAACGGTGACAATTTTGCGTCGATTGCACTTTATTCATCATAATCGGTTCAGAACTACGGGCGCAATCTGGGCCGCAAGCTCGAAAAACGTAGTTACGAGAAAAACGGTTTTAAGTTTGAAGTTATTTTTTTGCATAAAAAAAATTTAAATGAAAAATTTGAGCATGTTGTTTTAGAAATTCGGGTCATTAAAAAATTAAAAACCGATTTTGGGACTTTTTTGGCGGTTAAGTGTAATTAAAAAATAGTAAAAAATTGTTTAAAAATGTGATTGAGATAGGGACGAGAATGGTGACAATTTTGCGTCGATTGCACTTCGTTTCATCAAAATCCGGAGAAAAGTGACTTCGAAGTTCAAAAACGTGATTTTGAAAAAACTCAAAGAAAATTTTAGGCAATAAAACATTTTTTTTATTTTTTTGGGAAATACATATATCAATCTGCAATGCCAGTTTCATAAAGTTTGTGCTCTTCGGGCAGTTCTACCTTCTTTTGATGCGGCCAGAGCTCTGGCTTCGGACCTTTTCAAACATTCTTCGTTCCGAGACATGGCGAAATCATATGTGACGTTGCCAATCGGGATGCCCATTAGGTTCATTATTTGAAGTATTGGCAAAAAACCTTCGTTAAATATGACAGTTGCAATATCTGGGAATCTCAATAGTGCATATGCTTCGGTGCGAATGACCACATCACTGCGTTAAAAGATTCGTTGCTGTTCTGAGTTTCGGAGCCAAGGCATCTGTTCAACAAATCATTGGCTGACAGTGCTTCTTAAATAGGTTTGATTGCTTCCTGGACTCTCTGATTTAGTGGTGCAGATGTATTCTGGTACGCGTCCGGTTTATAACTCAATTCAAAGTGAACAAAACGCAGCTAACATTACAGCAATACCTAAGCTCTAAAATGTGTATTCATTTATGTTTTAAATGCATATACAAACAAGTTATTACCTACTAAAGAACGCGTTGAACGAAATTCGGTGGTTGCTTCAAACCGTTGCATTCAAAATGTAGCCAAATTAAGCAAATCGCATTTTGGCGAAAACATTGCTGGACAAAAAAGGCCATATCTCCTAAAGTATTTCGAATTTGAAAAAACCCTTTTAGGACGATATCCTCATATATCCAAGCTATAAAAATATCAGAACTGAAAAAAAAAATTTTCCAACCAGGAATACTCCCTTTTTATCTTTAACATCCCTTTTAACATCTGGCTTTTAAACTATAAGGCGCTATAACTATCTTATTATTTAAGATAACTTTATAAATTTTTTTCTACGTCAACTTAGTTGAGTTGTAATACATAATAGGGGCCTTAATCTAATTTAAAGTATTCTTTCAAAAATTGTATTAACCGAAATCCTTCATCTTTATGATAAAACAATTAAAAATTTCCTCAAATTGATCATGTTTTTTCTCTTTGAGATCAACTTGTGGGCACATTTTGTATTAAATGTCCCGTTACGTTTTAGCAATAACAAAAATCAAGCTAATTCTCAATCCAGCAAGTTTCATTAAATTGAAATCGGTTGAAAACTCGTCGAGTTATTCAATTTGAAATATTTTTACTTCACTACAAAATCACCAAAATTACTATGATTTGCTTGTTCTTACTTGCGAAACTCAGTTCAGGTTAAACAGCATGAAAAACAACGATGAGCAAAAAAGAGAAGAGTACAGAGCAACATGGAGTTTATTGAAACTCTCTCAACACAACGTGTTGAAAGAAATCGATCAAACAATGCGTGGCATCGGAGATGATTTCATACAAATCTTTATATATATTAATTAAATATACTTAGTATTAAAATTTCGAACGCAAAATGTACATAGACTGTGCTGTAGCACAAATATGATATTTTAAAAATTATTTCATATAAATCGGCCCAGTACTTTGGGAGTTTTACAAAAATCTGCACTTCAGTTTTATATAATAGTAAAGATTTCTGGTATGTATTTTGCTGGCATGGCCTCGTTGTAAGTATTTTGCTGAGCATACACCGAGAAAAAAAAACAATAGGTAAATCACATATGTCAGCTTGGGTAAAGAGAATTGAATGGGAATTATAAACTTATGCTTATTCACCTAAGCAATTTATTGTTTTACATTGCTTTGAAAGCACATACTTCGATACACTGCCAAAAAAAAAATATTTGATTCACCTAAGCCCAAAATCCAAAGATATAAATTAAAAAAAAAAACTAGCATGGATGGCTTAAGCATTGCTTTGAGCTATTTTCTGCAAAAAAAAAAAAAAATAACACAGCTGCGTCATTAGACACACGAGAGAAGGATAGATTTGATAATTTAATGGTTTTTTTTTTTTTGTAATAAAACCACTTTTAAATTCCAAAATAAAATAAAGTAAATTAAAAAGCGCACGTTAGTATTCACACCAGTTAATTTTATTACATTTCATCAACAAAAAGAAAAGAAAAAAAATTTCTTTGCCCGCCGTGTGGAATTGAACCTGAACCTTTTGGTGCCAGTTCATCGCTCTACCTACTGATCCAAGCAGCCTTGCTACTACTTGCTGACATAACTGCAGCTATGTTAACAGATGGTGTATTGGCAGATGCAGTATGTCGCAGTGTTCTGTTGATAGCCATGAAACAAAAATCTTTTAATAGATTATTCAGTTGTAATTAATATTGAATTAATCACTCCGCGTAACGAACGAGTTCGGCTCAATGCGTAGTGTACTTCATATACAGTAGTATCGGTTGGTGTGGGTCCGAATCTCAACGGCATGCGAAGGAAAAATTTTTGTATTTGATATTTAATTTAATTCGATTTAATTTTCTTGTTATAATAGACGTCAAGCAGCAAGAAAAGCCGAAAAGTCATTAATTTCTGAGAAAAAAAACGGTGTTGATAAAAGAAAAATGTGTGTTTGTTGCCGTCGCACCTCGACATCCACAAGGCCACTTGGCTGTCCCCGGATCAAAAAACGCGAAACCAAATTGATCATGTTGTAATCGACGGAAGGCATGCCTCTAGTGTTCTAGATGTGCGTACATTTTGGGGGGTCAACATTGACTCCGACCATTATCTTGTTGCAGCTAACCCATGGTTTCAAGCCCGGAGCATCCACTTGTAGAGACGAAAATGGAGATCTGAATACGGATACACAGTGTGTGCTGAGATTGAGGAGACGGCACTTCTCCAATTTACTTAATGGCGACGTTTCTACCAATTCCGCCCATGGAGAGCGCAGTTCAATGCCACCAATCAACGATGACGGAGTAGAAGTACCAATACCTAGCCATGAAGAGGTTCGAGTTGCTATCCAACGACTCAAAAAAAATAAAGCAGAGGGTGCTGACGGCCTGTCAGCTGAATTCTTTAAAACCGGCGGCGATGAATTGATAAGGCGCATGCATCAGCTCATCAGCAAAATATGGCTAGCAGAAGCATGCCCGACGATTAGAACCTCAGCGTACTGTGCCCTTTACTTAAGAAAGGAGACCCAACAATCTGCTCAAGCTATAGAGGTATCAGTCTTATTTCCATCGCATATAAGGTTCTCTCAAGCGTACTGTATGAAAAATTAAAGCCGATTACAAAAACACTGATTGGATCTTATCAGTATGGCTTTCGACCTGGAATGTCCACCACAGACCAGATTTTCACACTACGACAAATCCTGGAGAAAACCTACGAAAATCAAATTGACACACACCATCTCTATTTTGATTTTAAAGCTGCGTTCGATAGCCCGAGAAGGGATTACCTATATGCAACAATGTCTGAATTCGGTATACCTGCAAAGTTGATTAGACTTTGCACAATGACGATGAGCAACACACGCAGCTCCGTCAAGGTAGGAAATGACCTCTCCGAAACCTTCAATACCGAAAGAGGTTTCAGGCAAGGAGATCTCTTCAACATCATCATGGAGGGGATCGTACGAAAGGCCGGTGTGCATCGTAATGGCACCATTTTCTATAAAGGTGTCCAGCTCTTGCATACGCTGATGATATTGATATTGTCGGCAGAACCAAGAGAGATGATACCGCTGCTTTCGCCGCTATCTAAAAGGAATCAGCCAAAGTGGGTTTGACGATAAATGAGGGCAAAACAAAGTATATGCTATCTACAAACTAGGGAGCGCGGCGTTTAGACTCCCACGTTTCATCCGGCAGCTATAACTTTGAAGTAGTCAAGTTCGTTTACCTTGGCACCGCCATTAATACCAACAACGAAATCAGCCTGGAGATAAAGCGAAGAACAATAATTGCTAATTGGTGCTACTACGGGCTTAGTAAGCAACTAAGTTCCAGAGCCCTCTCTCGATTGACAAAACTAACACTCTAACACTCGAGAGAAAAGTTCTTCGCAAAATCTTCGGTCCTGTTCGAGTCGGCGATGACTATCGCATCCGAATGAACCACGAGCTGTATGAGCTCTACGAAGACATTGACGTAGTTCGGCATATAACTGTGCAGCGACTACGCTGGCTGGGTCATGTCAATCGTATGGACGACGAAGCTCCAGCGAAAAAAGTGCTCGAGGCGAGGGTCGCTGGTCAACGACGACGAGGGAGACCATGCCTCCGATGGATGGACCAGGCTGAGGAAACTCTAATCGCACTTGTTGTATCCGATTGAAGAGGCGCGCTCAAAGCAGAGGAGCCTGGCGAGCCACCTAAGTAAGTAAGTAAGTGTTTGTTGCCGATTTCAGTCAATCAAATCACAGAATAAGAGGCGGCAGCTAAAAAAAATTAAAATAAAAAAACCAAAACCGGAAAGGAAGTTATATTTTTGAATTTAATTTTTTTTTTTAAAAGTAGCGTATTAAAAATTACCAAATACTTGATTAATTTATTACCCAATAAAAATTGGCAAGTCAACATGCAAAACTTAGGCGTTTTGATAAAGTACTTGGGTGTCTGAAAACTGCCGAAGCCATCTTAAAAATTATACTAGGCTTTTTTTTAATTTAACATAAGCTTTTTTTCGTTGTAGTCGCGCGGCTGAGAGTCGAGCCCCACAATTGTCAACAAAACAAAATATCTACAACTCAGCGGAGAGTACTAGACGAATGACAGAAAACGTGACGCTTGAGTTTTTGTTCAACGTTGATTTTACAAGCTACATAATTTTCATACCGCTTGCTACATATGAAATCGATTCTAAAGGAGTAAGCTCCAAAAAGGCACATTTACGAATAGTCTTAAAAGAAAACGGTTTCCATATCCTTGACTTTAATATTTTACTAGTATCTACATATTTTGCGTTATATAAACATATAACACGAATATTGCTTTTAAACGCAAATTTCGGCGTTTAGTTTAAGATAAGGCGAGGAAAAATCTTTATAAAGAAAGATGTGTTGTTTAAAGTTACGTATGAAAGATTATGTATGAAGCTGTATAAGCTTTATCCTCGTACGCGTACCATAGATTAAGAATCAATGTTATACAGCACTTTGATGTATTCAATTACGTTTTGCTTTTTATACCCGCTGTTTTAATGCCATTTCGACACACACACAAAAAATACTACGATTCATGGACACATCCGCTCAAGTAACCCACAATTACCCTGAAACAGTCTCAAAAAACATTGCTGTTGCACTGCTATGAAATGGTGACTAATATTCGACATAGATAGACTCTCAATTTTCATTTAAATTAAAAATGCTCACTTCATGCCTAGACATATTTTTGACACATTAACAACTTGTGAAAGCGTTCTTATCACTTGGCCACCGGTGTTTTGAGTTAACTTCAATTAAATTACCTTGTGTTTGACTTCAAAAACCGATGACAAAACTCTACATGGAGTTCGATAAGCACAGCGCTTTGTCAAAGCTAAGTTGATGTTAATGGTGAATGTTATTTCTATGTGAAAAGTTGTGTCTCGATTGGTTGCTGCAAACTTATACACGTATACGCCGCTTAAGACCTGAAATAAAATGTTTTTGTATAATATATTTAGCCGCACGGCTAACAACGTTAATTTGATCAAATCGGCTTCCCAAATGCTAACAGATGGACAGCAGCATCAAAATCAACAACATATACCATACCGTCAGCGCAGAATATCTTCGGTAGAACGCACACGGAAGCTTAGTACGCTGTTGAAGCATCATCAACAGTACAATTCAATAACTGTAAGAAAGAGATCTGATTTTTCATACTAAAGTTATGTCGTATTATACTCAAGAGCATAATTATAAATGAAGCGTAGTGGAGAGCGGTATAAACCATTAAGTACTTATACTTTTATATATAACAATCCGGAAAGTACCAGACGCCTAACAGCGGATCGAGACAAGAAAAAGTCGATATGTGTTTTTGAATACTGATCATATAGAATTGTCAAGATATATCAAATAATCATAGGAAAATTCTTTTCATTTCTAATCTTTCTACGAATAAATAAAAATATGGCGGAAAATTGGAATAATCAGCACCCACATTTTTTGGCGTTTTGAAAACAGTGTCGTATTGAGGCATTCATATGTAATGCATTCTCAAAATTTCATGTTGGAGAATCAATGCTTACTATTTTAAATGAATTTTTCAAAAACTGCCTACACAATTTTTACATACAAAATACTTTTATTTTTAATTAAAAATACTTTAAATAATTTTAATAAAAATTAGAATACTTCAGAATTCTATTCAGAATTTTACAGCTAGCTAGTACCTCTGACAGCTTTTTCTTTATCAAGGAATAAAAAAAAAAATTAAAAATAATAGAAATTTTAAGCATAAAGACCAGCTGGCGGATGTATATTACTAGGTGAATGTATTAAACATTTAGGTGCAATCTTTTTATTCATGCTACTCCATTCTTTTTGACGCTATAATTCATATTTTTCACCGGGAGGGAAGATCTATATTTAAGTAGATGTCAAATGTAATGCTCAGGTTCATCAGGAATTGCTGTTTAAAGATTATCAAAACATGATTATCAGAGCTTGGATTTTGTTGACTTGTCAATTTTTTTCAGGTATAACATAGGCATTTTCTGATGATTGAAAAATATCGTTCATTATCTCTAAGTAACGCAGCCTAAAATTTTCAGGTCAACTTTTGGAGTAATTCCTAAGTAAAACGTGTAAAAAAAATTCGTGTAAAAATATACGCACACTTATGGACATAAACCGAACAGATTTGAATACAGCACAAAAATTTCCATCAAAAAAATGTTCATGGAAAGTGTTGTTTCAAAATCGTGCAAAAAAAAACCGTGTAAAAAGAGATATATATGCATATGTAAATGTATATCTGTTTAAAATTAAAAATTAACTGTCGTTAATAATGAAATTTATTCAAAAATATTAAATAATAATCGACATCAGGGCTACTATATCAAAAATAATAGAAAAAATAAAATATATATATAAATATATATAAAATAATAAAATAAAAATAATTAACCCCTTCTTTAAGCCATTCTAAAGGAGTGCTTCTAGTAGGCCTCTTTAAGGCACACAGTGTAACCGTTTCATATAAGCTGTGGCCAGAGCAACGAAATGGTCTGGACGACTTTTTTGCATAGATTAAGAAATTTTCCAAATATTGGCCAAATCGGACAATGACCACGCGTACCTCCCATGTTAGATTCAATACTCAATACTTCCTCAATAATACCTCAATACTTTTTAAAACAATTTCATATTCGGTCTAAACTCACTTCAAAAAACATTCGTACCAAAAATGACTATAATAAGACCATTATTCGGGGTACCCTCCATATAACCCGAATTTTAAATATCTAGTATCTTTAAAAATAAATACATTATTTTATTAAAATCATACGCAAATATTTTCGGAATTATAGCCATGGTCTCTACTAAAAATGCGCTGGGTCAGACCAGTTTTTGGGGTACCCCTCATAAAACTTCAATTCTTAAAACCCGAGTACTTGTATCATAATCACTTCATTTGAACAAAATAACAGAGAGAACTTTATTTTATCCCAACTAAGCCTTTGCTTAAAAAAGCCTGAATTGATACATTGTTTGGGATACCCGCCCCCCCCCCCCCCATATAACCCTCTTTTTTTAAACACTTTCATTTCACTTCACATTTTATAAAAAAGGCGTTTTTCCATTCCTTATAAAATATGCTACCTTCTCTTTGTGCTACGCCAATTTAAGCCAAATTTTCAAAACACCAAATTTTCAACTCAAAAAACAATTTGAGATCATTTATTAAAAAAATTTAAAAAAAATAATGTAATTAATTAAATTAATAACAATAATTTTATATATAAAAAAGAAAATAAAAATGAAAGTTAAATTACAAATACAAAAAAGAATTATATATAAGAATTTCTGTAGTTAATCTGTTTCATCCGAAGTGTCACTTGAAACAAAATCTTCAAAATTTATCTCAGAAATGATGATATTATGAACATCGGTATCTGTACTTTCATCTATAATATATGGCAATATGTATTTTTGAAGAAATGATAGGATCATAGGCTTTATCAGTAATGCAAATTAGAATTTTTCCTAGTGTGACCTAATCGATATTTTCTATATTCCTTATGACTAGATTCTTATGCGTCTTCAGATAAAAGTCCAATTGGTAAACTAAAATTTTTAATTATTTCACATCCCTGAATCAATATTTTGTGGACAGTTATTGGCATATTATACCACCTTTGTATCCTTTAAAAGTGTACTGAACCTTGTAGTATTTATTTTTTTGCCGCTTGACAGTGTTCTCAGAATCAAGCTGAAATTTTTTAGTAAGCAAATATTTATGTTTGTTATTTCATACACCATACATGATTCATGTTATGTTGTTATTTCATACACCATGCCATACATGAGGGCAAAACAAGATATATGCTGTCTACAAACAAGGGAGCTCGGCGTTTAGACTCCCACGTTTCATCCGGCAGCTATAACTTTGAAGTAGTCAAGGAGTTCGTTTACCTTGGCACCGCCATTAATACCAAAAACGAAATCAGCCTGGAGATAAAGCGAAGAACAATAATTGCTAATAGGTGCTACTACGGGCTCAGTAAGCAACTAAGTTCCAGAGCCCTCTCTCGATCGACAAAACTAACACTCTACAAGACGCTCGTTCTACCTGTGCTGCTTTATGGCGCTGAGGCATGGGTAGTTTCGCAAACTGACGCAGCCGCTCTGGGGGTGTTCGAGAGAAAAGTTCTTCGCAAAATCTTCGGTCCTGTTCGAGCCGGCGATGACTATCGCATCCGAATGAACCACGAGCTATATGAGCTCTACGATGACATTGACGTAGTCCGGCGTATAACTGTGCAACGACTACGCTGGCTGGGTCATGTCCATCGTATGAACGACGAAGCTCCAGCGAAAAAGGTGCTCGAGGCGAGGGTCGCTGGTCAACGACGACGAGGGAGACCATGCCTGCGATGGATGGACCAGGCTGAGGAAGCCCTAACCGCACTTGGTGTATCCGATTGGAGAAGGCGCGCGCAAAGCAGAGGCGCCTGGCGAGAGCTGATGAGGTCGGTTGAAGCCCGGACACGGGTTGTTACGACCAACTAAGTAAGTAAGTAAGTATTTCATACACCATTTCAATATTTGAAATAAACCTTCTGGCAGTATTCCCATCGTTTGAAGTGCCATATCCTGTTTTTACTTTATCAATAATAATACGCATTTTATCTCTAAACTCTTTTTGTATTTTTATTTTTTGCTCTAAAAAAATTCGTTTATTTTCTTCGCCGCTTACCTGCCAGCATTTGAGAGGCATCCTGTAGATCCTGTAGAGGCATTCAAAAGTTTTAACCCATGATTTTCTATGTAAATTTTACCAAAAATTACCCAAAATACCCTTTACGAAAATGACAATGCAAAATCACAACTCTTTTCAACATATTTTTTAAATAAGTTGTTAAAGAACATACAAAAAATTTAAAAAAAAAAATGTTTGGTGGACCTATTCACTCTCAAAGTTGGAAAATAATTTCCGGTTTTTCAATTTCAGTTAATTTAACATCACTGAAAACGCAATGTTTAATGTTGAATAACTTTTGAAATAAATACTGGAATTACATAATTAAATTCATATTGAAAATATAATCAGAAGTTTCTAAAACTATCAAACAAGATTAATTTCTTTTAAAAATTTATCCCACAGCAGACTCAAAAAAGTTTACAAATTTTAATTTTAGGCGAAAACTGCCATCACATATAATTAAATTAAAGACAAAAAACGCAAAATCGCACCTCTATCTTTTTTCCTCAGTTTTTAATAAATAAAAAAATCGCTTTTTGAAAGTTTAAGCAAAATCAAAACATGGTTTTTATTCCTCTTCACTGCTGAAATTTTCAGATTTTTTAAAAATTTTTAGAAAAATTATATTTTTCAAACTATTTTTATATCTGATCTTATTGAAGGATTTCATTAAAAGGAAATACCATCAAAAGCATTAGATTCTATATTTTTCAAAAATATACTGTTTTATATACTTTGAAAATATTGTTCGAGAGTAATGATATTTTATTTGTAGAAGGTATGTATATGCAAAGACGAAAATTGGTAAGTTCTCAGAAAAAATAATCAATTTTCAGCTCACGCCAAATCTTCACGTATTTTCAAAATTTTTGCAGAATTCTCTTAGTTGAAGAGTTAACTGTCGATTGATACATAATAAGTCATAATATTACAAAAAAAAATGCAAGTTAGTTTTGGCCGCAATTATTACACTGTGCGTCGCTTGCGTTGTGTGGTTGTCTCTTTGACGATTGCAATTTTTTCTTTATTACTGTTTTTACACAACACTTTTTACACATACGCACAGTTTTATGCTGTGTTTTCTTAAAAACAACTCATTCATCAATCAAAATTTATTTCTTAGCTACATTTTAAGTTTCAAGACTCTAGCTCATCGGGAAGTTGGTTAAAAATGGATTCCAAAACTTGTACGGGGCAGACATGAAGTGAAGCTAATAAAAACATGTTAATTAGAAACAAAAATCAGATTTAAAGCGAAAATTTATTAATTTTTGAGCAGGAAAAATCGAACATTTTTAAATTTCGATTACATTTTATTTTTTATTTTTATTTTATGTATTTTCAATTAAATTACAAGCCAAAAAAATACTAAAGAATTTGATTTAACAGACATATGTATATACCATACAAACTTTTCTTAGCAAAACTATACCCCCACCTTCCCCTCAAAACTTATTACACACAGAGAGCATTTAAAAGCGAAAAGAATTTCATAATGCTTAATGATAAAGGAGACGCTATGAAAGAAGATGAAAATATAAGGCAGCTATGTTAGACGCTGGCTTGTTGTAAATGGATTAAGTTCATTTTCATGCTATAGATGTGCGAACTTTATCTTTAAGGCTTAAGTGGCGTCAGGCGGTAAGAGTTTTAGTTGAAGTCACGCCCGTAGCGAAAGGGGTTTTTCAGGGCTCAAAGCCTACCCATAGGGTACAGATGATATGATAAATATTGTAAATGAGACTATTTAATATAATTTGAATAAATAAAGCTATAATTTTGAAGAAAAATTAAGATAATGTTGTAAGCTAATTAAAAAAAGTCTAAGTTATAATTTCCAATACAAATTTAAATAAATTTGCTTGAGCAATAAAATATTTTCTGACCAAGGGAAAGCATAACTGTATCATTTCATTAGAATAAGGTATAAAAAGTTTGTATGTTAAAGTATGATGTTCAATTGGGACTTTTAATATAATCAATTGGGACAAAAATATACAAGAAATCATATACGTATCTCAAACGAATACAATTTCATAAGTTGTAGCAAGTTAGGTGGACATTTTTTATAAGATTTTCAAGCTTAAAATTTTGCAATTCTGTAAAAAAATCGTTTGACTAATTTTTTTTTTTTAAATTTTCTATGAAATTAAAAAAAAATATTTGTATTTTACGTGAAGTGGACTATTAAAATTTGAATTCATCCGAAATAGGGATTTTCGATGAACATCGATTTCCACTACATCGAAAATTCTTAATTCGAACATACTTTTTGTGTATGTTAGACGTCTTCACTCCTCAACTTTTGCACAAGACTAAATAAGACTTTGTTTTGAAAAAATTTCTCAGTTAAGCAACTTTTTTAAAAATGTTTTAAAGTGATTTCTAGGCCATGTTAGCTATTTATGTCATCAAGTTTTTAAACAAGAAAATTAACAATTAAATTTTCTAGAACTTCGACATTTTTAAAACAGTTTTTAAGTCAAATTAATATTGACAAAATAAAAAATAAAGAAAAATAGTTTCAAGGTTTTTCTTTTAAAACTAATTTTAAATTTGAATTCACAACTGAACAAATTCAAAATATCCCGTTAATATTTCTGTTTAATTCTTTTTATAAACATTTTTTCGTCTGAGAAACAGTTATAAAAAAAAGTCATATTTAGATTTTAGTTGATTTAACACATGCAACTCTCAAAATTGTGTATAAAATATGCATAATAAGAACTACTGAAATCGTTTTTGAAAAGGATATATTTTAACTTATTACGATCTTACGATCGCGCAGGGCCAAAATCTGTCCGATAAGCAAAAGGAAAGATTTTTTGTAAGATAGCAACAAAAAAAAAAACAAAAAATCAATATCTGAATGAAACAATTTTGTCCTCATCATGTGAAAAGCCCAATAAATATATATTTTTGATTCATTACTTTAACCGGTGACGGGATTTTTTTTTTTGTTTTTGTTGAACTGTATAAGAATTTGAATTTTTCATTGTTATGTTTAATTTTGATTTTAGTAAACTTCAATAAAAAAAGATATTATTTTAATTTTTTTATTATCTCAAAAAATTTAAATATTTATTTGTTAAAAATAAATTTTTAATTAACCTTTTCAATTTGATTATTTTTACATCAAAACTAACATTGCTGTATAAGTGGAATTTTGGGAGGAGAATTCCAACTTTTTGTTTGAATTTTCGAAACTATTTTTTTTTAAAACAATTAATAAATATCAATTTGCACAATTTCTCAAAAAATGTATAGGCGAAAATAGTAAGAATCTCGAAATTAATTAACTCAGTTCAGCCAAAACAGCGTGAAAAACAACGATTTTGTGCTGTTTTTAAAAGATTAATGCTTAAAATTGAAAATTAAATAACTCGAAGAATTTTTAGCTAATTTCAATTAAATAGAACTTGTTGGATTTATAGTTAACCAAGCTTTTATATTATTATCAATTATAATAAAAGCGCACTTTAACACAAACTAATCGTATGAGCAACGGCTGCGATGCGAATGCGCACATATGCAAACACACACAATTTTTTTGTTGTCCTGTGCTAGCTGAGCATAAAAAGAGAAGAATAGAGAGCAACTTGGAGTTTATTGAAACTTTTGCAAACTCAAGCTGGTGAAAAGAAAACGACCAAGCATTGCATGGCATCGGAGTTGATTCCATACAAATCTTTACATATTAATTAAATATACTTAATGTTAGAATTTCAAAAGAAGATGTGCTGTAGCAAAAATATGATATTCTAAAACTTATTTCATAAAAATCGGCCCAGTACCTTTAGGGTTTTACAAAAATTTTTATATTTTGTTGGTATTTCTTCGTTGTTGGTATTTTGCTGCGCATAGTTGCGCGGCTGAGAGCCCAGCACCACAACTGTCACTAGACGAATGACAGAAAACGTTACGCTTGAAGTTTTGTTCAACACTTGATTTCACTCGCTATATAAAATCGATTCTAAAGGAGTAAACTCCAAAAAGCACGTTGACGAGTGGTTTCCATAATCTTGTTATCAGTTTTTACTGGTACCTTTAAAATTTTAAAATTTTTGATATTTTTGATCAGAACCCCCTCCACGAAGAATCCTATCTACGTATCTGTTTGAAGTATTTAAATTCCTGCATACAAAAATTACATAGAAATATTTTAATGAAAATGCTTGCACTTGTGAGGAATTTTTTCATTCAAATTATTATGTGGCTTGCGTCTTAGCAAACCTCATTTTATTTTGCTAACATTATATTTCTGGTGCTTCTCTTGAAGTTTTCAAATTTGTATCTTATTCTTTGGAGTATATTTGCAGCAATTTCTAGTGTGGCAAAGTTTAGTGTGCATTTCCAAAAAATTAAGTTTATTCCTTCCAATTTACTAAACACAATTCATGCAGGTAATGTAACTTTACAAATATTTAAATTTGAATTTGAGTTCTTTCTTTGACTAATAGACTTGTTAATTGAAAAAAAATAAAAAAAAACTTTATAGTACTACACATGCATACTTTGATATGGTAAATGTTAATAATATACTATGGTACTATAGGACCAAGGAATGAAATTTATGTAGTGTGTGTGACCAACATAACTGATTGTTGAAATTAACTGTTGTTGTTCCATATTCTTTCGAACAGCCTTATCATTAATTTTCTTTGGCGGTAGCCTTCTTTGTGCACCGAGTTTTAAGATTTCCATATTAAACAATTGACTTGTGTCCCTCAAATTACGCAATATATGTATGTTTTTACTAAGTGCCTCCATTATTTTATGTATTGTTGACGCTCAACAACAACAACGCTCAAGATTTTTCTAATGGGCTCGTGTGATTTTTTTAAAAAATTTTCTGGTTTATTTACAATTAGCTGATATACCCGGTGCACATGGGGAGAAATATAGACAAAAACCCTCGTATTCAGCGTTATTCCAAAGTTACGGGTGCTTACTTATTTTTTGCTACTTTTTGTAATCTGGATATATCCACCATGTGCAAAACACACTTTGTGTGTAATATCATCCAAAGGATTGGTCCCTATGTCATTCAAAGTTGAGCTTCTAAAATCGTTTATTCTTTGTTTCTGCAATGTTGTTTACACTGCGTGTACGAATGTTTGGAGAATCTTTATTTAAAAATGGAATTGGCTCAAACTTAATTTTTAAGACCTTAAGACCTTAGGACCTTAGGAAGTGCTTTCAAATTGAAATTTTTTCCAATTGCATTTTATTGGTAAGGTACGGGTTCCTTGAGTTTTGCCTTTTTTAAAGTTTTTTATAATATTTTTTAATTTTTATTAAGCTGTAACTTTAATGATTCCTCCTGATTCCTCAAAATACTTCGCATCTGATAACTTCAAGCGTTCACCTTGAAGATGAGACCAAAATTTATTTGCGGGCAGTTGCGTTAGTTAGAGAATTTTCAATGCAAAACTATGAATTATAGAAAACACTGGTTTTTTAGTAATAAAAAAGTAAATAAGTCGGGTAATTATTAGTGTTTTAGCAAATTTATAATTCGTGATATAACGGTAGTACAGTCTTGCCATATGGATCAATATATCAAATTTATTACGATTTTCAGTATTGAATCCGATATTTGGTCAATATGGGCGAGAATCCGACGAGCTAAGTGCAAAAGTTACAATATGAACATATTTTTCATGACAAGACTGGTGAAGTAGGCTCCAATTTTAAAGTAATACAAAGTTAATTAATATTTGATATTGTGTTGTATTCAAAGTCAATACATAACAATAAATAATGAAACCTGTTAAAAAGTGAAATTCCTTTGTTCGAAAATGGCTGATGATTGCAAGTACCATAGTATAAAGTCATATTAGTAAGTATTTACTATTTTTTTATTGTTCCTTAGACATAACAAAATAAGTAATTTGCCAAAACTTTTTAGGGTGGAAATGCGTAATTTCATTTGATAATGAAACACTCAAACATTTCATTTGACTCAAACACACCGACGCTGGTGACATCTTGTGGCACGTAAAAGCAAATTTTTGCTTGTTGTTGTATTATAGCAAACTAGCATTTACCCTTATCCTCTTATCCCTAAAAGAGAGCGTAGCTTGAGTGAGGCCATGTTTTTATAGTAAGTTCGTACCAAGATTCATTGATGTGTGACTTATTTCGAAAGCTATTGCGAATTTTGGTGTGCTGAAAAGGTACCATGTCCCTCGTCCAACGCCCACTAAATGTTACCAGTGGAACGGCATGTGTAAATTGAGTCCGAATACTGAATTCCGAGGCTGTGCGACCTATAATTCCAAAACTGTTTGATATCGAAAATTTGAAGTGTATTTAAGGTGCCTTTTAAGATCGGCACCAGACTACACAGGAACTCTCTCAAGGCTTTGGTTTAAAAATAAGCTTAGCGGTTTCAGAGTCTTTATGTGATATAAACATATACCCACATACGTATATACAATAAGTTGCCTCACGCTCCTTAGAAAAAAAAAGTTGTTCAGTCCGGTTCTTCAAAATAATCCATGACTTATGTTACGATGATCCCCAAAATATTTCGACTATAAATATTGGCTGGTATAGTAGTTAAAAAAAACAAACGGTCAGAAATAAAATTAATGAAAAAGTTCTTTTGCATCAAAAAATCTTAAATTTTTTCCGTTGGACCAAAGATAATGCGGATTTTTATGGATTGTTTTAAATTCTTTATAGTACACTAAAATTCAAATGAAGTTTTTCCCATTCTACTTTTAGACAAATAAGCTGTGAAATGTAAAAGCTGTGTACATTTTTTTGTACTTTTATTCAATTTAATTCTTCACTTTTCACTATATTTTATCGTCAATAGATGATTTTTTGACTAACATTTTGAGAAGTAACATGGCAACACAAAAAAAAATTTTATTTCGAATTTTAGTGAAAATAATATAAAAAAAAGTTCAAAAATTAATGAAAATCCGCATTACCTCTGGTCCGACTGCAAAAATTTTGGTGCAGATTGGAAGAACTTTTCATTACTATTATTTCTGACCGTTTGTTATATTTAAATATCACACTACCACATTTTGTAAATATTTTTACAAAAATCTAGATTTTTAGAGCATATTTCAAACTATTTCGTGGCATACTGGTTGAGGTGCGAGGCTTGTATGTTATGATACCCAGGCTCGAATTCTGTCTGACACAGAAAGTTTTTTTCCATTGAATTAATTGTTCTGTTCGGCCGTCATCTTTATGCAGACAATGGCAAACCTCAGAGAGTAAAAACTGCCATGAAAAGCTTCTTGAGATCATAAGACGTTCGGAGTCGGCATAAAACTTGTAGGTCCAGTTTTCGATCATTTGTGTTCAAACATTCCACAACACGCACAACACAGTTGGTCATAAGAAGATCGGTCAAAGTTCTTTCAAGGGCTGAAATTTGGCATTTCGTTTTGTTTTTTTTTTATTATTTGTGGGTGGTACAAGTGGGCGTGACGAATTTTATATACATAAATATTGACTGCCACTTAGATCACATGCATATCAAGTGTTACTATCAAAACATGTGCAACTCAGGAATAAGCATGATTTCGATAAAGTGAGCGTAGATATGGTGCGACCACACCCATTTTTTAACACTTGCCGATAGTGACCATATGAACTAAATTACCAAAGCTTAGTCTTCTACGGCAAAAGCCGCGTGATATAAAGCATTTTTACTGATTTGTGGGCGGTTAAAGTGGGCATGACAATATTTATATACATAGTGACTGCCACTTGGACCCATAGCATCTGCATACCAAGATTCACTATCAAAACGTGTACAACTCAGAAATAAGCATGATTTCGAAAAAGTGGGCGTAGATATAGTGCGACCATACCCATATTTTGTACATTGGCCGACAGTAACTATATGATTTAAATTAGCAAAACTGAGTCTTCTACGGCAAAAGCCGTCTGATATAAAACATTTTTACTGATTTGTTGGCGGGAAAAGTGGGCGTGACAACATTTATATTCACATACTTGTATCCATAGCACCTGCATACCAAGATTCACAGTCAAAACTTGAACATCTCAGGAATTAAAATGATTTCTGAAAAGTGGGCGTAGATTTAGTCTGACCACGCCAATTTGTTGTACAGTCACCGAAAGTAACCCTCTGAACAAAATTACAAAATTTTAGTTTTATACGATTAAAACCGTCTGATATATAGCATTTTTTTTGGTTCGTGGGCGATAGAGCCAATTTGGGTTACATGGGAGGTACCACGTCCCCTTATCTAATCAACACCAAACACTTCACAGCAACACTATCAAAATTTTGTTGCAGTGCCTCTAAAAATTTCATAAAGATCCGTTCGGCGGTTTTGGAGTCTATACGTGATATACACACATACCCACATACATACATTAATTTTTATATATATAGAATAACTCGAAAGAGCGAGAGCAAATTTTGATTTATCTCTGCTCTGATTTCAGCCCTTGAAAGGACTTTGACCGTGTTTCTTACGATCAATTGTGTTGTGTGTGTTGTGAAATGTTTGAACACAAATGATATAGAACTGGACCTACATGTTTTATGCTGACTCCGAACGGCTTATGTTCTCAAGAAGCATTTCATGGCAGTTTTTTACTCTCTGAGGTTTGCCATTGTAGAGAGGTGACGGCACAACAGAAAAATTAATTCAATTGAAAAAACGTTCTTATTAAGGTGGGATTCGAACCAGGGTTCTCTGGCGTATGGGCCACACATTCTCCCACCTGCGCCACAGCCACCACATGAAAACGGAATTGCCAGACAAAAAAAAGCCAAGTGACGTAATCGTTTGCGTTTTACAAAATACAGCCTAAAATACAGCATAAAAGTTAAAGTAACACTTTAAAAACTGTTTTAAAAATTTATAAAAACAGTTTTTATGCCTCAACTTTGAAAACGCTGAAACACGGGTATTTTTATTTCTGACCAGCTTTCCAAATTTATTACAAGATCTTTGATATTTTTCTTTGACTTCACACAGTGCAGTTCTTTAAAAAAAAAAGTCCTAACTTTTCTTTAAAAGTCATAACTTCCGGCCGTAGGGTATCAGGCACTGGGGAAAACAGCATACAAAGGTTATGTCAGTCTCTTCCATATAGAATTTTGTAAACAGTAATAGCAATGCGAGCGTATTTGCTATGCTTTTCCCAATGTGCGGCGTCACTCGGGATTGATGTTACATTTAACGTGTGGTTTATGAATGTACGCTTAATACCCAATCCCACTCATATATTTCTCAGTTAAAATTTGTTGGTTTAACCCCCGTTATAAATTTGGCTTGAATATTCCGTTGTAAAAATGATGAATGTATACACCAATTCGTCTTTGTAATCATCCTATATTTGTTTCGCTGATTAGTTCTTATTACATTAAATAATATTTATAATTTTAAGACTGCAGCCTGCATCAAGTGCCAAGATAAAGTTTTCTGGAAATTAAAGTTATATGAAAGATATTAAATGGAGATATTAAATCGACTTTTCTATAGGTTGTTTTAAAGCCTTATATTTTGTAGTGCATTTGGATCATTTTTCAGTTTTCTTAAAGAAAAAAATTTGTTAATGATTAAATTAAAATTTTTCTTTCGTTTTGTTCCTTCAATAATATCTTAAGGAAATCTGAAATAAAAAGTTTTATTTAATAGTTATAAGAAATATATATTTACAAAAGCGAAAATTTCATTAAGCATAAAAATAGGGTCAAAGCAAAAAAAAACTGAAATTACCAAGTTATAAATACATTCTTAAATTAATAATTTGTTAAATATCCATTATTATCTATTACGGCTCGGCATGGTTTTGACATCAAATCAACTAAATCCTGACACGTCTTTTGTGGAATGAAGTACCAAGCATTCTTCACTAGCTCCTATAATTCAGCCTTATTTTTGGGCTTTATTGGCGCAATACGTACCTCAACCATTTTAACTTTGACTCTATTATGCGAAAACCATTTTTTTGCAAGACCTAAAGTGTCTTTTGGGTCAATGTCCTGTTGATTTTGCCACTTCAGTGGCTTTTCCCACTCAGCAAACGAGAGTATTACTTCTTAGAATATTTGAACGTAAAGATGCTTATCCATATTTTCCTTAATCCAAAATATGGGTCCATCGCAGTGTCATGAAAAACAACTCCTACATCATGATACAACCACCTCCATACTTACATGTTTTAATGATATAGCGTTGGTTGTATCCTGCATTTTTTGGCGTCTAACAAATGTTCTTCCATCGTTTCCTACAAAATTTATTTTGGTTTCGTCGGACCGTACTTGCCCGATCAATGTGGGATATTGTGAACAACAACCGATTTGTGTATGTTTATAAGTCAGCATCGGTACCTTTCGCGATATTCTTCCAAAGAGATGTTTTCCACTAACCTCCACCTAACAGTATCAGAGGCCACTTGACCCAGCTCAGTTGTTATTGCAGCCTTTAAATTTGGTCACGGGTTGACACTAATTTAATAAGATCGTCATCTTTGTGCCGTTTTACGTGGTCTGCATTATTTAAATTGTATTCTTATTGCTTTAAGAGCATTGTGTAAAATTTTTGCGAACGTTCAATCTTTTGAGCTATTTCTTGTTGGCTTTTTCCTCCATTTCTTAATTTGATGATGATTTGATGATGAGCGCAGAAACAATACTCACAATGTCTATTGGAATCACAAAATTATAACGGAATGGTTTTAAAAACGCTGGCCACATCTTTTTATGATTGCCAGATCCTCAAAGGCTGTTGTCGGCACAAGTCCAGAAAATTAAGGGATTACTTATAAGTCGTCGGGACCAAAAAAATTACATTTGTGTACTAGAGTTTGTAAAAGCAATATGTACATAAATTGAATCTGAATAATAAGCAATATTATTGAGGCGGTTCGGCCTCAGTTTAGAAAACATAATTTTTCAGAAGACACGTTTAAAGAAAGTAATACAATACGCTCGTTAATGTAATACAAAAACTACGAAAATATATTTATAGTTTGGTATCTCCTGTTTTTGATGCTCTGCTGGTCTCCAATGAATATGTTATTTTAATTTTATGAAACATCAATTTTTTAAATTGCTGTGAATTTTTTTTTTTGTAATTATTTAGTTTTAATTTATGATCATAAATCAAACTAAACTAAACCGCATCATAAATTAAAACTAAATAATTACAAAAAAAAAAATTCACAGCAATTTAAAAAATTGATGTTTCATAAAATTAAAATAACATATTCATTGGAGACCAGCAGAGCATCAAAAACAGGAGATACCAAACTATAAATATATTTTCGTAGTTTTTGTATTACATTAACGAGCGTATTGTATTACTTTCTTTAAACGTGTCTTCTGAAAAATTATGTTTTCTAAACTGAGGCCGAACCGCCCCTTCCGTAAACCTTCAAAGCGTCCCGTAAAATTGTGTTACCTGAATAAAATTCAATGACGAGTTGCAGACGATTCCGTGATGAGTTGTACGTTCACGGAATTGGCGATTCGGCCCCTGGTCTTCCCGATATGGATTATGGAGATAATGATCCACTGATCTCTACGATATGGAGAACTACCTACTAGATTGACTTGATTTTTTTTTTTATCTGAAAGGAAATAAAATTTATTGGATCCTATACCTAAATTCAGATAATATAGGCCAGTTTTAAAAACGGTACTAAAAATGCACATTTCCGCCATTTTTGTAATTTTTACCTATGTGTTGATATTATATAAGCTCCAATAAACATAATATAATTCTTAAAATTATATGAAAAAATGTTTTGTTTTTTTTTTTATTTTTGATGACTTTTCTTTCAACGTGATATTTGACGGCATATTATCACTTCACATTACACTTTTATTAACCAAAACAGACATTTGCCTACACTTTAGGACTCAATAAATAACTGCAAGAAAACTCAAGGTGTTAACTTCCTTCTATGAAAAAAAACAGGAATATCACCGTAGTTTTCGACCTCTAGATGAGAACCTGCCCTTAACATATTTTTGATTTGCGCGAGTTTTTTTTTTGTAACATGTTTTTCATTATTTGGTCTATTTAATAAGTTGTTAAAATCAAGACAATATTGATTTATATTTAGTTTTATTAAAAGCTGAGATTTAATGAGCATAAAAGTCTTCCGAGCATATGGGCACCGCGACTACGTTTTATGAAGGCCATCCTGTCGGTATAATTTTCTGCCCTTTTTTTCAGTATATCCGACCTTATCTTGCTTATAACGCGCCGAATGTTGGTTTCCAGCTGGTCAATCGGAGGTGTTTTATCAGCATAGACCACTGACTTGACGTATCCCCACAAAAAGTAGTCTTACGGAGTTAAATCACATGACCTAGGTGGCCAATTGACAGGCCCCTTTTCTTTTTATGAGTCGGTCACCAAAAGTTCGCCTCAATAAAATACGAGCTGTATGGCTTGTTGCACCGTTCTGCTGGAACCAATTAGCACTAAGACGATTGATATTGATGTGTGGAACCAAAAAATCAGGAATCATTTGCCTGTAGCGCTCGCCATTGACAGTAACGTTGGCTCCATCTTTAATTTTAAGTAACCTTTTTTGATGTAAGGTAGCCTAGAGAGTCTCTTCAGGATTTCTATCACTCCAAATACGGCAATTTTGGTTATTTATGTACGCGTTAAGAGAGAAATGTGCATTGCTGAAGATGATTTCACGTTAAAAATGCTCTGTAAGTTTTCCGTACAGAATGCAAATATTTGAAATAAATTTCCAATAAATACGAAATAAAGGAATACATCTTTTGCCTTTTACTAAAGATGTCCATTTAGAGGAGAAATTTTATGAATTCAAAATAAATTCGTATGAATACATGTTTTTCCATTTAAAAAGCATTTAATGGTTCCATTAGGGTTTTTGTTGTAAAGTTCAAAATTCGTTGTTTTTTTTTTAATATGGGCATTTCCGCCGAAAAGTCCACCGTGGCACGAAAATTGAAAGTTATTAAAAACTTATTATTTTATGTATTACGAGTATCTTAGAGAAACATTTTCTTTTCATTGATTTAAGCAATTAAAATATAAATTAATTTACCATGATGATCAAATCGTCTGCACTGTTTCACAAATGCACTTTTTCATTTTAGTTAATGTTTTGTAAATGTTTCGTAAGCGTTTTTGTTTAAGTAAAAATGGAAGGCATTGGCTAAAAATTATAAAAATGTTTGATGCAAGGAAAGGCAGAATTCATTAAATTTGTTTTTTAATAACTAAATCACATAACTACTTAATTACCTAATTACTTAATTACCCAAATGAATTACAATGCAAAAAATGTTTCATACTAAACCCAAAAAAAAAAAAAAAACGAGAAAAGTTTTTTAAATTTGATTACTTTGAAAATAAACTTATACTATTTCAAATCCTTTTAAAAAAAGTTTTATGCAAAAACTCTTGCCAATTTACAGAATTTCACTAAATTTGTGATCCAAGTCAAAAACCACTTCGATTTTTTGTCACGTAACGTATCATTTTTGGTGGCTTCTATCTAAGAGCCAAACTTTTGACAACTCTTAGGTTTTACACCTTGTATAGTGCGCTTAGTAAGCTATCGGAACATCAAAATAAGGAACTTGTAAGTTAAATTTTTCATTCTTATTTCAGTCATTTAAGTCGTACGATCGTCACGTGCGCCACCACGGAAATGCTCATATGTATTGGTAAAAAATTTTTTTTGCAAAAAGTAGAAAAAATGGAGTGTTAATAATTTCAAAAACAAATTTTCTTATATTTATGTATAAAACTTCAGTAACTTCTTAAAGTAACTCCAGTATTCCTTTACAGCTGAATAGAGACTGGCAACAAAACAGTTTAAAGAATGCTCCCAATGTTTATTAAAGTATGAATATAAGAAAATGTGCTCAAATTTCAAAAACAGTTTTAACTAATTTCAAAACGTAACGATGTGTCGTTGCGCCGACAAGGAAAAGTTACAAATCAGCATATTCCTTAATTATAACTTTATTAACCGTACAATTAAATGTTCCGTATAGTAATTGTCACTATACTGAATTATGCACCTAGGCTAGCATAGTAATTAGCTCCAATGTGTTTAATCCTTAAAAGCACAAGAAAAAGTTAGAAGTTTAGTGTGGGTTTCAATGAATTTGCTTAAGCAGCTTTTAAAGTTTTTATCATCTATACACCAATTGAAGCTCTGTCGAAGAGCTTTCACAAAAATGCGTTATGCTTTTGTCAGAACTTGCGCACTAATGGATACCTCAAACATCCAACATGTTGGTGAATCAAAAAGGACAAAAGCTAAAGCTTTGAATAGCAGTGTTACCACCTGAAAGTAGAACCATGAATTACATTTTCTTTTTAATTCTAGAGATACATTGCCGTTTACAAGCAATAAGCTCAATATTTAATCCAGTTTTTTTATTGTTACTTTATTTTTCATAAAATTTTATAAATTATTGTCTTCCTTTACACATTAAGAGATAAATCTCGAATTTTGTATATGCAACTTCATGTGTAAAATTTTAATAGAAAAAGGATGTTTTTTTCAAGCCAAATTTTTAAATTAGGGGTTTAGAGTATGCTCCTTCAAAATCTAGCATTGATTTCACATAAAAAATATGATTTTTCGTTGAGACATTCGAAAACATTGAAAAATTTTTAAGACTCCTTATAAAATCGATCTTCTTCCTTTTTTTTTTTTTTTGTTAGTGTCAAATTTTCGTAAATTCATTAGAAAATATCACTTTTTCTCTAAATTTTGGAAAACCTCGTTAAAAATATTTTTTTTTTGCTCTCGTCTTTTCGGAAGGGCCATTATTGTAAGGCCTCTGCCATTAACATTACATTCATGCAATTCGAAAAGGATAAATTTGACAAAAAAAAAAATCTATAAACAAAACATTTTTAGAATTTGTCAAAGAACGCGCACGAAATAAATAATGATAAATAATTAATAATAATAAATAATAATATATAATAACACTGTGCACAAAAAATACCTTTTTTCTTGTGAGTAAAAACCAACAGCTGTTTTTAATTATTCTCGAGCTCCTGACCACGAATATGGCACCCAAATTTCACCGTCATGTCAGGATTTTGAGAAAACCTTGATTCAAGGTCAAAAAATTCTACTTAGTGAAATCAGCTTGTGCGTGATTTTTGTTGAAGGAAGGATGTTTGCTATGAAGTGATAAAACATTTTCTTCCGTACTTTCATTTCCCCACCACCCTTTTACGCCATTGTTTCTACGTTTTTCAAAAACACTTTATTTTAGCATAGCTATATTCTGCAAACTATTGAGAAATGTATCATTATGTGTTCGCAAAAAATCATCCCCATAAAAAAACATATAGATCTTTCAACAAAATTACCATAGATCCACCATTTCCGAACAATATAATATATACATATATATATATACATATATAAATAGAAATATAAAATTACATTTTTTTTTTACTTATATGATGTCAACTGTTAAGATATGGACGAATAATTCTTTAATACATACAATATAAAATAACAATCGATATGTCTGCAAAGTTTTTTCGCTACTGGTAACCTTCAGGCTTTATGTATCCCTCTACCATAAATCTTCCCTCTACCATAAATCGTGTTTCCCGAATTATAAAACAGCACTTCTCACCATTAAATACATATATTTCGTGCTCTCAAAATTAAAACGAGCTCTTATTAGTCCAAAACTTAGTTCCAATGCAACAGTGACTACGGAATATATAATTCAAAAGAAATATAACAATGTAGGTTACGTGCCGTTAAAATAAATAAAATAAATAAAATAATATTTTTATTTTTTATTTATTTTTTTATTTTTTTTTTTTTTTTTTATACTGCGCAGAAATACAACAAATTAGCTTACTGGATCTTGCTGTAAAACGAATCGAAGACCTGTAATGAGCGAAGAAACGAGCGACAATATAATTTGGTTTGAAAAAATGTAGTGCCTAACATGTCTCGCAAGATGCAGTTAGACAAGAGAACTTCGAACTCAAATTTACAGGCAGATATGTTGCATATTTATTCAGATTCGGATTCAGAATAATATTTATATTGCAAAAAAACTTAAAAACTAAATGTAAAAAACACTTAATAAGAAGGAGGCATACACATATACAAATTTTTTTTTTTTTGTGTTGCTCATATATAAGCCATTTTATAGCCATTTTATGGTTTTTACTATAGTGCGTTGTATAGAAGGTGGAGGTTGTATAGGAGGGGGACTCCAAAAAGATTCAGTACTGCACATCCTTGGATGTACGCAAACATCAATACCAAGTTTCATCCAATTATCTAAACTCCTTCCCCTGCTAATGTACCCTAATTTGTTCAGGTGTATTGTTAAAAAGTATCAATTTTAAACCCATATTAAGACTCACGTATATGTCAACTTTTAAAATGTCCACTGTTTTTGTCTCTTCTAACATGATCTTTTTACAATATCTTATAATTTTGGAAAACTCTCAAATTGTTTTACTGTGTTTTTTAAGGGAGTATTCCTGGTTGGAAGGCTGTTTTTGAACCCTTTTTGAAAAACTTCTCATTTGAAAACGCAAAGAGTTATTTAAATTCTTTTTTTAATTGTATTAAGAACATATTAAATTATATAAAATTTTTTTTTTCCTTTGTACGAGGGCTGTTTAAAAAGTTGTAGGCCTTCAAAATTGGACGTCGAAAAAAACAGGCATGCTGCTTGCGGCCCGGATAACTCGACTTCGGATCTTATGAAGTGGAAAAAGTAAATGGCGTAAGATTCAGTACAGATGTAATTCTGGTCCCTACCTCAATTATAATTTTTCAATTATTTTTATACAAAATGGCGGCCATTGAAAAATAAAAAACCGATTTTGGGTCTTTTTTTTTTTAGTTTAGTATAAAAACAAATAGTAAAAACTTGTTTAAAATTGTGATTGAGGTAGGGACCAGAATGGTGACAATTCTGCGTCTTTACGTCTTGTGTCTTTAAATTGCACTTTATTCATCAAAATTGGTTCAGAACTACGGGCGCAATCTGGGCCGCAAGCTCGAAAAAAGTGGTTTCGAGATAAACGCGTTTAAGTTTGAAGTTATTTTTTTGCATCAAAAACAAACTTTAAATGAAAAATTTGAGCATGCAGAAATTCGACAATTTGAGTATCGAATTTTAGAAATTCGACAATTCTGCGTCGATTGCTCTTGGTTTCATCAAAATTGGTTCAGTAGAACCGGAGAAAAGTGACTTCAAAGTTGAAAAACGTGATTTTGAAAAAACTCAAAGAAAATTTTAGGCAATAAAACATTTTTTTTTTTTGTGAAATACTTACATATATCAATCTGCAATGCCAGCCTCATAAATAACTCCTTCCTCTTCTTCAAAAAATGACGATTCAGTGGCTCTTTGTGCTCTTCGGGCAGTTCTACCTTCTTTTGATGCGGCCAGAGGTCTGTTTTCGGACCTTTTCAAACATTCTTCGTTCCGAGACATGGCGAAATCATATGTGACGTTGCCAATCGGGATGCCCATTAGGTTCATTATTTGAAGTATTGGCAAAAAACCATCGTTAAATATGATAGTTGCAATATCTGGGAATCTTAATAGGGCATATGCTTCGGTGCGAATGACCACATCACTGCGTTGAAAGATTCGTTGCTGTTCTGAGTTTCGGAGCCAAGGCATCTGTTCAACAAATCATCGGCTGACAGTGCTTCTTAAATAGGTTTGATTGCTTCCTGGACTCTCTGATTTAGTGGTGCATACGTATTCAGGTACGCGTCCGGCTTATAACTCAATTCAAAGTAAACTAAACGCTGCCAACATTCGAATACCTAAGCTTTAAAATGTGTATTCATTTATTTTTAAAATGCGTATACAAACAAGTTATTACCTACTAAAGAACGCGTTGAACGAAATTCGGTGGTTGCTTCAAAACGTTGCTTTCAAAAAGTAGCCAAATAGCAAATCGCATTTTGGCGAAAACATTGCTGGATAAAAAGGGCCATATCCCCTAAAGTCTTTCGAATTTCAAAAAATCCTTTTAGGACGATATTCTCAAATATCTTAGCTATAAAAATATGAAAAAGCTTTTACAAATTTTTTCCAACTAGGAATACTCCCTTAGTTGAATTGGCGGGGAGATAAATTCGCACAACAACAACAACAACAAAAGTTCTAGAAATGCTTAACTTTACAAATTTGTGTATCAAATTTCCATTAACCCCCACGTCAAATTGCATTTTGATATGTTTATGTTTTTTTTTTTTTAGTTTTTGATATAATACCGCTAAATTAGCCATTTCGCCCACTGTGGACAATGGCAAAGGGTTTCACTAAATAACAGCTCCTTTAGAGTCATGGAATGCTGAAAAAAATCGAGCTCTTTACTTGTAGATCTATGTTGGAACTCAGTAGAAGAATTCTACGATAATAAAGTTATTTTATCAATAAATATTTAAAGCAAAAAAAACAATAACATTTATAAAAATACTTTTGTTTGTTCCTTCTTTGTTAGTTTATTTTCTGCTTATTAGTTGTTGTTTATGTTTATTATTTTAGAAGAACGTTCTATGGTTGAGAGAAGCACTATTTTATAATTTGGGAAATACGATTTTTGCTACTATTTATAACTTTTTATCCATAAAGCATTAAGGATCCAGGGAAACCATAAAGCTCTCAAGTTACCAGTTGCAAAAAAACTTTGCAGACATATCCATTGTTATTTTATATTGTATGTATTGAAGTATTATTCGTTCGTAAAAAAATTCATCATAAAAATCAAAACGATATGGCCATTTCAGCCCTTGAAAAGGCTTTGACCGAGCTTCTTATGATCAATTGTGTTGTGGGTGTTGTGAAATGTTTTTTGAGCACAAATGATCAAGAATTTGACCTACAAGTTTTTTGCCGACTTCAAACGGCTTATGTTCTCAAGACGCTTTTCATGGGAGTTTTTACTCTCTGAGATTTGACATTGTCAATTCAATTGAAAAAACTTTCTCTGTCAGGTGAGCTTTTATTTATTTATTTCTTAGGTCATGATACTGATGCTACAAGATTATTATTAATCTTAACACTCAAAGCATTAGTCACAGTTTAAATTTACGATAAATTTTTACAATGTTGTAAAATAAATAAGATAAAATTCGAAAAAATTCTCTAAACCGGAGAAAGTATGGAATGTCTGAAATCCTGAAATCTATGTCTGAAAACTCGCTTAATCTTACCACCTATCAAAAAATAAGTTTGGTCACTCTGCTCTATTTTGCTGTGAGTGTTGTAAAGCTCTGTAACTTTCAATGGTATGCAACGGTAAATGGAAACTGTGCGCACGCACGCACTTGTATAAACATTCGTGTGTGTATGTGTGTCCATGTCAGTGTGCTCAAAGCTTAATTTCACACACGCATACATAAAACACGACGGACAGCCGCTAGTAGCCAGAAAGTAACTGAGCTGAAGTTAAACCACTAGACGAGTCGTGAGACAAATTCTCATTTTATATTCTGTTCAAAAAAAGAAAAAAATAATAAAAAAATATATATAAAAAAATAAATAAAATATCTACTACAACTTGCTATAAGTTTTCTCAAATTTAAATAGCTAAATTCCTCCCAATAATATAAAATAGCATTCAAGACCCTTTTTTCATATCGTTTAACCAAAAAGTAAGCAGAATACAAACGAAAAAACTTTAATAAAATATTTACGAAATTGTGTATTCGCAGTACAACACTTATACACAATTATTTTCCTTGTGTGTGTACAGAAAAAACACTATCGCGTGAATGAAATAAAAGTGTCAATAAAAAAAAAAAAAAATAACAAACTATGAAAACACAAGAAATTCGGTGAAAAGTGATTTTATGATGAAGTCAACACAGAAAAAAAAAAAAAATAATTTATAAATGCCAATTGTAAAAATAATGCAGATTTGTATTAAAAAAAAAAAAAATACAACTCAACAAAGGGTGTAACGAACGATTCATGCAGTGTTTGCTGGAACATGATAATTTATCTTAAAAAATTTATACAAAATGCAGCGTATTTCAAGCTTAAGGGCGATAATAATATAAAATTAAAAATATATAAGCTGACAATATGAATTTGTACCGGTACCGGTTACTATAAACAATATAACAATATAATATTTATAATATATATATATATATATATATATATTATATATATGTATCTACCGTCTGCGACAGGTTTAAAAAAATTCTGTAATAAAATATATGTTTATGATCTATAAAAAAGAAATTGTTCCTGATAGTTTCAGACCTTTGGGCTCTTGATGGTCATTTTAACTTCAGAAATGGGCTAATTTTGACTTTACTTTCAAAACAACTCCAAAAATTGGGTTTTTAATATTAAAAAAATGTAATAAAATTAAATATTTAATTTAATATTAAATAAAATATAAAAAGATATACATCTCAACGTTTAATATTTTAATTTGTAGCTAGTTAGAGTAAAAATCAAGGTATTAAAACGATGGGAACTTTTTTTACTCTTATTATTATTATTACTCTTACACATTTGATCAAAAATGTAAGAGTTTTTTCTTATATTTAAAACAAGCTTTGTTAAACCAAATATGTGTCATTTTTGGGATAAAGCCATTATTCCATCTGTGTAGAAATTCAGGGTTTTCTAAACGAAAAACTGATCCAAGTGTATTTTGCAGGTCTCCACAGAATATAAATTTACACCATTAAGAGAGTTCTGCAGAGGTTGAAACAAATCATAATCTGAAGGTTCAAGATCCAGGCTAAATGTTTGAATTGCTTGCTTCAATCTCATTAATTGCTGACAGTAGAGAACAGAATCAATTATTTGACCAGGTTGTAGAAGATCATCATGACTAATTCCCTTCCAATTCCACCAAACGCAAAGCATTACCTTTCTTGGTGTCAATTCTGGCATTGCACCCGTTTGTGAACCTTCCTCTTGCTTCGTCCATGATCTTTTTCATCGCCCGTAATCATTCGCTTTCCGTTTAGCAGTAATTCGCAACTGGATATCCGGTCAATTGGTGGTTTTTAGCTGTTAATTCATGTAGCACCCAAACACCGAGCTTCCTTGTATAACCAGTTCTCTGATGCTTTTCAGATGCTTGATAACTCTTCAGTGAAGAATGCTGCTTACGTGCCAGTCTTGCTCAATTTTTTTTCCATGCATTCATCGACTTTTTCAGTGATTGGTCGACCAGATCGAGGTGCATCTTTAACATTAAAATTACACTGTCGGAAAATTTCCAACTTTTGAAAAGACACACAAAACCGCTGAGATACCCTAACTTCATTTTTCGTCGTAAAATACGGTGGCGGCCTCAGTTTTTTCCCAAATAGATCAAATTCTCGAGACATTCGCGATTGATATTTTATCACTTTTAAACCCTTGTTTGAGCTTTTTCTCGTTTTTATTCTGAAGAAAAAGACATCGAAATATGTTTTGAAATTAAATTATTTATTCTTTTTTAATCGAAACATAACGCTTACAACTAATTAGTTTTCAGATGTATACAACCGATTTATGGTTGAGCGGAGCCTGGGCTAAAATCGACACGAGGCCTACTTAAGGACAGAGCATTTAGCTCGGATCTTTTCATAATAAAAATATTTACTTTTATGCATTAATGCCGCATTATGTCATTAATGTTAATTTTTCTTTTCCGTTATGCAAAAACAAAAAAAAACAACAAAGCTTTCACATCAACAAAAATAAAAACACCTACTTAACCATGCTTATGACAACGTCCCAGTGAACCAAAACTATAGATTTTGAATTCATTTGTAAGCCTTTTCGGGTAGAAACATTTTTATTTCGGCACTCATAAATTAACCTTTTTTGTATCAATTAGGCTAAAATTAAAAATTAGACTCTCAAAAATTAACCTTATTTGGGTCGGAAATAATTTACAAAAGAACCATAAATTGTACTTCTTTTTGTTCGGAAATGAGTTAAAAAAAGAACCATAGAGAAGTTATTTTCCGGCACTCGGAAATGAACCCTTTTTATATCAATTTTCGGAAGAAAATACCTCTGAGAAACAAACAATTTTTTTCGAATATATGTTAAAAAATAACCTTTTTGAATATATATTTTATTATTGCATAATATTATTATTATTACATATCGATAATATGTTCAGCAGTGAAGCAAAAAAGGTCATATGACGTTTGTATTAAAGTTAACATTTTCATTTACTATTATAAAAATATCAACAAAGCTTTAGATTCTCATTTTTTTTTAACTCGAATATAAAAAGGTAACATTTATTCATATCTGAACTCAATTAGGAACAAATAATGGTTCGTTTATGAGAAATTGATTCCTACTGATATGGTTTAAGAGAAATTGATTCCTACTGATATGATAAAAAATTATTCTTTTTGGACCTCATTTAAGAATGCATAAAGAAACATTTTGATTCATTTCTGAAGACATTTATGAACAAAAAATGATTCATTTTCAAGGAGCTTTTACCTACTAAAAGGATACAAACTTAATCTTTTTCGACTCAAAATAAGTTTTTTATGAATTTCGCAAAAGAAGTACAATTTTCATTTATGGGAAAGCTTTCGCGAATTTAATCTTCCATAGCAAGCACTTTCGAAAAAACGAGTTTTCGAATTTCAAAAAAAATGTTCGCAAAACTCTCACCTTACGCAAAACCTTCGCTTATGGAGGATATTTCAATGGAGAAAATACGTGCTTGTTTTCCAATTTGACAAACTTTCAAATTATGTGTGAAATATCAAAAGAGTAAAGTTATTGATTGGGGAAGTTATTAACTTTTTTGCATGGACTATTGTCGTGGTTTTCAATCTATTGGGGCTGGATCATAATTTTTAATAGAAATGTTGAAATTTTATGGCAGACTTGTTGGTAGATGAAAAGAAAAATATTTATTTATACATGTACATCTCCCTTCTTATGGTGAGAATCAATTCGCACTGGTGAAAAAGTGAACTTATTTTATGACGTTTGTGCGAAGGCTAACATTTTTATTTACAATTATGAAAATGTCAGAAAGGATTAAATTCTTCCTGTTTTAACTCATTTAAGAATATAAAAAAAGTTGCATTTATGATTCATTCTGAACGCATTTATGAAGAAAAAAATTGATCTTTTATGAGAAGTAGTTTCCTAATGATATGATAAAAAAATAATTCTTTGTTGAACTCATTTAAGAATGCAAAACAAGAAATATTTATGTTTTATTTCTGAACTCATTTATAAGCAAAAAATTATAAATTATAAAAAAGCAGAAAAAGTAAAATTTTTATTTATGGGAAAACTTAAGCGACACTTTTAAGCGACAAAATAAAAAATCAAAAATTCAGACTAAAGAAAATTTACCCAAAAACGTTTGCAAAACTTTTACCTTTCGCAAAACCTTCGCGGTTCAGTGGGGTGTAGTAAGTAGAAAAAACATTGATGTCTGCTATTTTTGGATAGCTGCTAATGTAACCAACTTTGCTTATCGAAGGGTTTTGGATTTGTGGTTAGAGTATAAAACTCTCACTCGATGGGTTATAATTTTCTTACTTATCAAGGGCAAAACGCTTTTTTTAATATTGCATTATTTTGCTATAATAGACGCAAGCAAACAGGAACATAAATAATTAAGATTAAAATTTAAAGAAAATGGAAATTTTGATTTGATTTTGAGAAAAATTTTCGAAATTATTTTTCCTTTTTTTCTGAATTAAATCTAAAATTATCATTGTTTTGGCCTGAAATCGATCTGATATTCTTCAGTTTATTTAAATACGATAATTTTATTCTTGTGTAGCGATTGATCAATAGAAATCAGCAATCAACGAAGCAAGTCTTTTTCCAGAAAACCGGTCTTCAAAAGTCGTGATTGTTTGATGGAATCGTTCACCAGCTTCATTCGATTCTGTTGACAGCTGCTTGTCATAAAAATCGAAAGGGCATGCAAAATATTTATTTTCAACGACATATGTACGTCTAAAGGTTGCTGCCCACTTACGGCACGTAACGAAACGAAACGACAAGCCGGTCAGAATTCTTTGGTTTTATAGTAACCGGCTTTTTCGTCGGTCGTTGCCGCTTCGTCGTCGGTTAGTGTGCATGAATACATAAGAACACGTGTAGTTATATTGTGTAGTTTCGTTACGTGTCGTAAGTGGGCAGCAACCTTAATATCTCAAATGCATGCATCATTATGTCAATGAAAACGCAATAATTTGGAGACCACTTTTTGCATAGCACATTTTCAATTACAACACGTATTGACTCCCATGCATTCAATGCAGCTTCGTCCAGTATTGCTTTGAAATTCGCATCTTTCTGAAACTTCCAAATATGAGAACTATTAAGTACGCATGTTTTATATGAGTTGTGGGATATTTAAATAAATTTAAATGCACTATTTTGATGACACAAGCAACCTTCTCTAATTTTTTCAAAAGAAAGTGTTCGTTAATGCGTTTGATGTGAAGATCCGGCTACATTATATTATCAAATGGAATTAATGGTGGATACACCACCATTTAGCGTTATTTCCAATCACATTTTTGGTAATGGTTGCATCTTGCACGCCTGTCTCATTTGCAAAAAATGCAACAGTTCTTTGAGTAGCTGGATTGAATGCCGGATAACATTGCTAGAACCTTAAAATTGCAGGTCTGTTCCCGTACTTGCAAGTTTGTAAAGACTTTCGCAACTTCTTACTAATTCCTGTTTCCGTACTTGAAAAAATTGCAATAGAGAGTGATAATGCGAGAGTGAATCATTGCCCCTCCTTGAGAAAAGTTGCAAGTTTCCGCTTCACAAATTTCATGTAGTAAAAACTTGCAAACTTGATAAATGTCGAAATTTGCGCTTAAACCATACAAAAAGCAGAAGACAAAAGGAAAAGAGATAAAAATTTTCTCTGAATACTCTGAAATGCCTTCGGAATTCTTCTTCAGAATATAAGAGAACAACTTCACTGAAATAGTTTTTAATGTAGTTCCTTTTTTGGAACACAGTGTGATGTATCTCCTTTAAGTTTTGATCTTCATATATATCAATAATGTCAAACATTTCCTCAACACTATCACTTTCAGATTCACTTGAAACAATTAAATCAATTAATCCAGCTACATTTTCAGTCATTTTTGAAATCTTCAACACATTTTTCGTCAAATTTACAACAAATGTTTTTGACGTTTAATTAAAAATGGCAAGTTTTACCTAAAAAGCGATCCAGTGCTTTTTGCAACTCTTATTGTTTGCTTACTCTCTCAAATTTTGTAACTTGCAAGTTTTTGCTAAAAAACTAAGGGAACATACCTTGCAATTTACGTGCCAATTATGATCGTCATAGTTAATATGGTGCACAATTAATTTCATTGTATCGCAAGATTTTTTCATACCAACAGCATACATGATTGGCACCAGTTTAAGGGAGTATTCCTGGTTGGAAGGCTGGTTTTGGACCCTTTTTGAAAAACTTCTCATTTGAAAATGCAAAGATTTATTTAAATTTGCTTTTTATTGTATTAAAAACAAATACAATTAAATAAAAATTATTTTTTCTTTGTACGAGGGCCGTTCAAAAAGTTTTCGACCTTCAAAATTGGACGTCGAAAAAAAAAGGTATGCTGCTTGCGGCCCGGATAACTCGACTTCGGATCATCTGAAATGGAAAACCCTACTTCCATCATAATTTTGCAATTATTTTTTACAAAATGGCGGTCATTGAATAATTAAAAACCGATTTTGGGTCTTTTTTTTTGTAGTTTAGTGTAAAAAAAGTAGTCAAAAATTGTTTAAAATTGTGATTGAGGCAAACACCAGAATGGTAACAATTCTGCGTTGATTGCACTTTGTTTCATCAAAATCGGATCAGAACTACGGGCGCAATCTGGGCCGCAATAAATACGTTTAATTTTTAAGTTATTTTTTTGCATCAACAAAAAAAATTTAAATGAAAAATTTGCATGCAGTTTTAGAAATTCGACAGTTCTGCGTCGATTACACTTGGTTTCATCAAAATTGGTTCAGTAGAACCGGAGAAAAGTGACTTGGAAGTTCAAAACCATGATTTTGAAAAAACTCAAAGAAAATTTTAGGCAATAAAACATTTTTTTTTTTTTGTGAAATACTTACATATATCAATCTGCAATGCCAGCCCCATATAGAACTCCTTCCTCTTGTTCAAAAAATGAGGACTCAGCGGCTCTTTGTGCTCTTCGGGCGGTTCTACCTTCTTTTGATGCGACCAGAGCTCTGGCTTCGAACCTTTTCAAACGTTCTTCGTTCGGAGACATGGCGAAATCATATGTGACGTTACCAATTGGGATGCCCATTAGGTTCATTATTTGAAGTATTGGCAAAAAACCTTCATTAAATATGACAGTTGCAATATAATTGGCAATCTCAATAGTGCGTGTCCTCATCTCTTTTGTGTTGGTTACCACGAAACTGGCGTTTCAAGGGACGAGTTTTTCGATTGTTACCAGTGTTTCTTTTATTTTTATTTGTATTACTTATCAAAACTGTACTTTTCAAAATTGTAGCGTGCGCGCGTCCGGTTGATAACTCAATTCAAAGTGAACTAAACGCTGTCAACATTCGAATACCTAAGCTCTAAAATGTGTATTCATTTATTTTTCAAATGCATATACATACAAACGAAATTCGGTGGTTGCTTCAAACCGTTGCATTCAAAAAGTAGCCAAATTAAGCAAATTGCATTTCGCGAAAACATTGCTGGACAAAAATAGCCATATCACCTAAAAAAAAAATCGAACAAAAATTTGTTGCCAACCAGGAATAATCCCTTAAGCGGATTCATTAAATTAGACTTGTTCCTTTGTTTCTGGTTTGTTTGGTACAAATATAGGTAATTTTCGAGAAAAATTAATTTTCCTTCATCAGCATCTTCCATCAAGTTCTGTACAATTCGCCCATTTTTCAGGTAATTTTTGAATATCATGCAAGAAAAACTTGGCCTTGGTCCATGATTTTTTCCGCTTCAGGTTTTCAAAACAAATCCATTTTTTTCATCACCCGTAACAATTCATTCAAATCGTGTGGAAATCATTTACCAAGTTTATTGGTCTTCCCCTTTGATTGTTAGCGTCTGCTGATTATTTCTTGTGACTCATGTAATGATTCTGCCAATTGCCATTGAGTTTGAGTTGGGTCATCATCCAGCAACTTCTGCAACTGCTCGTCTTCGCATTTTTGTGGTCTACCAGAGCGCTTACTGTCTTCCACATTGAAATCACCACTTTCAAATTGCCAAAACCATGTCACACATATTCTAATTGATGAAGTGTGATTTTGTAATTGTGTGAAGTGTGTTTTTGATTAACCCTAGAATACTAATCTACGTAAAATTTACTCACTCCTTATGAGTAATATAACGTATAGTGAACAGAAGATTAGTATTCTAGGGTTAAATGAAAAGAGCAATGCGTGCCGCAAATGTTCTTTTTCGGGCACAAAAATCGACATGATCACTGAACGCTAAAACAAAGACGATAGTTTTTTGCGGACTCAACTTGTGTGTGTTTTTAGTTAAATGTCAGACGAACAAAATGACGTATGTGTATGTCAAACTATATCTTAGTCAAAATGGAAACTATTTATGCATACACCTGGTAAAATTTTGAATGTCTATACTTGCGCCGTTTTATCGCCGAATTGAACTTTCAAAAAAACAAAACAACTAAAGGTATTGAATGTAGTTTGATGGAAATGTATTAGAAAATGCACAAGGGTGTCCCTTAAAAAGTGCATAAAAAGGTGCAAAATTAAATTACACCACCCTAAGTGGTGTAAAACAACAATTTTTAATATTCTTACACTTTTCGAAATAGATATGAAGCTAAAATTTGAAACCTGGACGTTAGGAAAAATTAAAAAATCTAAATTTTGGCGTAATTGAAGCAAAACTGATTAAAAATTAGACCTTTTCTGAAGTTAAAATGACTACCAAAAGCCCAAACAAATTTTTAAAGATTAAAATTTACATAAGCAACTTTCAGAATTTTTTTGAAAACCTGCAACGGTTTATTTAAAAAGTATTGAAATTCTCAAAAGTCATAACTATTTTTACTTCGGTTAGAAATATATCGATATGAACTGTGTGACCAGGTGGCGGCCGTGGCGTAGTGGGTAGAGTGTGTGCCTCATACGCCAGAGAACACAGGTTCGAATCCTCCATCTAACACTGAAAACTTTTTCAATTGAATTAATTTTTCTGTTCGGCCGTCACCTCTCTGTAGACAATGGCAAACCTCAGAGAGTAAAAATTGCCATGAAAAGCTTCTTGAGAACATAAGCCGTTTGGAGTCGGCGTAAAACATGTAGGTCCAGTTCTCGACCATTTGTGTGCAAACATTTCACAGCACACACAACACAATTGGTCAAAGTTCTTCCAAGGGCTGAAATGGTCATTTCGTTTTTTTGTTGCGTGCTGGTGGAATTCTAATATAATATTTTCTTGGTTCTGTTCACTTGTGACATCTTCAACTAATTTTTGTGTATAGCGAGCTTTATAACTACTAAAGTGCTGCAAATAAAAATTTTGAATAGCACCCATTATTCTCTCTTCTGTATGGATCCCATTTATGGCGGATGGATTAAGATAACGTTTTAAGTGTGAAATAAGAATCTGTTCGTTATATTCTGGTTCTGTTATAATGTGTCTATGAATTATTGGGAATATAATCTGAAACTGGTATGCTAACGTTTCACCCTATTTGAAAAATTGTTGATATTTAAATACATTAACGGGAATTTCTGTACATGGAATTAAATTGTGTACCAAGCTTTCGTCGTTTTAAATTGTTGGTGCAAGTAAATTTATCTGAACAGATATTCTTGAGAAAGCGTCTGCTACTACATTAGCGTGTCCTGGCTTACATTTTAATTCATAGTTATATTCCTCTAAAATTGATTTCCATCGTTTCATTTTGCTATTTGTATTTTTTTTAACTTAATGCGTATGTTGGAATAAAAACCGTATAAATAGTTTCGAAGAGAATTCAATGACCATATCATGGCAAGCATCTTCTTCTCATTTTTTTCTTCTCATATTGCCTTGCGATAGTATGGCCCCCATCGCATAATCGGAATCATCAGTTGTTAGTTCAAAATCTTTTGAGAAATCGGGATGAACCAGTATGATATCTTTTGATAGCAATGTATTCTAAATTTTATTAAATGCGTCTACTGAATAGTAAGTGGTTTAGCAATCTTTGCGTAATCCTTAATAAATATTCGGTAATAACAGGCCTTGTCTAAAAATGATCTAAGTTCTTTTAAATTTTTGGGTACTGGAAAATTCTTAACTGCTTCTATTTTTTTTTGTTTTTTTTAGTTGTCTTGATTCCTTCAGGACTAATTACGTATCCCCAGAATTCTACCTCGTTTTTTAGAAATACACACTTGTCGAGTTGAATCTTCACGTTTGTTCCTTCCAATGTTTCAAAAACTAACTGTAAATTGCGTAAATGTTCCTCTTCGTTTTTCCCGAATATGATTACGTCGTCGATATAGACGTAACATCTTTTGCATATATGTTGTCGGAGGATGTCGTCACTTGGTGTATCCGATTGGAGAAGGCGCGCGCAAAGCAGACGCGCCTGGCGAGAGCTGATGAGGTCGGCCGAAACCTGAAACTGAATATATTCTCTTGCTATATAATAAAAAAATTCCTCTATACCAAGGTTGATTTATAAGGTTGTCGCAGGGCTGATCGCACTCTCTTCTCAGTTCCCATAATTGTCAAAACCAGCCAATTTTGCGAATGACTACGAAAGAAAAGCGGATGATAATAGAGAGCACTAGCAGATTTTCTATGAGCTGTCAACTTCGATTTCACAATTATGGGTACTCGCTCTCTCCCTTGCGACAACCTTATAAATCAACCTTGCTCTATACCTTTTCTGCTTTGCTCATACCTGCTCATACACTCTCTTTGTTTTATTCAGATATAAGAAACGAAGAGAATAAGAACACAATGCTTTACTAACACCAGCAGGTAGCAAATAAAGCAATAAAAATTAACAAAAATATCAGTGTTCATATCCTGAATATTTAGCGAATAGCGAATTCGTTCTTTCGTAGAAAATAGATGTTTTTTGTATTCGGACCCAAAGAAGGGTGGTAGATAGGGGGTAGGTGTGTTCGAAAGAAATGCTGAGGGACAAAAATAATAGGACGAACTCATATATTTTACCCCTTTAGAAGTGCAGCTACGGCCGATATAAGCTATTTTCGACAGTGTTTGTGTTTTTGTATGGAAAGTAGCGAATAAAGCAACAAAAATAACACAAATATGCATTAAGAATAACAAAAAGCTTATTGCGGGGAATACCAGCAGCAGATACCTGAGTATTCGTGTAGTTTATTATGTGCTCAGAGAAAAAACTGAAACAACGCGTAGATCGCAAGCTCACCTCAGTGCAAGAGTGTATGAAAGGAGAACAGAGAACAAATAAAAAGTTATTCTCTTGCGCTACACGACCTGTTGCTACACGACCTCTTGCTTACATTTATTCGCTTTCAGCTTTGCTTGAAGTGACTGCTACAGCAGAGAATCAGGGTATATTCACTTGATAAATATACTCATGCAGGGCTCTAGTAAGTAAGCAAGTTGTAGGAGGATGTCGTCTAAAGCTCTTTAAAAATGTAGAGGGCGCATTTTTGAGTCCGAAAGTAAGGCGTAGGAATTCATATTTCCCATTGTTTATAGAAAATGCAGTTTTTCTTATGTCTGATTCACGGAGGGGTACCTGGTGGAATCCGCTTTTTAAATCTATAAGTGTGAAAATTTTGTTCTCCCCGAAATTGGATATCATTCAGGAATAGTTACTGAATTTTATTTTCGGTAGTCGATAACCTTGCGATATTGCGATAACTATCCAAACAGAAGAATTGTAGGAAGATTTGGGTTTTCTTATAATTCCATTGACAAGGACTTTTTCAACTTGGCGTTCGCCTTTAACTAATGTTGTGTATGTGAGTTTTTCGTCGGGGTCGGAAAATAAGTTGAGGCAACTTCTAATAATGTTGTTTAATTTATATTGTTGTGCCGGTGCTAAATGTGGCAATCTTAAGGATACTGTATTGACTTCCTGTGCTACTCTTTGCTTCAAAGATATTTTGACTTTTGGGAAAATTGTCATATACTTTTTGTTGTCGGTGTGAATAGTGGCTTTAAGTTTCTTGAGGGTATCGTTCTCTATTAAACCATAGAAAGAGGACAATTTGGGTAAAATACGAAATTTTAATTTATCAGTTTTTGGGCCGAAAATATATAAATAGATGTGGGAATTTATTCATATGACTGCTGCAACTGAGCTTACTTTAAAAGAGGGTTTCATTTTCAATAAAATTCCTAATCCTAGTGGATTGGATATAATTTTTATTTGATCCTGTGTCAATTAAATATTTTATTATGTCTCCACTTTTAGTTATATATTCAAAACACGGAAGTGAAGACGGACTTAATCTAAAAAATGAACGTTATCTTTCTCAGAATAAATATTATTTGGATCATTATTAAAATTTGTAGTTAATTTTCTCGCTTATCATTCGGGCCATTAGCATTTAAATCAAATTCACTATTGTTATCTGGTTTGATTGGGTATTCTGTGTCTAAATTCGGATAATTTGTTTCATGATCAAATCCGATATTGTTATCTTGTTCACTTTGATAGGCTGTATTTATATAATAGTTGCGTTTTATTTTATTCGGAGGCTGATGCATCATTTGTCTAATTCCTGTTCGTTTTTTCTGGAAAAATTCTGTTGTGGCCTATTTTGATAATCTATTTGTCTGGTTCGAATCGAACTGTCGATGTCCGTTGGAAGCGGTGGCTTTGGAGGTAAGTTGGGTTGAATATTAAATGAAGCACGATTTGTTTGGAAAGGTTGGTTATAGGATCCTCACATTGAATTGCACGATTTGCGAAAGGTTGATTATCAAAAAAAGAATAATTTTGTTCAAATGTTTAGTTGTTTCCAAACCTACTGAAATTTGGTTGTGGCAAAAGATTTAGTTGAAACGGATTGGGTCGGTTATAGCGAAATCTATTATTGAATTGGTTAAAAGGTTGCTGTGGTCGATTGAAATGTTGTGGAGGAGGTGGCGTGTAGGTCAGCTCAGGATAAAAACTTTGGCTTCTAAAATTAACTGACTGTCGTGGAGGCCGTGGAGGCTGTGACATTATGTGTCGATTTGCATCGTGCGCATAATTTAATCTAAAGGTCATATTTTTAAGTTTTTGGCACAGATGCAATGCCTGTGGTAAAGTAGATGGCTCGCTGATACTTAAAAACCTTGGTAAATAGCCATTAAGGCCACGAATAAACGTGTCTAATGCCTTCTCTCTATAGGAGTGAGCCATGGCGCGGATTGCTTCTTCGCTTATCTCGAGACAGGCTACTTTACCAAGGTTCAGCGAGAGATGCTTATAAACTATTTGATAAAAGGTAGCTACGTTTTGGTGACCTTGAGTGAAAGTTTGCGGCCGTGGCGTAGTAGGTAGACTGTGAGTCTTACGCCAGAGAACCCAGGTTCGAGTCCTCCATCTGACACAGAAAATTTTTTCAATTGAATTAATTTTTCTTTTCGGCCGTCACCTCTCTGCAGACAATGGCAAACCTCAGAGAGTAAAAACTGACATGAAAAGCTTCTTGAGAACATAAGCCGTTCGGAGTCGGCGTAAAACATGTAGGTCCAGTTCTCGATCATTTGTGTGCAAACATTTCACATCATAAGATTGATCATAAGAAGCTCGGTCAAAATCCTTTCAAGGGCTGAGATGGCCATTTCGTTTTTTTTTTTTTTTTTTTTTTGAGTGAAAGTTGTCATTTGATACTCTAGTGTACCAATATCACGTTTGTCTGAATAATGAAGCATCGGACATTTTTTTATTTGTGGCCAATCAAGTGTTGTACGGATACGACTCTAAAGCCGTATGTCTTATCGTATGAAGAATTGCATAATAACTTGGGTATTTTGAAAATATCGGTAGGCATCGAGAATTAGATCTACTGTTTTGTGCCAGTAGTGGAATTCTCCTGGTCGACCGAAAACTCTCTCAGGCATTTTTCTATATCCAATATTCTGTCAAGTTCGTGGACGTTCCTCGTGTCTATGGTCATTCCTAAGTCACGACTGTTGTGCCTATCATTGCTGAACTTGCGGTTCATAACCTGCTAAATTATTTCCTGAACAACTTCACTGTTAATTGGTTGAGGATTTAGTTCAGGGTTTGGTTTAGGAGTTGGTTGCTGGGGACTTGGCTGGGAAGCTGGGTGATCATCTACAATTCCTAATCTTCTAATTCCTTCTAGGATTTCTTCTTCCATTTTGTATAAATGTTTTATTATTTATGTCTATTTATGAAAATTTTACTTAAATAATTCAATTGAATTATGTTTTGATATTTTCCGTACGTTTTTCAATATATTTTATCTTGAAATTTTCAATTGAAATTTTCTTAAAATTTAAAAGTTTAAAATTTGTACTTTGTTTTCTAATATCTTAAACTTTTTTAATTAAAATTTCTTTAGAATTTTTCAAACAATTCACTTATGTTTTCTTAAATTTTCTTTTCAATTAAAATTTTCTTAAAATTTCTCAAACAATTAACTTACGCTTTAATATTTCACTTTAATTTATCGACTTCTTACATTTCATTTTCAATGAAAATTTTCTTAAAATTTTACATTAATATTTTGGTTATTTTATTAAATTCTTTTGATTCTTAATCTCTTTTTGTATAAAAAATGTTCACTAATTTTGTTTCAATTCTTCAATTATATATACTTATAATCTAAATTTACAGCATAAACTTAAACATTATCCAGCGTTTCTTGGATCCTTTTATTGGGCGCTTCAGGTAATCCTCTTCCGCTATGTTCTTGGGGTCTTATTCGTCACTTCTGTTGAGGCAATCCTTTTACTTAGTAGACGCTATTAAATCCCGCGTTGAGCCTTACTTTTTGCTTTTCAGACTGTTTCTTAATATAACGTTGAGCTTTACTTTTTAATTTTCAAGTCTTGTTTTTCACTTTCTTTTAGTGTACTAACAAGTCACTGAGGTTTACTTTTTGTTTTTCAAGCCTTGTTTTCACTTCTTATTATGATAGTTTCTTTTATTTTTTACAACGGAACTCGCAGAGCATAACTTTTTGATTTTTGGGCTATTACTACCATTTTATTTTCAGAAATTTTATATGAATCGTAATAAAAACAAAAATTTTTTGAAAAGTACGCAGCTTAAAAGTACAGAAAGAAAGAAAAAAAAATATAATTTTCGCCTTTGAACTTAATAAATTAAATTAAATTATTTTCCTTTTTTTTTCTGTGTGGATGAAAAAAGTGAATTCCGTCATTCAACATGAAGAACTCGAAAAAGAATTATAAAAAAGATAAAATTATATAAAGTAATGTGTCTCTTGTTTCAGCAATCAACAGAAATTACAATTTTTAAAACCAAGTCAACACTTTTCTCACAAAGTGATACAGTGCAGCACTATAACAATTTTACTATAACAAAAAACTAAAATAAACCGAGAATAACTGCAAGTGATCCTACCGTTTGAACCAGCGGCTTGAGCATTTATTTTAAAGCAACTTTTACTACTCTCTTACAACTGACTATTTTGTAAAATCTAAATTTATAAATATATAATAAAAAAAAAAATAAAAAATTAACAAAGCATTTAGAATATTTCCACAAATCAAGCAATCAAAATAAGCAAATATTAAACAATTGTGACTATTTACCAGCTATGGCAACTACTTATATATTTTTATATGTATTTTAATACAATATCTTAACATTCATAAAAATATACTAATAACCAATATTTATCCAATAATAAATCTATTCAAAACAGCGTATTTTACGCTTCAGTTTCAAATAAATAACAAGCTTAATAAAAAAAAATAAAAACACGTCACGTCACATCACGTCACGCACGTCAACATCAACAACATTGCATTTCTTATTAACGTATTAACAATCGTTAATAAAGTCAAAGTATTAATAACTAGTGTAATAAATGTAACACAAAATAAAATTATTGGAATTAAAAACCAAAAAGTATTAATAACAAAGTATAATAATTATAACAACGCCAAAATAAAATTATTGGGATTAAAAAAGAGTTAAAATTAAGTTACGAAGAAGTAAAAACATCTCAATTTCGATTTTATTCAGCATATCAAGAAAACAAATATGAATTCGAGTGAAACAGGCTTTGCTGAGAAGCAACAACATCAGCATAAAAATACTTCCTATAAAGTAAACATCCTTTCAATGTCTTCGGCGGAGGTGGCAGCAGCGGAAACGGCAAAGAAGTCAGCGCAATACCAGCAGCAACTAGAAACCATGGCGGACAGTGCTCCCGAGCGCTTGTATTTAGAACTGCAACTTAAATCACAGCAGCAGCAACACAGTTCCATGTCGTCTTTGCAAAAATATAGTCAGCATCATCGTTACAACAACATTGATGTTGACAAGACAAAATCAACATCACCAGCATCTTCGTCGCCAGGAGTTGCTGCAAAGCAACAACCTCCAATGACAATTGCTGCACAGCAACAACAACAACAACAACAACAACACCAACAACAACAACAGCAACAGCAAATGACACAGCAGTATAAGCAGCAACAACAACTGCAAAACCATCTCCAATATGGTGATACGACGACAGCAGCTACGGCACAATCTTCGCTCTTACACCATCAGTCGCAGCAGAGTCTTATCTCGAGCGACGCCATGAATGAGCTCCCAACCATGGGCAGTGAGCAGCACTTGTGCTTGCTGTACAATAATCAACAGCACTCGGACTACATTATATCCGATTACATGGACAAGATATCCACGCGCATCAGCCTGCTCGAAACAGAGCTAAAATTTGCTTGGCGCGCACTTGATTTGCTTTCCGGGGAATATAGCAAAATGTGGTCACGTTTGGAAAAGCTCGAGAATATATCATTGGAACAACAGTCTGTGGTCAGCAATCTGATGGGTCTCTATGCGAACAAGAAGGAAGAACAGCGTCAGCAAGAGGACTGTGTAGAGTCAACTAACTTTGGTTATATCGATGAACAGGCAATAGCCGAAGTAGTTGCTGTCGCAGCTGCTGCAGCAGCAGAGCAGCAGTCATTGGTGAGCGCCATAGCTTCTGAAACTCATGAAATGAACGAGGCAACCGCATCGCGTGATTTTAACAGCTTTCTGGAGGAGCTCAAAATTGAGGCACTAGAGCATGCAACTCCGCTAAATCGTCACTCAAATAAAGTGCTGGGCAGCAGCAGCTGCAACCTCAACAATCTAAAGTCATCTCCACACTACGGATATTCATCGCTAGATGAAAGCCAACTATACATACCTTTCACAACGGATTCAAGGGGCAGCCTAATTAAGGCGTCCCCAGCAGCTCACGATAAGATTTTTTCCGACTCCGATGTTTTGTTGTACGAGCAGCAGCAGCAGGACTTGTTGGCTAGAAATGCTAAAACACAGCTTTTACGAGAATTCCTACATGGCAGAAAGGTGCTAGAAAGCATATCGCATCATCACGCTAATATGAGTGCGTCTGTCTATGATGAGATCAAAAACCAGCAACAACAGGCAACTGGCAGCATGTTTAACTTGGCTGCATCCAGCAATGTCAGCAACGCTACCAGTTTGCCCAAGGCACATTCATACGCCCATCTACGTCAAGAGCGTAGTCTATATGGCAGCGATGAAGCGTTTCTGCCCACACCAGAAACAGCTGTAACTTATAACAGCAACATGTCGGTGAATGTTCACAAGTCCGAACTGGATGAATTGAGCGAACAGTTGGAGTTTTTTCGGCAAGTTGCCTCTAAAGCCGGCGAGGGAGGCTTGATAGCAGTACCGATTGAAGACTCGGGAGGCGCAACAATATCAGCGCCGCTAAATGAGATGAACGAGGGCTTTTACAAGACTCTTAATCAAGCCTATCGCGATGACAACTTGATGCCCGAAATAAACAACATTGAACTGATACTGCAGCAATCGGAGGCGGTACATGAGACCATCAGCGGGCTTTGCTCGCGCCCGATATCATCGCTAGGCATGATATATGAGGACAACGAGGATGAGGCCAAAACTGTTTTGGAACAAGACGACACTGATTGTATTGGAGTATTCAGTACTGTGGCTGCTAAAAAAATGAACCAAAGCACAACACCAGCAGCAGTTGTGATTACAACTACTTTGCATGCTACGGCCACGTTAAGTTCACAAGCGACCACAAGCGTTAGCAGCAGCAGCAGCAAAAAAACAAAAAAGTCAAAAAAGAAAAAGCATCACAAGGACGAAATGGATTTGCTTAATAATTTAAAATCAACGCTCGCACAAGCAGCAACAAAAACAACAACAGCAGGCATAAGCAAAAGCACAAATTCACTCGATGTAAGTAGAACAGCACAAAAGAAACCTGGTCTCAACAGTCCCAACGTTGTTGATTCTTATAGAGGTTCTACTAACGCAATGAGCTGCTACTCTGATGGTGCTTCTTTTGAAGCTACTGTTGACATAATAGCCTGCGAAATAACCAAAATCAAACAGTTGCCGCAACTAACATCAGCACAAATGCAACAATTGCGCAAGCTACTCACAAACGAGGAGCAATTCTTTGAGAAAATTAAACAAGTTGACAAGAACCTCATCTTCTTGCTGCTCAACCCGGTAACCATGTCTGAAGAGTTGCAACACCTCGATGGTATGGGCCAAGCGGGAAATACAAAATTTGAGGCTGTGATAAAGAAACTGGAGCGTAATATCGAAACATTCAAGAAACTTGTAGGCAATTATTTCGACGACTACCGTCAGCAGCAGCAGAAGTCAAGTCTAGCCGCAGGAGCACAACATTCAAGTGATGATAGTTCCTTCATTAAAGACACCTCCACGGTGGACATTGCAGAGTTGTCAGACTATAGTGCTCATTTATTGCGTAATAACATTAACCTCAACGAGCAACTAAAACTCCTAGAGCACAAAGAATGTGAAATGCGTCAAAAAAAGATTCTAGGTCAGGTTCAGTCCGGTAAAGATAGCAACACCAGTTCGGTACAGTTCTTCGGAGCAGACAACTTCCTCGACATAAGTGATGAGCAGGAGCGCGAACTTCTGCAAGATCGCTCTTCAAGTGCCTTTGGTGGCAACTCTGCATCCTCGTCCAGCATCTACAACAACGATGAGTACATCAAGTCATTAAAGCGCAGCTTGGAACGACATAACAGCATGCTCTTTTTATTGCATCTGCAGAATCCCGAGTATCAGAACAAATTTCAGGATGCATCCGAAGTGGAAGTAGATATGCTTCTGCTGGGCAATGAAAGTCCGCCACCACCGGCACCCAACAATGATATGCTGATGCTGCTGCATACAACAACACTAGCCAGTGGCGGCAATAATACCACAGGCAGCGACACAGACACTGAAGGCAACTTGCTAGAGGCTAGCCAGCAACACTACGCTCTGCTGAATCCATTTCATGAAGAACTTTTCCAGCTAAAGAATAAGTCTCAAGATGGTCAGCAGCTGACAAAACATTTCAATGTCTCTCAATACGATAGTGGCGGCTCACCAAAAAAAACCAAATCTGACTCAGGCTTGTCCTCAATGAGTGGCTTATCGAGTTGGGAGAAATCACCTAATTCACCAACCGGATTGTTGGGTTCTGCTCGCGAAAGCCTTGGGAATCCATTTTTAAGCAAGTATCAAAGCAGTAATATTACTTTTCAGCAACAGCTGCATCCTCAGCAGCAGCCCGAGAGCGTAACAGAAGCAGTAAGTGAAAAACGTGCATTGACCCCAGCCAGCGTAAGCGATCTTATTCCGAGTGTTATAAGCGTCTCCGCAGAATATGCTGCAAGCATTCCAACAGATAAACAGCAGTATCAAGAGCAAGATCAAGCACAAAATGAACCACCTACACGACAAGACGATTATATGTTTTCGGAGGAGAATCTAAACTATATACGAGAGCTCTCGAAAAACATGCCGATTTGTTCTGCATATGAGAATAAATCCATCTTCAGCAGTGAGTTGAACAATAGGGATCACATGCTGGACCCTGAAATACGCACAGTGGATGATATGTTGGCTTGGGACCAGAAGCAGCATGATGGAACGCCAACTGTTAGCACAGTTAAAAAACCAAGCAGCAAGTCAACACAAAACCAGCAACAGCAACCGCAACAGCAAATTGCAAGAAAGCAGATATACGCGGACAGTAAGATGCCAGATTTGTTAAAATCACAAACGTCTGCATCATCGGCAACTAATTATCTTGGGAAGCGTGTGACTTACGGAGCCGCAAAGTCAGAATATTACGAAGAGACGGATATCGATGACATTGAGATGCTGGAGCAGACACGTAATCGTAATCTAACTGACCGCTTAGTGTTTTATCCCTCATCGCCCAGCATTGTGGACTACAACAGTAGCAATAAATTGGACTACTTGAGCCAAAATCAGCCGCAGTATCAGTGTATAAATAGCAGAAGCATGGAATATAGCCTAGGCTCCAGCTATTTTGGACATGCAACAGCAGGCACCAACGAAACAACATCAGCAACCAAGCGACTCCACTCAGCCGGCGTCCCTAGCCAAAGGCACACTCACCACCAGATGCAACTCTTGGCTCAGCACAAAAAAAAATATGAGAAGGAACAACAGGAATTCCAAGTCAATCGTGCAGGCTATGTAATGATTCCCATGGAAATAGGCCAACAACCAAATAGTCATCAGCAATTTGGTGCCAATGTAGCTGTTACGATTGACAAAAATAATGTGCCTGCCGGCAAAAGTGGTAAGCACCCAAGAATGTGGAACAAGCTAACACACTTCCTACCTGATAATCTTAAACTGAAGAAATCCAATCGTTACAATCGCTCACAATCCTTACCCGCAGTTGATATCGGTGATATACCGAACGGCGTATCCGACATGCGTGTGCTCGATCAGAGTGACTTGTATATGTCAGTGCAACATCAGCGACACATTCATTTGCAACAACAACAACAACAACAACAACAACAACAACAACAACAACAACAACAACTTCATGAAAAGCAGCAACACCGACACAGTGGTAGCTTGCGTGGCTTCGACTTGTCCAAACGGCTCAACAAGTTGCCTATACAGCTTGTGCGTCGAGCAACTTATACGGGGGGAGCACAATCCCTGGCAGTGCCGTCCTCAGCGTCGCTTGCTCACAATGGAAACACAACTAAAAGCAAAAAAAAGCGTTCATTATCAGCGACTATGAATAACTTTATGCAAAAAGCAAAAACCTACCGACGGCACAGTTTCGACTTAAGGCCTGGCTCTAGCATGTCCGATCCCGAAGCTGAGCCGCCTAGCTTTACATCATCGGACAACGATGATTCTTTTGCCAGCGATTACAGTGGAGGCGGCCGAACTAGTAACAGGCCAAGCAATGCTAGTACCAAACAGCTCACAGACAGCGTTGAACAGATAAATCTTATCGACTATGAGAAACAAGAGACTGATGAAATATCACCAACGCATCTATTCAAGCAAATGTCACAGCTTAGTAACAATAACAGCATTTATGATGGCTCCCAAGCCACACAAGACTCAATTGCCACTGATGTGGTGGAGGATACCAGCAGCTTGTTTCCCACAATAGGTGCAGCTAAGAAACAGCAATTTGCACCGCCACAAAATGAGGAGGCACACAACATGCTTAATGGAAACGTAGATGAGTGGCAAGATAAATGCGTTGAAATGCCCAAGAATGGTCTTGAAATGGAGGAGAATGTGCATGAAGCAGAGGAAGAGGTACTTCAAATTCCAAGCATGAATCTCGAAAGACTAAAAGAAACTTCCGATGATTCAGTACAAAAGGCAGAAATAATAGTTCCATCAGTGGCTCAAGCTGGAAGTAGGCTGTCAGTGCAATGTCTCCAAAAGACAAACTCTATCTGTGTAGAAGAAGATGAAGAAGAATTGAGCAGTATGGAAATGGCACCGATCTACGAAGACTCTTCTGGTGTATCTCCACCCCAGCTACAACAGTTAACGCAGCCACAAATTGCCATAAGTAAGACAAGTATCAACGGTAACAACAACGCTAACGCTGGCAATAATACTAACACCAATCAAATGCGTGCTTTTCTTAAGCTAAGTCAACGTGGTTCACAACTATCCACACAATTATCCCTAGACGTGCCAGGTAGCATTTTTAGCTCACGTGATGACGAAGACAATCGTAGCCAGCACTCATACCGTACAGTCTCCTCTTCACGCCGTCAGAGCACCGAGGACAGTATCGACACCGATGATGAGTATTTCTGTTATGAGCTGCGTCAACTAGAGGAATTAGAGCATCAACAAGAGGCAGAGGAGTTGGCACAAGCAGAAGTAGCATTATCCACAGAGCAACACTTATTTACGAAAATCGATGAACTGACGCTAATCGATGGTGGCGAAAGTCTAGATAAATATCAACCTGATGAAAGCGTTAGCCAAGCTATGGCTATTGTGCTTCAGGAACTGAAGTACGTCGTAAAACGTCAGCCGGAAATCAATGCCATACCGGAACCAACAACAATCCACACAGCCATCAGCAACAAGAGTAAACCACCTGTGACATTAGCCAAGAACAGCGTTTGTGAAAAATTTTCCAAAGTAACCGACATACACAGTGCGTGGCAAGATAGCAACGTGAATGATATGCAGCAGCACACAAATAATGACTACAACAACTTAGCCGCGAGCGATGTTGATTTTGAGTCTGGTGAAGCGCAACGCATGCTTAATGATCTCTACAGTGTAGAAGTAAGCAACAAGAGTGATCAGCAGAAACGAATGCAAACGAAACAGCAACAACCCCAAAAACGTCGCAAGAAGCGACGAACGGCTGCACGCAAGGTAATCGATATTGGAGATGAATCACTACATGATGCTCAAGCATTTTCATCAAGTTCATCCTGCTCATCAGATGATGATCAACGTCGTCGACGAGACGATAAAAAGCAACAACGTGCTTCTAGCAATGATCTTCTGCGTGAAAAAACACAACGGCATGCAAAAGACATGCTAACCGGCTTCGATCAAACATCAGATGCTGAAAGAGATGACGAAGAAGCATCGGACGCTACATCTGGGCCTGATACACCAGCCGAGATTACAGACATGGAAAACGATGAAGCCGAATCGGGACATGAACAAGCTTATTGTATAGAAATCATTCCAAATTATCAGGAATTTAAAGCAAATGAAAAACAACGCCAATTTCAGTCAACGGAAAATCAGAGATCAACACATGCTGATGAAGTTTGCGATAGCGACACTGCAGCTGCAACAGAGACAACAAATGCCTCAATTATGCAAGCTAAAATGCCAAAAGTGGAACAGGATGCGTCAACGGCAGTTGCTACTTCCGCTATCGTTACAGCTACAATCGCAGCGACTACTAGTAGCACTGCCAGCAGCACACCCATGAAATCGCTCAGTCATGATTCCAGCATAGAAGGAACCCAAGCAATTGCAGGTAGCAATGAGGGTGCACTCGGCAGCAGCAAGTGGAAACTTTTGAAGACTCTGAAAGAGAAAAAAATTGAGGAGAAGAATAATCAGGACAAAATAAAGGAGGAGGAATTGACGCGTGACAAAGACAAGGTAATTTCTTCCCTCATGTATATGTCATATGACACAATATGTCTTACATTGCAGTCTTCTTATGTCTGCATTTTGGTATATATTTCATTGACAGGTCGAACAAAAATATTTATTTAAAAATCTGGAATAATTTTTCATGTTTTCACGAAAATAATTGTTAAAATATTTATCACACATCTGTGGTCAAAAACCATAACAGCCTAACTCAAAACATCGTAAAAAAGCGATCTGGTATTTGTGCACAATGAAAGGATATTCATGTATCTACAAGCTCTATGTTCGATTATTCCGTTAACTTCCGGGAAACAGACAATATAAGGAAAATAAAACATCCCATATTTACGATATTTTGAGTAAGGCTGTTACGGTTTTTGACCACAGATATATCTCTAATATATAAAAATTTCGTGTCACGGTGTTAGTAGTCGCACTCCTCCGGTCGAGCCGTTGACCGATTTTAAAGAAATTCTTTTCGTATATTTGGTAAGTATGAGAATAGGTGGTTAAGTGTTTTTCACCCTCCTACTCGCACCACCCATTTTTTAATCGCGGCTTTAGTACTTTTGTATAAACAATATCCAAATAATTTTATCGTTGTTCATTGAAGTGAAGTCATTTCGACATGAAACGTCGCGTTAGTTTGACATTTCATTCTACATTTTTTATGTATTAAAATTTATCATGAAACCGCCCATACGGGGCGTGGCTTCACCCATGTAAGTCACATTTTCGACACAGAAAAGCTATAGCAGTAAAAAACACACAGCATTGGAATTCAAAATGAAGTTATCACTTTCCTCCCTTTTAATGGTAAACTTGAACGTGCATGGAACAAGGGGGTGTGGCTCCGAATTGCTTTGGAATTATAAGTCACAGAATATGGAAACTCAGAATGGAGTTACCATTTGGTGATGTCTTTCTAATAGAAAACTTGGATGGTCATTGGACAAGGGGGTGTGGTTATGCCAATATAAGCCAAATTATTGATATTTTTTCTTTATTGAATTTGCAGTCAGATGATAACAGTATCATATTAGACAGAACTTAGTATAATTATAAAGTAAGATATATTACAAAGTTAGAATCTTAACTTAAACTAACAAATAAATCTTGAAGAGATTTCTTAAATAATTCTTTAGGCATAGTAAAATCTAAGAGAGTAATTAAAGACAAATTGTTGTAAGTTTTTAATTATCTAGTGATGGGTTCATTGCCCGCATAGTTCGACTTATAAGCTCTCAGATAAAATGGTACAAAAGAACGCAAAGGTCTTAAAGGAACAATAAAATTAATACGCTTCAGCAGAGAGGCGCAATCAATATTACCACATATTAAACCACGAATAAACTCTGAAGACTGAATAGTTCTTCTATCTTTAATAGAGTTTATATTCAATAATTTACAGCGTACACTATATGAAGGAAAAGGTTCAGTAAAATTCAAAGAACCAAGTGCAAATTTTAATAATCTTCTTTGAATAGATTCAACATGATTGATGTGAATTTCATAAAGAGGACTCCAAATAAATGAGCAATATTCCAATCTTTACCTAACAAAAGCGGAAAACAAATATTAACGCGTATACGGATCTTTAAAATCATAACTATTACGTTTAACAAAGGCTAACATCGAAAATGCTTTGGGAATAATGTAATCCAAATGCTTAGTAAATAGGAATTTGGAGCCAAATAAGACCCATAAATTGCAAATTTCATCCAAAGACTCTAAGATGCTGTTGAGAATAGCGTAAGCAGAGCGTGTTAATAAGTCGTTTAGAAAAAGTAACATGAAAACATTTTGTTAAATTAAGTTAAAAAAAATTCTTTTTACACCAAATTTCAAGATTCGACAAGTCTATCTGAAGATTGTATACATCGCTAAGGGAAGGTATCTATTTATTTATTTATTTATTTATTTATTTAGCCAAACAAGGCAATATACTTATTCTAACTAATTTTTCTAACAGGTTGTTGTTGTATTTTTTTTTTTTTTTTTTTTCTCTCCTCTTTCCTTGTTTTAGGTGTAGAAGATATGCAATTCTCAGAGGGCGTAATCCGCCCACATGAATCGACACAAGACAATAAGAAGAACGAAGGGGGAACTTATATACTAAACTTACATACTAACAGATTTTATACACATAGTAAAAATATGTACTAATTTTCAATACTGTGCTAAAATATTATTAAGATGGAAAGCTAAATGGGAGAACAACTAAATTTTGTTTAGGTATGGGTGGTAGACGGCAATGTAAGAAGAGGCATTTGGATATGAGAGAATAGAGTTAATATTACAATGCGGTGTTTTACTTATTTAACATTAAAATTTTTAATTTACAATTTTTCTACAAATGCTAGATCAAGGAAATAGAAAAGGGATCAGAATGGTGAAAAGGAATTGGAGAAGATTCACTTATATGTACCATTGGGCATAGAACGTGAATTGGTGTTTAATAAGGGGGTAGTTATGTAAAGGAAAGTGATTTGGAAAGAGAACGCTTGAATCTGAATTTCGATATTGGCGGTGTATAATGCTCGCTGATATTATTAAATATTTTACAACATCTATTCAAGGGCTCGTTCAATGCGTAAATAGTGTTGTGATGCGATTCTTTTAACAATTTTGTATACTTTGTTCGCCTTATTGGTTCATTAAATAGTACCTTGCTCGAGATGTATTCGCTATCGATGTTACCAGTAATAACATCGAATGTAAAGCATGAGCAAAGTAATATTCTCCTTGATGACAGCGACATTAAATTGAGGATTTTAAGTCTACTCTCGTATGGTGGTAAATTTGTATAGTCACGAGGATCGTATAGTTCTCTCAATGCAAAAAGCAAGAATTGTCTTCGAATAGATTCTAGCCTTTCACTATGCACTACAAAAGCTGGGTTCCAAATTATGCAACAGTATTCTAAGATTGGTCGTACTAATGTGCAGTATAAGGTTTTAGTTACCCAAAGGTTTTTGAATTCTTTTGCACGTCTTTTTATGAATCCGAGCATTTTGTTTGCCCTGGATATGATATGATCGTAGTGAAGGTTAATCTTACTATAAAGAATTATTCCAAGATCTGCTATGTGGTTGATCCTTTTAAGTTCTACCTTATTTAGCATGTATCTGCTATATGTGATTACGTTTTTACGGGCAAAACTTATAACGTAGCACTTATTTATATTTAAATAAAGTTTATTTTTACTACACCACTGTTCCAGAGAAAAAAGCTTATTCTGTAAGAATACTGAGTCCACTTCTGATCTAATGTTATAGTATAATTTTAAGTCATCTGCATATAAGAGATGGGGGACATCATGCAAAACTTCAGATATGTCTGCAATAAATATGTTGAAGAGAAGTGGGCCAAGATGGCTACCTTGAGGTACACCCGACGAGACAACAATCTTTTTAGACAAAGTACCCTGAAATTTTACATATTGGGATCTTTCACAGAGATAAGACTTGAGCCATTTCAGCACAGTACCTGATATACCAAATTTATCTAGTTTCTTAGCTAGGATTTCGTGATCAACACGGTCAAAGGCTTTACTAAAATCTGTATAGACTGCATCTATTTGGTGGCCCTTTTCCATTTTAGTAAGAATGTCTGATGCCATGACTGCAAGATTTGTGGTTGTTGATCGTCCTTTACGAAAACCATGTTGCTGCTCGTTTAAACACGGATTAATTATGCTCGTGAGTTTGGAACATATAATTTTTTCAAATAGCTTGGGAATTGCTGACAATATTGCAATACCCCTATAATTTTCAACTGATCTCTTGTCGCCATTTTTATAAATTGGCGTAAGATGACAAGATTTCCAAAAAGTTGGGAATATACCTGTATGCAAGGATTTGTTAAAAATCATATGTAACGGCGTAATTAATTGGTCTAAACATTGAACAAGTGAAATTGGTGGTACAAGGTCTGGACCTGGAGATTTATTTGAATCTAATTCTTTAATGGAATTGGTTATGTCACTCCATGTAATATTAATTTCACAAACCAATGTCGGTCTACTAGTTATACTGGCAAATGTAGGTTGATTTTGGGAAGTAGTTGAACAAAAGACTTCTTTAAAATGATCCGCAAAGAGATTACAAATTTCCTGTGAGTTAGATGAAGTAACATTGCCTTTAAACATGAAGTTTGGGTATCCGGTCGATTTCCGTTTTACATTTACAAGATCGAAGAATTTTTTCGGGTCTTCAATAATCCTTCCTCCAATTAAATTGGTGTAAAGCCTATAAGCCTCTTCGGACTTAATGGAGAACTCCTTAGTCAGCTCTTCGTATCTAACCTTTACCTCATCACTTACAATGACGCAATTTTTAATGACTCTGTAAAGTTTATTTCTTTGATTTCTCAAATTTTTAAGATTTGAATCAAGCCACGGTTCCGATAGTTTATTTTTTTTTCTTTATTTTTGGAACATGAGTATCAATTACAGAAAAGACTTTTTGATAGAAAGACGATACAGCATCGTCCAATTCTAGTGCAGACAAGTGGTTCCAGTCCAAACAATTTAAGTCATTTTTAATGTTATTGTAATCGGCATTGAGGAAATCGTATACAATAGAATTATTGAATGACTGTATAAAAGTTATGTTAGTACATAACTCAGTAGTAAAAGCAGTATGGTGGAGGGTATTGGAAAATATCTGCTCAGCCTCACAGGTTGGACTAACCTTTACTTCGTCATATGAGTTAGTAAAAATCAAATCTAGCCAGCGATTGTTTCGGTTTGGAGCAGGAGCAACTTGCTGACAATCATTACTATAAAAAGTACTTAATAAATCGAAGTCGACCGCATTGGACAGGTTAATTGGAAGGAGATGGTTGTCATCATCATCGTGCACAAAAGTTATATTGGGAAGGTTGAAGTCTCCAAAAATAATAATTCTATCATCTTCGTTTAACGCTAAGATTGGTCGTACTAATGTGCAGTATAAGGTTTTAGTTACCCAAAGGTTTTTGAATTCTTTTGCACGTCTTTTTATGAATCCGAGCATTTTGTTTGCCCTGGATATGATATGATCGTAGTGAAGGTTAATCTTACTATAAAGAATTATTCCAAGATCTGCTATGTGGTTGATCCTTTTAAGTTCTACCTTATTTAGCATGTATCTGCTATATGTGATTACGTTTTTACGGGCAAAACTTATAACGTAGCACTTATTTATATTTAAATAAAGTTTATTTTTACTACACCACTGTTCCAGAGAAAAAAGCTTATTCTGTAAGAATACTGAGTCCACTTCTGATCTAATGTTATAGTATAATTTTAAGTCATCTGCATATAAGAGATGGGGGACATCATGCAAAACTTCAGATATGTCTGCAATAAATATGTTGAAGAGAAGTGGGCCAAGATGGCTACCTTGAGGTACACCCGACGAGACAACAATCTTTTTAGACAAAGTACCCTGAAATTTTACATATTGGGATCTTTCACAGAGATAAGACTTGAGCCATTTCAGCACAGTACCTGATATACCAAATTTATCTAGTTTCTTAGCTAGGATTTCGTGATCAACACGGTCAAAGGCTTTACTAAAATCTGTATAGACTGCATCTATTTGGTGGCCCTTTTCCATTTTAGTAAGAATGTCTGATGCCATGACTGCAAGATTTGTGGTTGTTGATCGTCCTTTACGAAAACCATGTTGCTGCTCGTTTAAACACGGATTAATTATGCTCGTGAGTTTGGAACATATAATTTTTTCAAATAGCTTGGGAATTGCTGACAATATTGCAATACCCCTATAATTTTCAACTGATCTCTTGTCGCCATTTTTATAAATTGGCGTAAGATGACAAGATTTCCAAAAAGTTGGGAATATACCTGTATGCAAGGATTTGTTAAAAATCATATGTAACGGCGTAATTAATTGGTCTAAACATTGAACAAGTGAAATTGGTGGTACAAGGTCTGGACCTGGAGATTTATTTGAATCTAATTCTTTAATGGAATTGGTTATGTCACTCCATGTAATATTAATTTCACAAACCAATGTCGGTCTACTAGTTATACTGGCAAATGTAGGTTGATTTTGGGAAGTAGTTGAACAAAAGACTTCTTTAAAATGATCCGCAAAGAGATTACAAATTTCCTGTGAGTTAGATGAAGTAACATTGCCTTTAAACATGAAGTTTGGGTATCCGGTCGATTTCCGTTTTACATTTACAAGATCGAAGAATTTTTTCGGGTCTTCAATAATCCTTCCTCCAATTAAATTGGTGTAAAGCCTATAAGCCTCTTCGGACTTAATGGAGAACTCCTTAGTCAGCTCTTCGTATCTAACCTTTACCTCATCACTTACAATGACGCAATTTTTAATGACTCTGTAAAGTTTATTTCTTTGATTTCTCAAATTTTTAAGATTTGAATCAAGCCACGGTTCCGATAGTTTATTTTTTTTTCTTTATTTTTGGAACATGAGTATCAATTACAGAAAAGACTTTTTGATAGAAAGACGATACAGCATCGTCCAATTCTAGTGCAGACAAGTGGTTCCAGTCCAAACAATTTAAGTCATTTTTAATGTTATTGTAATCGGCATTGAGGAAATCGTATACAATAGAATTATTGAATGACTGTATAAAAGTTATGTTAGTACATAACTCAGTAGTAAAAGCAGTATGGTGGAGGGTATTGGAAAATATCTGCTCAGCCTCACAGGTTGGACTAACCTTTACTTCGTCATATGAGTTAGTAAAAATCAAATCTAGCCAGCGATTGTTTCGGTTTGGAGCAGGAGCAACTTGCTGACAATCATTACTATAAAAAGTACTTAATAAATCGAAGTCGACCGCATTGGACAGGTTAATTGGAAGGAGATGGTTGTCATCATCATCGTGCACAAAAGTTATATTGGGAAGGTTGAAGTCTCCAAAAATAATAATTCTATCATCTTCGTTTAACGCAGCTGTTATTGACGTTATGATTTCACATAATTCATTGTAGGAATTGTGGGTTGAATTCGGAGGAATATAAAAAACACCTATGTATACGGAAGCTTTTTGATCTAGCCTTATTTTGATTATTTTGTGCTCAAAGCATTTGGAGGAGCAGGTTACAATCAATTCACTAGATAAGGAGTTATGTGTGGCAATTAAGACACCGGCTCCTCGAGACAGGCCGCAGCTTGCATAGTTTCTGTCATTCCGGTATATTGTCCAGTTGCTATCTAGAATTTCTTCATTTTTGATAGCGTCATTCAACCACGTTTCCGTAAAGACAAAAACATTGAAATGACAAGATTTAGCTTCAACAAACAGTTTATTGAGTGTGCCTCTCATGCCACCACAATTGTGGTAGGATATATTAAAAGACGCAATTGAAGGTAGTGTATTTCGGGAGGCTGGATAATCGGACATTGCTTTAGGATGAGAGTTAGGGACAATAAAAATTTTTGAAGTTAGAACGAGCTCTTTGTAAATGTCATATATACTTTGAGCTAGTATGCGATGCAAATGCCGTGAGGTCGTTTTCAACATCAGTGGGTGAAATGTTGAGGCTTTCATGGAAGTTAATGAACATTTTTTTCAGCTCGACAGGGTCGGTAGGAAGACCTTCTTGTTGGATGGATACCATAGCACTTGTTCTTGTTGTACCTTCAATACAAACTGAGTCAGACTTATTATGTAATTAAGACAGGTATAATCGAACATTATCATGCAACCGACGGTCTCTTAGACGAGACATAACGAAACGACCCTCACTACTAACGTCAGCGAGATTTTTTGTGAGCTTCGCATTAGGTGGCAGAAAAGGATCCAGAAAGGCTGGTGCAGCATTAGTGAACGTTTGAGTATTAGTGCAAGTAATTAAGGGAGGAGGTGTATTATTGGAGGGTGTGATTGCTGGTGAACGTGTTGCAGTAACAGGTTGTGTAGAAGTAGGCTTAGGTATGACTATTGCGGGCTGTGGGGATGGATTTAGTGTATGGGAATGGACGAAGTTAGGATATTTATATGAATAAGTTTTATTTTTTTCGTCGTTATTGAGGTTAAACGAAACCCGTTTAACTTTAGGATGAGGGAGTTTCGACGATTGAGTAATAGGAAATTTAGAAGAAGATAACAGTTGAGAAGATAGTATCGACTTAAATAATTTTAAATCATCAGCAAAAAGCAACTAATTGCAATTTTTGAAGCAACTTCCAATATCATTAATACATAAAAGAAATAACAGTGGCCGAAGAATACTACCCTGTGGTACTCCTGAGGTAGCATAAGAAGCATATGAATTTATACTGTCAACAGAGACCACACAAATACGGTTAGGAAGATATGATTTGATCCAACCAAGAAAACTTGAATGAAATCCCAGCTTTTCGAGTTTCGCAATTAAAGCATTTTGGCACACCTTGTCAAAAGCTTTGGCGAAATCTGTATAAATAGCATCAACCTGGAATCCAGATTCAAATGAAGAGATGCAATAATCAAAAAAAGCAGCTAAGTTCGTGACGGTGGATCGCCCAGTAAACAAAACCATGTTGAAAAAGACTAATTATGATCTTCACTACAAAATAAAGTTTATCTTTTACAATTGGTTCAAAAAGTTTGGAAACCGTTGTAAGCTTTGAAATTGCTCGATAGTATTCGACGTGATTTTTTGAACCTGATTTAAATACGGGTGTAATATAGGCGAATTTCCATTCTTCAATAAAGATACCATCACTTAGGGATTTATCTATCTATCTTCTTCTTCTATATATATAAAAATGGATGTATGTGTATGGGTATGTGGATATGTGTGTATATCACGTATAGACTCCAAAACTTTGACCGCCACCAACAAATCAGTAAAAATGCTTTATATCAGACGGCTTTTGCCGTAGAAGACTTAGGTTTGGTAATTTAGTTTAAATGATTACTGTCGGCCAATGTACCAAAAATGGGCATGGCCGCACTATATCTACGCCCACTTTATCGAAATAATGCTTATTCCTGAGTTGTACACGTTTTGATAGTGAATCTTGGTATGCAGGTGCTATAGATCCAAGTGGCAGTCACTATGCATATATAAATGTTGTCACGCTCACATTTACCGCCGACAAATCAGTAAAAATGTTTTTTATCAGACTACTTTTATCGTAGAAGACTAAGATTTGGTAATTTTGTTCAAATGGCAACTGTTAAGAAATGGGCGTGGTAGCACCATATCTACGCCCACTTTTTCGAAATCATGCTTATTCCTGAGTTGTACACGTTTTGAGAGTAACTCTTGATATCCAGGTGCTCGAAGTGACAGACAATATATATATATATATATATATATATATATATATATATATATATAAAATTTGCCACGCCCACTTATACCACCCACAAATAAAAAAATTAACAAAACGAAATGGCCATTTGCCATTGGCCATGGCCATTTGCAAGGACTTTGACAGAGCTTCTTATGATCAACTGTGTTGAGCGTGTTGTGAAATGTTTGAACACAAATGATCGAGAACTGGACTTACAAGTTTTATGCCGACTCCGAACGGCTTATGTTCTAAAGAAGCTTTTCATGCCAGTTTTTACTCCCTGAGGCTTACCATTGTTTGCAGAGAGGTGACGGCCGAACAGAAAAATGTATTCAATTGAAAAACTTTCATTGACAGATGGGATTCGAACCTGGGTTCTATGGCATACTGGGTTCTATGGAATGGTTTTAAATATGCTCTAAAAATCGAGTTTTTGTAAAAATGTTTACTTGTGCGGTAGTTAAATAACAAACGGTCAGATATAATAGTAATGAGACAGTTCTTCCAATCTGCACCAATAAATTTTAAGTTTTTGCAGTCGTACCAGAGGTAATGCGGATTTTCATTAATTTTTATTTTTTTTTTTTTATATTTGCACTAAAATTCAAATTAAAATTTTGTTCTTTTGTTTTGCCATGTTACTTTTAGTCAAATAAAATATCTATTGATGATAAAATACAGTGCAAAGTGAAAAATCAAATTGAATGAAATTACAAAAGAATTTACACATTTTTTACATTTTACAAATTATTTGACTAAAAGTAGAATGGAAAAAATTCATTTGAATTTTAGTAGAAATAAATTGAAAAAAGTTAAAACAATCCATAAAAATTCGCATTATTTTTGGTCCAACGGAAAAAAATTATGATGTTTTGAATCAAATGAACTTTTTCATTACCATACCAGCCAATATTTTTATTCGAAATATTTTGGGGATCATCATTACATAAGCCATGGATTATTTTAAAAAACCGTACTGAACAACTTTTCTTTTCTAAGAAGCGTGTGACGACTTAATGTAAATACATATGTGGTTATATGTGCATATCACGTTATGACTTTGAAACCGCTAAGCCAATTTTTATACCAAAGCCTTGAGAGTGTTCCTGTGAAGTCTGGTGCCGATCGTAAAAGGCACCATAAACACACCTCGATATCGAACCTTTTTGAAGTTATAGTTCGCACAGCCTCGGAATTCAGTATTCGACCTCAATTTACAAATGCCGTTCCACTGGTAACATTTTACTGGCGTTGGACGATCGAAATAAGTCACACATCAATGAAACTCGGTACAAACTTACTATAAAAGCATGGCTTGACTAAAGCTACGCCATCTTTTAGGGTATAAGGTAGTTATAAATAAATGTTAGCGAACTCATCAATGAAAACACACATTTTTTAAACAGAAACGGCGAGAATCCATCAATATCAGGTTTAGATGAATTTTTTAGAGACATGATGTCATTAAACCAATCAAGTGGTGTAATGGCGAGAGTACTAAAATTTGAGCACGGTAAAATATTAATTAAAATTTCTTTTTCCGACCAACTTTTTGGAGTATCATACACCGAACTAAAAAAGTTAGCAAAAAGATATACAGTATCAGATACAGAGATGTCTTTCCTTTAAAAATCATTGAAGATGGTATAGAAGAACTTATCTTTTTTGACTCTACAAAACTCCAAAAAGCTTTGGGGTTGGTCTTAATACTATTCTCAAAGCCAATGATAAATTGTTTTTATAGGAATTTATTTAGAAAATTAAATTCTCTCATATAATGTTTCAAACTCCGCACTATTAGTTGCCTTAAATTTTTTTACAAATTTATTGCGTACATTTCTCAATCTCATTAGCCTTTAGTGTACCAAGGTCTCTTGAAGTCCTTTTTACGAAATCTCGGAATATGGCAGTTTAAAATGTCTGCCATACCCCTAGCAAATACAAAAAAAGTTACAGCAATATTATTGCAATTTAATTGAATGTATTGAATATATTGATATTGAATAGCTTTGGAAATAAAAATCGAGGAACATTGAAACTCAGAATGAAGATAAATAAAAGTTTTAAATATATTTATTATTTTTAAATTAAGTTGCCGGGCTTAGCAACGCACAAGGGGTATTGTTAGTAGTAACAACATTTTTATTTAAAAACTTGGAATATTTTATATATTCGTGAAAAAAAAAATCGAGAATCGCAGTATAAAAATTAATTTCATCGTTTCTATGGGCGAGTTTAGATAAGGGGGCGTGTCAATTCAATATGAAACTTTATGCTCAGTAAATATCCACACAATTGTTATATTATTTGGCATAAGTGTGGGTAGTTTTTATACGAAAAAACATGCAAAAAGTGGACGTATTAACAAAAAGAGACTGGTTACTTTTGGAAAACTATATATCAGGTTTAAAATAAATGTCAGTCATAAAAAAATAACGGTAAGCGCAATGAGCGCCTCGTTTTAAATAGCAATAAGCGCCACTTTTTAAAAAACTGTATCTTTAGTTATAAAATAAATTTCGGGGTTTTTTATTACTGAAATAATGAATGAAAAAAAATATAAAGTTGAGAAAAGACCCATTATCGCAGTGCATTATTGCCTGTGTCATCTTTCACACATTGCATGTTGCTTGAAACAGATCCTACCAACTCCTATGGAGTACGATTAAAATTAAAGCGCCACTCCACATGTCTTATCCCGACTTCTTTTTTGGACTACGGACTGCACATTATTTCAAAAACTATTGCGGAAAATTTTTCTGAAGTCGCACAAACCCTAAAGAAGTTCGTTTAGTCTAGTGCCGCTCAATTTTCTGTCTAGTGACGCCCAATTTTCTAGAATACAGACTACTCATTATACCAAAAAATGTATGTGAACAATTTGGTTGAAGTTGTAATATCGGTGTACGTGTTTGATTCACATTAAAGTGCCACGCCCCCCTGTCTAATCCCGACTACTTTTCTAAAATCATGACTGCTCATTATACTAAAAAATATATGAGCAAGATTTGGTTGAATTCATACCAATTGTATATCATACAAAGAATTTCGTTTAAAATTGAAGTGCCACGCCCTCTGAATAGTCCCGCCAAATTTTCTAGACTACGAACTGCTCATTTTTCAAAGAATATGTGTGGAAAATTTAGTTGAAGTCCGACATGAACTTTAGAAAAAGTTGGTTTTAAATTAAAGTGCCATATCATTTCATTTTCATTTCATTTCAGTTCGATTAAAATATAAGTGCCACACCCCCCGTCTAATTCTGTCCAATTTTCTAGACTTATCACTGCTCATTACTTAAAAGGAATATATGATGGAAATTTGTTTGTAGTTGGACAAACGCTCTTGAAGAGATTGCTATGAAGTAAAGTGCCACGCCTCCTGTTTAATTCCGATCACTTTTATAAACTACGGACTGCTCTTTAACCTAAGGAGTATATATGCAAATTTTAGTAGAGGGAGTTCGATTAGCATTAAATTGGCACTCCCCCTTCTTTAATCCCATCCAATTTTGTAGGCTAAAAACTGCTCATTAGACTAAAGAATATATGTGCAAATTTTGGTTGAAATTGGATAAACAGTATGAATGGAGAAAGATGAAAAATAAAGCGCCACGCCCCTGTCTAGTACCACCCAATTTTATAAACGTAAGTCTACTCAAATTATCAAGGATAATATTTGCAAAATTTGGTTGAAGTCAGATACATACTATAGAGGAAGTTCGATTAAAAGTAAAATGCCACGCCCACTTTTCTAGTCTATACACTTCTCATCATACCGAAGAATATATGTGCAAAATTTTGTATAGGTCGGAAAAGCCATATGAGTAGAATTTGGGTACATACAGACTCCATGAGATTCAGTTTGTTATAGTTTTCCATCATATTTCATTAATTCATTTTATTTATTTATTACTTGATCTAGTTTGTAATTATTATCTTTATAATAGCACTTTTGTCATAGTGCTATTGTCATAGCTAAGTTGTTTATTACTTGTCGTCCCTACTGCAGTTAAAAGAATATGTTTTATGAGTGAACATTAATTTTTCGAAATAAATTGAATTGAAATTGAATTGAATTTTTACAAAATACTTCAATTGAACCTACCACGCTTGAAAAGTTTCCAAATAGTATTAAGCCAAAGATATAAGTAATCATATCTGGGAGGAGGAAATTAAGTAATTAGTTAGGATGGAGGAAATTAAGTAATTCCATCCTAACTAATTTGGTTCTTTAGTCTGAGACACTCCAAAGAATTTTATAAAATTTTAAATATTTTTGGAGAAAATTAACACCTGCGCTGCTTTTTATGGCTAATGGCAGAAGAAAAATGAACACCCTTCACTAGTTTTTGTGGCGTTTAACACTCTTAAGATTTTAATACAATAGCACGCTTAAAAAGCAATATAACATTATAGTAAAAGATTTAAATAAAAATAAATGCGTTTGATTTCCAACAGTATTTTAAAATTCTAGCAGTTAAAATTCATGCTTTTAAAACCTTGCAAAACACTTATCAAGAAAATATGTTTTTTTCTAATCGAACAGAATGGCACTGGACCCGGTGACGTCGGAATACGTGGGAATGGACATCCTGGCGATAATCCCTTCTATAGCAATATCGACAGCATGCCAGATATACGACCACGGCGAAAATCCATACCGCTGGTATCGGAACTGGTAAGTAATGCATAAATTTTGCTATGTAATTGAACACTTATATTTCATTAAGATAAACGTTAACATTTACAAGATCCCTCTGAAAGTTTTTGCTGAAATCTCTCTTATTTATAAATATATTATTTGTTGGATTCTTTTTTTAATAAGTATACAAAAATGAGGGAAGTATAAATAAATTCCAATTTTAATTTATTCATAATAGAATTTCTGTTTATTCATTTATAAAATCAAATTCCATATATGTATTTTAATTATATGATGAATATATTTATAATATATAATATATAATTAATATAATTAATGGTAAGATTATTTAGATATACAGTAGAACTATATTAATAATGATTAAGGCATAACTTAGTTTTTGTGCTAGGAACAATAACGTGAATCAAAGTCGTGAAATATTAATAACCCTGTAGCTCCTAAGAATGGGAAAATAGGGAAAATAGAAGAATAGAAAATAGAAATAGAAGGGGGGGCCCCCTTTTAATACGATTTTTTCTCAGCTCAACATAACCTTTCACCTCCGTAAATAGTTGCACTCAATTGCGGGACACCCTGTATATATATATATATATAGATAAGATATATATATTAGAGTGGTCCTTATATGGCTTTTTTTGGAATTTCCAAGATGGATTGTTTTAGATCGGATCCAAATGTCAAAAAAAAATTTTTCGAATTTTTTCAGATTTTTAAATTGACTCTCTAGTCACCCTGTACGTTGATCTTTCTGTATTCTGTTCAAATTACGATTACGGCCAAACGGATACAGCTAGATAGATAAAATTTGGTACAGACAATATTTAGAGTCATAGTCTGACTGGGGGAAAAAAATGGGCATAATCGAATAATGATTTCTCCTATCTCCCATATAAGCATTTTTAAAAATTGTATGGGAGGTAGGCGTTAACAATAATCACTTAGGCTCATTTTTCGTCCCAAACAGCTTAATGATATTTAAGTTATCTGTACCAAATTTCATGCACCTAGCTTTATCCGTTTGACCGTAATCGTTATTTCAACATACTACAGAAAAACGGACGAACAGGGTGACTCAGGGCTCAACATATTCAATAAGCAGACGGTCAGGCAGAGGAACAAATATAAGAATACGGCTTAAGTGACGCTGATCCTTCCCTGTGTTACAAACTTATGGAGAAATCGAAAACACCCTGAGCCCTCAGTCATCCTAACTCAGTCATCGTAACTAATTTTTTTAAATTGAAGTCAGGCTGTAGCGAATATTTAGTAAATAGTGCACACAATTCAATCTTTAAAGTATTATTTCTTTTATTAGTATTATTTCAAAGTATAACAGGAAGTCGATCATTCAAAATAAATATTGTTTCATGATCGTCTCTTTTTTGAAATCAGGAAATATTTTTCTGTATTCAGAGACAATTTGCAACACAAATATTTTTTGTTCTTCGTTTCGCGTCAAAATATTGTTGTATTCCGAAAACAAATGCACTCCTCTTTCTGCAACGTCATTTACTACCTTTAAATTTTTTATAATATTTAAGCCTCGTTGATAATTTTTATTCTGATCCCAAAGAGCTGGATCTATCTTCAAAAACTGGTCATCAATCTCGAATCTGAGAAACAAATTTCTTGATTGAGGGGTAATAAAATAATCCATCTGTTTTTCACATAAACTGCTAATATCGTCCCCACTTATTTGTATACGTTTTGGATAGCAACTATCAATATCTTCTAAAGGACTCAATTTTAATACCATTTTTCTCTTAACTTCGAGCGGCAATGATTCGTCGAAGAACGAAATTGCAGCACATTCTGGATTCAAATACGATAAGTGATTGCAGAACTTCTGGAGGGTAACTGTTGAAACCTCTTCGTCAATCAAACGATAATCATGCAGCTTTTTTAGAAAGCTGAGATCGAGATTTGGTGCTTTTGTAGTGACTGTGCAAGTGAACCAAGCCTTGACATAGAGCATTACGATGAAGAGTGATGTACTACGAATTGCCTCGATTTCGTCACTAGTCATTTCAAACTCAGATCGAAAAATAAAAATTTTTAAGCAATATATTGCTTTTGCCATCCACCGGGCATGATGAAAAGCTCCGGGTTGGTGAAAATAAATATTATATGGTTGAACTGAACCAAGAAAAATGAGAGTGAGATTAAGAAACTCTTTATAATCGGCTCTGGGTTGGAGATATTCTAGTGAATCTTGTACAAATGATCTTAATTCTTCGATTCTCTCCAATGAAAGATGACGTAGAACTATTTCATCTTCTAATCCAGTTTGATACTTCGATTTATCAATATTTTTCCAAGAATTTCGGAACTTCAGGAAAAGTGGAACATTAGGTCCAGTCGTTGCAGGCATCTTCCTTTCAAATACACATCGAAGAACTAATTCAAAAATATGATGCCTGCAGGGCAAGAAGAGAATATTTGTTCCCAGCAGTCGCTCTAAAAGAACGGCAGCACCATTTTTTATGCCTAAATTTGATGCAGTCGTATCGCAGCAAAGAGCTTTGACAGAATCTTGAAGACCCCAACTGTAAAGTACTTCATAAACTGCATTCGCTTGACTAACTCCTTTGCCATTTTCTGCTACGGGTACCCCAAGAAGTTTCTCAGTCCTACCATTTGAAACGATGACCGGTAATCTATCAAGCATTTCCATTTTGAGCGAATCGTAAAAAAGTTTTCCATCCCAATGGAGAACAAGGGCCTTTAGTACAGTTTCCTTAAAAACTTTTTTGATTTGCGTGGCCTGTTCTTCGCGTATTTTCTGTCGTTGAATTTTAATGGATGACCTATTAAGAACAAGCGAATCCAGATCAACATCCAGTGCTTCTGCTATAGCACCAACAAGGTGAACAGCATCTCTGTCACTCACTTTACACTTATCAAGAGCTGCAATAACTTTAGGGTTACGGAAAATGTTAATGATTCCTCGAGTTTTTTTTGGAGCCGATGGTCCTGCTTCACTATCGTTTTCTGAAGTAACTTCTGAGAAACTTCTGATGCTTCTCTGACTGAATGGAAAGAAAAGACGAGTCCTCACTAGATGCTAGTTCTATTAAATCATCTGGAACGGACATAAGAATTTTTATATTAATGAAATTTTCATTCATAACACAGTCTCAACTTAGAAAAAAAAATTATTTAAAAATTTAATTTACTTAGTTTAGATTTAGTTTTGTTTCATAACATAGAAAATTATCTTACCTAATGTTTGATCGATTTCCTTATTGCTCTTTTTTATCGATCTTTTTTATTGCTCTTTTACGATCGATTTGTTCATAATATCTCTCGATCTGAATAATAGAACCCACGGTACGGTCTCTTCGCTGACTCATGAGAAAATCTTTGCTTCTTTGATCAATTTTTGTCGACTCTATAGCAGAATTGTCAGCAATATCAAATAAATTTTCAAAGGTCAGCAGAAAACGTTTGTTCTTTCTCCAGATTATATGGTTTTCCTGCATTTTTATGTATGTTCGACCACTGTGAATGAAGGTCTAACAATTTGTCAATGCACCTTGCTTCATATTTAACAGGCAAACGAACTCTTTCCCAAAACACTTTCACTTGTTCTATGACAGACTTACAATTCACTCTTAATTTTTTCCGAGGATTTATAATCTTAATGTTATAAAACAACACTTGTAAAACTTGCCCGTTTGAAGGAAGTTGATCCCCATCAATCGAAGATTTAATATCGCCTATTAAAAATATGTTTTTAATCGTTTCTGAGCTTGATGCCATGATGTTATTTTACATAAATAGAAAGATTTAAAAACTCGTATGAATTAAAACACAAAGCTTATTTTTATTACGAAAAAAACAACTTGCCAACAGAGTGACGGTTGGACTTAAAATAAATGTTTTCCATGTTGACGTCACAGTCCCGTTATATTTTTTTATCAGCGTCACTTTCTAAGCCGGCTACGTCGTATTCGTATATTTGTTCCTCTGCCTGACCATCTGCTTATTGAATATGTTGAGCCCTGAGTCACCCTGTTCGTCCATTTTTCTGTAGTATGTTGAAATAACGATTACGGTCAAACGGATAAAGCTAGGTGCATGAAATTTGGTACAGATAACTTAAATATAATTAAGCTGTGTGGGACGAAAAATGAGCCTAAGTGATTATTGTTAACGCCTACCTCCCATACAATGTTTAAAAATGCTTATATGGGAGATAGGAGAAATCATTATTCGATTGTGCCCATTTTTTCCCCCAGTCAGACTATGACTCTAAATATTGTCTGTACCAAATTTTATCAATCTAGCTGTATCCGTTTGGCCGTAATCGTAATTTGAACAGAATACAGAAAGATCCACGTACAGGGTGACTAGAGAGTCAATTTAAAAATCTGAAAAAATTCGAAAAAATTTTTTTTGACACTTAGAGCCGATCTAAGTTGATCCATCAGGATGTTGATTTTAAGGACCACTCTAATATATATATATAGATAAGATATATATATATATATATATATAAAACAAAGTCCTGAAATATGTTACTAATTCCATAACTCAAGAACGAGGCGTCTGATTTCGTTGGGGATTTTTTTGTTGTGTTTGTCTAGGCTATGCCATTCTATATACGTTTTATAATTTTTGTCATTCCCTCTTTCAACGCCCACAAATCAATAAAAACAATAAATTTCAGGCAATTTTGGTCGTAAGGTACTAAATTTAGTAATTCAGTTTGAATGTACTGTCGGCAACTCTACTAAATATGAGTTTCCACGCCCCCTTTTACCTGTATTGCTATATTTCAAACAATTTTTGCCGTATTAGACTTTAATTTTGTAATTTAGTTCGTTTAGTTATTGTCGGCAACTGTAGTAAAAATAGACGTGGTCAAACGTCCATTTTTTCAGGAATCATTACATTTACTGCTGAGCTGATTAACCTAAAATTTTGGCTGTAGATTTTATTCGAGTACGGTATAGTTTAGAAAAAGTACCACACCCATTTTCTAAAAAGTGAGCGTATATAAAGTATGGCCACGCCCATTGTTGGAACAGTTGCACATAGTAACCATACGAAATATGACAGAAACAATCTGCAAAACACTATTTTTACTGACTTGTGGGCGGTGGAAAGGTTTGTGGCATTTTATTGATTTGTGGGTAATAACACATGAACTCCTGTGAAGAAGTTTAGTAACCTGAACACATTGAACCTTACAGCAATATTCCCACACGTGGTCAAAATAATGTATGAGATTATTTACATAAATGCTTGGAAAAGTTTTTTGATTTTTGGTCTGAGTTTTACGAATTTTTTCCAAAATGTCCGATCCATCGAATAAAATATACAATTTGATAATATTCTTTGGAAGCTATCGCCACGCACTCATTAATCCAAATTTTTCCAACTTTTTCTCATAATCTTCAGATGTTAAAGCTACAATTTTGCTTATTCTACTGAAGTTACCGGTTTGAAAGATGAACACAACATTCCTTCTAAAGTTTGTGAAAAGTTTTTGCAAATCGATGAATGAGTTCAAAAATTATTTATATCAGCTCCCGTGTAACGCCGGGTATTCATCTAGCTTATATTTAAAACAAAAACGTTTAGCTTTGTATTAAGAAACTAAGAGCATAATTCAAAAATCATATTTTCCTTACAAGATGTGTTTTTCGAATAAGAGGAAAATAGCTAGTTTGAGTTATTGCTTCTTTGCTTGCTTGTAGACAACAGTTCCATAGCCTATAGCATAGAACATCAGACACTGTCGGTCGTGAGTTCGAAGGTGGCAGAACTTTTTTATTTTTTCTGCTGGTTTTTTTTTAATGAAATGAAAACGTCAAAAATAATTCGTCAATGTTGTGCGCGGTCGCAGAATAATTGTTTTTTCATGTGCATTCGCATGTTATTGAATGTTACAACAAACCCTCTTTCGACGTAGATTTTTTAAGAGAAAATTACGCCACTATTTGAGAACAACTGAGCTGCTGCGTAGGAAAATCAACAGACTAGCAAGCGAGCGGCCCAGGTTCAATCCTCATGGTGGTATCCTTCAAACTGAATATAAATAATAATAATAACTAGTATTGCCTATGGCCGAAATTCGGCCACATCGAAATCGGGTTACTTTGGTTCTTTTGGTGCTACCACACCAACCCATAGCCTGAACAAAAGTGTTCAACAAAATAAACATTTATAAATGTCCTTGCATGTGTTATATGAAGCAAGCAGCAGTTTAAGAGTTTTTTGGCAAATTCGTTTTGTTGAGAGAGAAGTTAAAAGAAAGTGCCCACAACAATAATGATGCACAGCTCTTTTAAAGTGTATGCGACTCTCTCGTATTCAACTCTTGCTCGTGTATGCTATAGCAACGATGTTTGATAGACCTGTGCCGCCATGAATTTTGTTGTTGGTTTCTCATTGTTCCATTGGGAAAAAATAGTTTTTACATTTGCTTAGTTCTACCCATGGCAGAATTATAAGGTAGGGCCGACTCTGAGAAGAATGAAGTAGGCAGCAGAGAAAATGCCAGCTAGTTGTCAAAATCAGCTGTTCATCTCGAGTTTCAGTTGATTTTAGGTTAGAATTGCTACAAGTTTTCTTGCAAATTTAAGAGTTCTTGCACACTTTATAATTTTTATTACACTGTTTTTATAGTATTTTCAATCAAATTATCACAATTTGAACACTCGCAGCACAGCACAGTTTACAACTTGGAAACATTTTGTATTTACTTCGTTTGCAATTTCTACGAAATTCGTCGTTTTGACAACTTGCCGGCATTCTCATTATTCACTATTCGTTGACGCGTGAGGGCACTAAGCGACTCGGCCCTACCTTATAATTCTGCCATGGTTTTACCTATCTTAATGACTTATTTTGAAGTTAACACAGGTAAAAAGAGATCACAAACTTTTTTGTTTGCGTATTAATATATAGATATAACTCTTTGTTGCTAAATATCCACAAATGTGTCATATTTACAGGAACACAATACCACTAACTTAAATAATTTGTTTGATATATTAAATTTTTAGGAAATTTTCTTTTGGTTCTAAAATACTTTTTGTCCTTTTTGTTTTAAAAATAATTTTTTTTTTTAAAATTTTACTTTAATATAAAAAAATCGAATAGAAGTAAGATTTTCTTTAAAATTCAGTAAATTTTTTTTTGATTTTAGGATGTTTTCTGATTGTATGGTTACTGTCAGCAAATGTACCAAAAGTGGGCGTCATCGCACTATATTTAGACTTACGTTTCATAAATCATTACAATTCCTGAGTTGTAAATCTTCTATAAAGTCAAAAAGCGTCTGTTTCCTTGTGCTGCCTGTAATTATGAATCAATTTAATTTTTTTTTAATGTAGATGATTACAAAGAAAAAATTGCCACACCTCCTTTTACTGCCCACAACCCACTACTTGGAGTGTTTCCCTCATATTGGAAAACGTCCCACCTAATACCAATATACAAAAACGGTCAAAAAAACTCAGTTGAAACCTACAGAGGCATAGCAATTTTGTCGGCCATCCCAAAGCTATTTGAAAAAATTATTTGCGAAAAGCTAACATGCCTTATCAACCCGAGACTAAACGAGCAGCAGCACGGGTTTCGCAAAGGAAGATCCACAACCACTAACCTCATGATAATGGTTTCTGACGTTTTATGCAAGATGGAGAACGGCTACCTAATAGATGCCATTTACACTGATTTCAGTAAAGCTTTTGATCGTGTTGATCACGGTATCTTAATACATAAATTAGAAAAATTTGGTTTCTCTGGATCTTTACTTAGTTGGCTATCAACTTATCTCCATGGTAGATCCCAATATGTTAAATCTCAAGGAATTGTGTCGAAGAAAATTGAGGTCTCCTCTGGAGTACCGCAAGGTAGTCACCTTGGTCCTCTTCTCTTTAATATCTTCATATCCGACTTGTCCATAGTGTTGAAGGATATTCTACATCTTATGTATGCGGACGACTTAAAATTGTACCACGTAATTAAATCGCAGGAAGATGTCAATTTCTTACAGTTAAACCTCTCATCTCTTGAGACCTGGTGTACCCAAAACAAACTCTACCTCAATGTAAATAAGTGTAGTGTGATAAGTTTTTCTCGTAGAAACCAAGTTATAAATCACAAATACCGCCTCAATGGTAATGAACTTAACAGGGTCAATTATATAGTTGATCTTGGAGTGGTCTTGGACAACAAACTGCGCTTTAATTTACACTACGATAAGATTGTATCCAGGGCCAGTAAACTGCTCGGTTTTATTAAAAGACGAGCATATGAATTCAAGAATGTATGGGTCACTACATCCCTGTACTGTGCACTAGTGCGCCCAATACTCGAATATGGCTGCATAATTTGGAATCCAGTTTTTGGATCCCATTGTGATAGAATCGAATCCATTCAAAAACAATTCTTACTATTCGCTCTGAGAGAAACTTATAACCCCCGCGATTATGGAAGCCTTCCACCATATGAACACAGACTCACCCTATTAAATTTGATACCGCTATCAACAAGAAGAACGGTATTGGATACATGCTTTACTTTCGATGTTCTGAGCGGTGTAAATAACTGCGAATATATCTCTAACAAGATTACTCTCAATGACCCGTTAAGACGTACAAGGCATACTCGGCTGTTAACTGAATATCAGCATCATACTGCATATGCAAATAATGAACCCATCAACCGTTGCTGTAGAAAATTTAATACTATATCCGGCCACTACTCACCTTCCATGTCCAAATTCTCATTCAAGCGATCTCTATACAAGTCTTTTTCTCTGCCTAATTTACCCAACCTCTGAACTCTCCTCTTTTCTAGTATGTAAGTAACTTTTACTTTTACTTTTCTTTCTTCTTTCCTTTCCTTTTTGACGTGTTCATGAAATAATGTCATTTAGGTGGGCGGATTACGCCCACTTCGAATTGAACATCTTCGAACACCAAAAAAAGGAAAGGGGAGAAGAAAGAAAAAAAAAATAAAAAAAAGCCTGTTAGAATAAGTAAATAAATAAAAAACCTGTTAAAATAAGTAAATTGCCTTGGTTGGCCAATAAATAAATAAATAAATAAATAAATAAATAAATCTATTAAAATCTATTTCTTCAATCTAAATAAAGTGCGAAGGGTATAAGTTGTTTATATTGTATATTAGACATCTGCACGAATACATCCGAACGCCTCTTCAAAACATCTCTATAGGAACAAACTAACTTGTTTTTAAAAACAACTAACTAAAAAACTAATTTAAAATAAACTAGTATGTGAACTACTTTGAATTATATTAAGGCGGCATCCACTTCAATTCTAAATAGTTTTTATTGCATTAAATATAAAGTAATTGAAATACTACTTAAAAACAAGTGATTGATAAACTACTTTGAATTATATTAAGGCGGCAACTAGATTACAAGTTTATATATATTTAACCATGTTATTTCATCAAATATTATTAACTTTAGGCCATCAGTAATAGTTTTCAATTGGTTATTTTAAAGTAATTAAAAAAATAATTTAAATATAACTAATTTAACAAGTAGTTGAAAATATATGCAGACGAAAGTCAATTGACTTATTTAGCGGACATCACCATACAAAATATGTTAGTTCGTTCTATGGAAAAATGTCAGAATTTCAACTAGTTGTGGTTGACAAAAAACTACTTTATCAACTACTTTGAAATTAGTTGATTTTCCTACAGGGATTTGATTGAAACACGTATACATATACTCTATCATTGTCAACAACCATCTACGAGTGAGTATACTACAAAACAAAAGTATAACATTCAAGTACTTTACGCAAAACCGAAATGTTTTCAATATGAAATTTCCTCGCCTACTTGTGCTCGTATACTAAGTACATGTATAGAAGATAGATTAAATAAAAGAATGTGAAAACAATTCATACAATCCTTAAAAAGAATAAAATTTAATTTTTTAAACTTCGATACTTTTAAAAGAAAGTGAATAAAATAAACTAAAGATAAAGTTGACCTTTTTAGACATAATTTTTTAACTTGATCTTCATATCTATTTCGAGCTGTACAGCAAAATCTACTTGGTGTACTTGCTATGTTTTGAAAAGACAAAGTAGTCTGCATGAAAAACAGCTATGCAACCAACCCAAAGTTGTGTACACACTCTGTTAAGATCCAACCGGATGTTGTACACTACTCGCTTCAGCCTGTGTTAGATTTGAAAGTACTGTACACAAACTTGAAAGATACTATAAAATGTGGTACAATACGAAAGTGTGTTCCTTGCTGCAGGCAAAACAAATGTATTCATGCAGATGTCTATTGTATATATAGTATATTGTACATAGCTTATAGTTTTAAGTATACAGTATATAGAGCTAAGTTTATATTTAAACTATTGTATTTAAAGTATTATTAAAGTATTATATTTAAGTATTGTTCGCTTTTACATTAAGTATCCGTCCTCAAAAAACTCTAATGCACGAAAATTATTAAAAACTTTGCTTTTAAGGCTTTGCTCAGGAGTTTTTTTTTTCCCTAAACTAGTCAACTTCTTTTAAAACACAATTTTTTTAAAGAATCACCAGAATTTAGAAATAACCGTCTTTGAAGACGAAGATTACTTTGTTTTCACACTATAATCAAATTATTCACTTGAAATTGTTAAAAAAAAAACAAAGACCAAAAACAAACCCTATACTAACCCTCAACGTTTCTGTTTGCATCTTTCCTATATTTAATTCGTGTATTATGGATCAAAAGGTGCTCAAGGTATATGATACATTAGTTTCGAAAATACTAAAATTTTACCACTTCAAAACATACATTGAAAGCAAAATGTTCTTTTTTACTATTTTATATGTATCTGTATTGCCTAGAGTTGCAACAAAGCTAAAAATTTATAAATTTGCATAGCTTTAATATTTTAAATTAACTTGATTTTATTTAGTTAGATACATTTTATGATTAACCCTTAGCTATCACATGGAGAAGCTCGTTACCCCAGACTTTTCGCTCATTTCTCATATGTTAAATAAAACTTTTTTTAAATTTTTAAGCTTTGTTTTGTTTTTTTTTTTCGTGACCATAAGAAGTTTAAAAACATATATCAAACAATGTTAATATACTACTTTGGTAAGTCAAAATAACTTCATTACTAGTTTTGAGGGCGATTTGGTTGTTGGGGTAACGAACTATGCCACTGTGGCAGCTATGTTACTGAAGTAAGATGTGGCTGAAAAGGGTTAATACAGTTGAATCTTAGAGCGTCTATGTAAGAGCGAACAATGCACTGAACGGCTTTGAAATACTTTAAGATACTTTTATAAAACACAGATATTTTGAGAATTTTTATTACTTATGAAGAAATTCAATGTGTTATTTTTTTTTACTATATTATCAATACTCCAGTGCATTGTTCTTTTGCATTAGTCGCGCATATTTTTAGAAACCAGGCATTTCTTTTTCAATTACTATTTAGTGCATTAAATCGTTTTTTCTTGTAAGCGAAAATTTTTACATAGAAGCTTATGCAAATTTTTAAGCACGTTATTTTCATTTTTTTAATTGATATATCTTTAAGGATTAGCTTTCCACAGTAATGCAAAATTATATATTTGATATAAAATAATTTTTAAATGGATTTTGGTTCAATAGATTTTGATTTTATTTGTTGACGGTTTAAAAAAGCAAATCCACAAGAGTAGGCACGATGGTTGTTGCTTAAAAAGATCAAAGATGTCACCAAAATCGCAAGTTGAAGATAAGACGCCATGCTCCATGCGGCAAAAGTATCATATCGTTTTTACTAACAAGTAATGATTATTTCTGAATAAATTACGTTTACACATAAGATCATAAGAGCTGCTGTCTTAGAACAAAATCAAAAGAATCGATTTTTAAAATGAATGCATTCTGAAACAGATGACTCGGTGGGTAATGCTTCATACAGAGACACAGATTGTTCCGCTTTCAACGTATAGTAATATTTGTTTCATACTCCATTTTGTACTTTGGGACAATTTTCAGGCATGGAATTATTTGTAGATTTTTATTTTTGAACATGGTGTATATACCAAAACGGTTAGTTGATAGAAACATTCTAAAGTACCTTCTCAGCTTTACAGGATAAGAAACAATAAGTTTAATATCAGGTATAAGAGGCGCAGAACATAATTTTTCGTAACGAATTTAAAAAGTGTAACAATTGTAAAACCAAAAGTGTATAATGAGTGTACTCTCGCATGTTAGCGCCAAACGAACTTTTAAAGCAACTTTCGAATTTTGCGCTTTTTTAATCGGAATGGATCAAAGGACTTATATGAATATACATATTAGGGGATGTTCATAATTACGTAACAAATTTAGGAGGGGTTGGGGTCGAGCATTTGTGACGAAGTGTGACATGGGGGTAGAGGAAGGTCGTGCGTTGTATGTATCATATTTATTTGATATTAATTAGTACAATACGAAACAATAAGATCTTTTAAAAGTACAACATAGTCATATGTATAATCAACAGCAAACTTTAAATTGAAATAATTTAATTAACTTAAAATAGTAAATATATAAGTGGTATTCGCTCTTTCGTGTATTAGATGTACTGATTGTAATTGTACCGATAAATACAAGGGAAAGAGTGAGTGACTTCTTCCACAGCAGTGTATCTACTATTGGCTACACTGGTGGCAATTGAACGTTTTTTCCTTATTTTAACATTTTCCATTACAGATTCCATTACAGATGGATTTTAAACAGTTCTAATTAGAAAACGATATGATGTGACGAGCTAGCGCGAAAAATTATGGCGAACAAAGGACAAGAAATTGTGCCAAGAATGTTGCCAAGTAATGTCAAAATGATACAATTAACACATACAACTACACTACAATCATCTTTTGATGTTGTAAAGAAACAGATAAAGTGTAACTTCAAAAGCTATGGTATTTGTTGTTGCATGTGTATTTAGTGTAATTTTTTGACAGAAGTATACTATGTAGTGTATTCATAAATACACAAAAGAGCGAATACCACTATAATAATTTATGAGCTTAATAAAAAACTTAAAAACTAGAAGAAAAGAGGAAGAAAAAAAATAAGACAAAGATGAAAAACAGTACGTAAAATGGCAGGGTGAATAATTAGAAGAAAAAGAGTTATAGATAATTAGATGTTTGAGTAGTACGTATATAGCATAATAAAAAGTCAGCCAAATAACTTTTTTTTTTGAAAATTCAAAAAAAAAACTACTGAATATTTTCTCAAATTTCTTTTTTTATTTGAATGTACAATCCTTCCGGTTAATAATGGAAAATAATTTCATTCAAATGGCTGCCTCGGCTGGCCATGCAGTAGCCTACACGATCGGTCCAATTTTTAAGCACATTATCGATTGTGTGCAGCTGTATTTCACCAATGGCTTCACGATTATTGTCCTTTAAAGCGTCAATTGTCTCTGGCTTGTCGGCGTAATACTTATCTTTGAGGGCACCCCACAAATAATAGTCCAACGGTGTCGAATCACAGCTCCGAGGTGGCCAAACGACATCAGCTCTGAGGCTGATAATGCGATTTTCAAAAACAGGGCGCAAAACATCGAGTGTAGCTTCAGCTGTGTGGCACGTAGCGCCGTCCTGTTGAAACCAAATGTTGCCAATATCCTCCTCTTCAATTTTTGTGAACAAAAATTCGTTCAACATGGCCCGATAACGATGGCCATTGACAGTAACGGCCACTCCTTGCTCATTTTCGAACAAAAATGGCCCAATTATGCCTCTGGACCAAAATCCGCACCAAACAGTGACTCGTTTTCTGGGTTTTCTGTGCCCCAAATGCGACAATTTTGCTTGTTTACATACCCGCCAAGATCAAAATGAGCTTCATCTGAAAAGATGATTGTTTTGGCAAAATCGGCATCTTCTGTAAGTAAGAAAACGCATTGGATGGTCAGTTGGCTTCAACTCCTGAAACAATTGGACTTTGTATGGCGTTATACCAAGGTCTTTATGCAAAATTCGTCTCAATGATGTCTCCGAAATGTTCAATTGTTGAGAACGACGGTGGATTGATGTTGATGCCGCTTTACGCACACTTTCTGCCACAGCAGCAATATTCTCGGGGGTACGCACTGTTTTTGGCTTTTCACGCTTTGGTTTATCGATGAGGATGCCAGTTTCTTTCACTTTTTTCACAAGATAACGAACATACGGAGCTGACGGTGCTTCTGTTCTTCCAAAATCCGTACGCAATTTTCGCACACATTCTGCAACATTACTATGATTTTCAAAGTAATGTCGCAATATTTCCCAGCATTGTTCAAGCGTATACACAACCATATTCGTTCAGCGGAAGGATAAAACTAATTATCTGTCAAATCAGACATGTGCTAAGTGTTACCATTCACGAAATAAGCACTAGTTGAAAAAAAAAGTTAGATGTCTTGAAATTAATCGTACTGACAGTAGATTTTAAACTTAAAGGTAAAGAATTCCAGAGTTTGATGGCGTTGATGAAAAAAAGCCGTTTAGTTATTAAGGAGGTGAATTTAGGTATTATAAGATTGCATGTTCGAGTAGAAACACTGAATCATTACTTATCGTATAGGTATGCTAGAGTGTTAGAAGTTATTAGTTTATGCAAAAATAAACAATTCCTCGCATTTCAATAGTTTATAATACTACAACCCAAAATGCTCTTACTTTCTTGAGATACATGCTCAAAGCATCTCAGGCCAAACACGTATCTTGCTGCATCATTAAAGGCAACTAGAATTTTATGCGAAGAGCGCGAGTCTAAATTGCTATATATTAGTTCAGAATAAGATATAATTGGAAGTGTTAATTGTACAACAAGCCTCTTTTTTGTCTTAGTTGGGGTATATCTAGCAGACAATCGTAATCACCGAAACGCGTAGTTAGCTCGTTGAACGATATTGTTGACATGATCAGAGCATGGAAGTCTACTGTTAATATAAAAGCCTTAACTTTTAACTTTATTTACTATTAATAGACAATTATTATTTAAAAAAATTTGTAGGTGGTCAAGTTTATCCCTGGAGATAGGAAGAACGTACGATTTTTTGGCATTACGGCTAAGTTTATTATCTGATGCCTACTTCGAGATTGCAGTTAAGTCTTCATTTAGTCTACAACATAAATCATCAACAAGTCCTATTCGATTGGAAAAATACAACTGAATATCATCAGCATAGCCATGCATTGACACGTTATTGCAGACAGTAAAAATATCATTTATAAAAATACTAAAGAGCAAAGGCCCAAGAATAGATCCTTGGGGCACACCCATTTCAACATCCTTATAGTCAGAAAAACGGTTGACAATCTTTACTCTTTGCTTTCTTCTATCTAGATAATTGGCAATAAGATTAACAGCACTTCTTGTAAAACCAAACAGACACTTAAATTGGTGATAGGAGCTTATTAAATTCTAGATACTGATTGATTTGACGAGCCATATTGGATTCGCAGATCTTGGAAAAAGCACACAGAATACTAATGGGTCTATAATCTTTCATATCTGTAGACGCGCGTGTTACTTTAGCAATTGGTGTAACTATAGATAGTTTCCACGTTGATGGGAAAACAAGAAGTTGTAAAGCAGTGATTTATAATGTGCGTCAAAGGTTTCACAATATAAGTTAATATGATTTTAATAAATTTTAAGGGAAATCCATCATCTCCAGTAGCCTTAGATTTTATTTTCTTTAAAGACTTAAGGATATCATATTCAGTAACATTCACAAAAGAAAATTTGTCTTCATCACGGAATTGCTGATCAATGCATTGATAGTCGTTATTCGAGGCTACGATATTTGATAGAAAAAATCATTTACATGATTAGGGCCGATATCACACTTCAGATCAGATTTACTACGCACGTCGAGACTACGTATATTTTTCCATAGTTCCTTGGATGGAAGAGTGCAATTCAGTTTTCGGGGAAAAAATCTTTTTTTGGAATGTCTGATTCCTGAGACGCACACGCTTGAAGTGCTCCCAATATACAACATAACGGTGCTTTTCCATCTGTTATATAAATTGTTCCTTTTTTTGATGTCTAAACTAACAAATGACGTGAACCAAGAACAAGACTTATTTTTGATTACTGAGGCACGAAGAGGAACGAAATTTTCAAAAGCATGGCTAACATGGGAGACAAGAATATTTAATTTATCATCCACAGTCTCCTCGCAGAACCAACAATAACTCCAACGAATAAGAGACAAATAATCATACAACAAAGAATAATCAATGGAATTGTAATCACTAGTCATTGGAACAGAATTACGACAAGCACTATTATTAAAAAAGCAGATCATGGTCAAAGATGAATGAAATTTGATCAAAAAGCAGAAGCATGGACTCATCAGAAAGTATTAATAAATCGAGTAGGCTAGAGGTAGCATTAGGAGCAAAACGAGTCGGAAGAGATGAGTTAATAATTGTCATTCCAGCTGCATTGACTTTATCGTAAAAATTATCATATGTGCTATCCGTGTTGAGCAAGTTCACATTAAAATCACCACATATAGAATAGAAGTCAAATTCAGTCACACGATTGCAAAGATCCTCAAAATAAGGATCAACACTATAACATCTGTTGGGATTATACACGCAAGAGACAAATATTTTAAAATTGGCAGCAGAAATCTCTACATTTATAAATTCAATGTCAGACTCATAGGACTTATTAATAAGGTTTGTCTTTAAGCATGATTTGCAATAGATAGCAACTCTGCCGCCTCGTTTACCAGTTCTATCATTTCTAAATAGAGTATAATTAGGGATATTGTAATAGGCGTAAGGAATCTCAGAAATGAACCATGTCTCGGATACACAAATAACATCCACATTTGATTTTTCAAAAACATATCTAACATAATCATGTTTTGTTTCGTTTAAACTTCTAGCATTGAAATGAACTAAAGACAAACCATCGCGCTGTTTACATGGAATATCAATTAAAAGTTAATCAGTCCGATCGGTCCGAATATCCGATTTTTTTGCTGATGATAACTAAACTTCATTAATGCAATTACAAGAAACAGACTTACTACGTGTTATTCGATATTTTCTAGCAAATATAATAAGAAATTACTCACTACTCACTTTTTGCATTGACGAAATTATAGTTTTCGCAATGAATCGGAATTAATTTTTAAAAAAAAAATTTTATTTTACTACACGCACCACACATAACTACAGATGTTGCTGTATTGAAACCGTTATTTCTTGCTTACAGCGTTGTTTTTTGTGTGGCCAAAAAATGGCACTTTGAAAAATTTTAAAAAAAAAGTCAAGTTTGATCATCTATAACTTTCGCTGTAGAATTTTGGTTTTTTCCAATTTTATTTACAAAATTGCTTAACACTATTCCTTAGCTATCCGTGAAGTTTTTTTGTAAAATTTTTTTAAAAAAATTTTTTTCAAAAATCTTTTAGTTTTTGGTCTGATTTCTAAGAAATTTTTTCCAAAATATCCAATCCATCGAATAAAATGTAATCTTTTAAAATATATTCTTTTGGTAGCTATCGCCACGCACTCATTAATCACGATTTTTTTAACTTTTTCTCATAATCCTCAGATGTTGAAGCTACAATTTTGTTAATTCCACTGAAGCTAACAGTTTGAAGATGTTTTATTCCTTCTAAAGTTTGTGAAAATTTTTTATCAAATCGAAGAATAAGCTTAAAAATACTTATACCAACTTCCGAGTAACGCCGGGTATTCAGTTAGTTTTTTTATAAAATTCTTGGTCAAACACAATAGAACATGGTGAAATCTCCATATAATTTCCATAACAAAATGCTAAATTATAAAAAAAAAATCCAAAAAATTTAAAAAAGTAAAAGTGTGACGTAACATCGGGGTGTGTGGGTGTTGAAGGGATTGAGGGGTGAGGAGGGCGGGGTAAAGACTTTGTGACGGGGGAGGAGGTCAAAATTTGGGCAAAAACATGTTACGTAACTTATGAACAGCCTCTTATCTATATTTTTATAATGCAAGCGCATTTTTCTGATTGCTATAAAATACTAAATCAAAATAAAAATACTGCAGACGCGATTTTCATAAAAAGGGTAGCTTTTGAAAGGTCTTGCTCTGTAGATGTGCAATAAGGCTCAATGTTTTTTTAAATATTGCATTTTTTTTTTAATGCTGAACCAATTTCCTTTGAAAAAACCAAATTTCTTTGTGATGCCTAAAAGTATGTGATAGATTTTTATTATAATGCTAAGTTAAGTAATATCTGGGCTACTTAACAAATCAACAGCAACATAGAACGTTTCTTCTTAGAAAGAAAGAAATCCTTAGTTCAGAGTTAAAAATATTCCTTAATATAAAAACAAAATGACCTATAACTAGAAAATTTTAAGCAAAAACTTCTTTAGGCGCGTTGAGCACTTTTTGGTAGAGAGCCAAACTATAGATTCGCGATATCATCACGCTCTTAGCGATATCATCACGCTGTTAGTGTAACAGACATTATTGCTGTACAGCATTCCTTCTTAGGGATAACCTAGCATCGACCAAGTTAGAGACCGAAGCGATTACTGATTAGCAACCGATTACCAACCGATAATTGAACCAATTACTTAAGCGATTACCAACCAATTCACGAACCAATTACCGATTACCGAAGCGATTACCAACCGATTACCGAACTAAATACCGATTACCGAAACGACTACCAACCGATTAACGAACCAATTACCGATTACGGAAGCATTTACCAACCGATTTTCAAACCAATTACCGATTGCCAAGACACTAAGCCAATTGCCGATTACCGAGCCAATTACCGATTACCCACCCAAAGTAATTGTGTTACAAATATATTATATATAAACATTACAAAATAGCAATTTGTACATTCAATAACGCATAAATTTATAAAAATAGTTAAAAAAGTAAAACACGTCTGATTTGCCGACTGTAACTACTTCGGAAATTTATAACAGCTATTTTTTTTATAGCTTTAAGTTTTCACTTCGGTCGGTAGTCCCCACACTGCCTACTGTTTTTATTTTGGCTTTTTTTTTTGTGTTTTTTAACCAGCTTTTTCATGACAGTTACTTTATATCAATTTCATTAATATATACTTTAAAAAATAGAAGTCAATTGAATCAAACAAATGAAATAATAACATCCTTTTGTTAAAGTTTGTGTCCTTTTTTTTAAGTGCATAAATTATTTAAAAACAAGAATGTATTTAGTAACAAGCAAGAACAACCTACCTACTTGAAGTCTGGATAGCTACCCGCCAGTATCAAAAGTAACCAATTGCTCCATTCTCATTAGCTACTTTACTAGTTCTATACGAACTAACTGTTTTTTTGATCCAAGGTAAAAGGGTATAAAGGGGTCAGTTGAATCTACTTCAAGCTTGTACCGCCTTATATTTATGTTTTTGACCATATACTTTGAAGTAATATTTTCGAGAAAATATGATATGTAACGAATTTTTATTTTGTTGAATAACATGAATAAAAGAGTTCTAATGAAGAAAGTAAAAATTAATTAACTGCAGAATACTTTCACAATGCCTACTTTTTTCAATTCTTTATCTTTTTAACCAGTAAATAAGTTAGCCCTATAGAACTAGTAAATTAGCTAAATCTATTATTTTATTATCAGTTTTTTTTGTTTTTTGTTTTTTTGTTTGGTCCATATGATAACTTTCAAATGAATAGATCATTCATTACCTAATCTCTATTCCAATGCATGCCTCTCACACAATTTTAAACAAAAAATTCATAATTTTCAGTATATTCGCAGTTTACATGTTTTCCTTCTTATATAATAAGAATTATTATTGTTTTGTTACAAGATAAATTTAAATAATAATTTATTCTAAGCCAAAACCAGTTATTGAATTTGTTGTTTTTTTTTTATTAGCGGAAGGTCTGATGCATGTAATGCATTTTTTAGAATTTTAGGTACTCACAGTTATTGATTTTCACAGCGGCCACAGTTGGAATAAGATTTATTTTTTATACAATGTATATTTCAGATTACAGTTCTAAGAAAAACTTCACAAAAAGCAGTTTAAATATTAAGGCACTATCGTTGTTACTTCGCAGCATAGGAATTAATTTTATTTCAAAAATCATCCATTTTATTTAAAAGTTGAATAAAATTCGATTCAATAAAGTTCAACTTCTAGTAACTGATAGTGTCAGGCTTAGGCATATTATTTTGAGCAAGGAGCTGTAACCTTTCCCCCTTCGAGGATTCTTCACAGGTCTTTTTTCTTATAAAATAAAATAACATCATGACTTGTGTAACTTTTAAATAATTTCACATGAAAAAAATTTGTTGTAAGTAAATACAGTATCTGCGAAAGTGTAGTGCTACTGTTCGATAAGGCGCACTAAATTCTTAAATTTCCTATTAACTTGCTTTGTAACTAAAAAAAACCTTCTGCGAATTATAGCAATAAAGATACATACAAGTCTACGCTTTTGAAGTCAAAACTTAAAAATAAAAGTGGTCGGCAATTTCCGCAAATAAAAAATTAAAACTGATACACGTGTACGCCTATTTTATGTGTTAAAACGTTAAAAAAGTATTAGTTGTAAGTTTATTTTATCCTCTCAATTCAAGCAAAGTATGGCTTAATAATAGGAAGATCTTAGTTAGTCAATGCGTTAATAAGATTATATGTTAAATTGAAAAGATCTGTTATCTATAGTTCATAAGGAACTAGAGGCGATAACAGTTAAATTAGTATGAAAATTACAAAATAATATTCAAGATATTATTGGAGCGAAGTGGAGTCATATTTAAATTAAAGAAAAGAAAACAAAAAGAAGTGGTTAAGCGGATTGTAGAAAAGAAAAATAAGCAAAAGAACAAAATATGTGAATTTAGAGAAACTCAAAGAATTAAAATTATGTTAAATTATCGGCACTGAAAACCAAATTAACATCATTATAGTTTAGACTAAATAACCATGATTTTACATTTCGAAGTAACTAGGATGAATTACGTATGCATCTTAATACAAAAGGCAGCCTATTGTAGAGTCTAGGAGCTACTGGAATATAACAAAGTAGAAACAACTGGAGTGAATGTTGGGGTACAGATGCATCATTTCGAACGTTTATTCTTAAATTATTGTTTATTGAGCTTAAGAAATATCCAGATAAAGGAAAAACAATTTTAATACTTTGAAAACATAAAGGTGCTTTAAAGGTAAAATGTCTAAATTTCTAAAAAGAATCAGACTACTATTAAGGCGAGATCCATTAAAAATCAAGCGGATGGCATGTTTTTGCGATATCAAGAGAAGGTTTTTTTTTATGAGCATACGTGCCACCCCAACATGCTAAGCCGTATTCCAATTTAGAATGAAAAATCCCGTAATAGGTGCATTTTAAAAGTTCCAGACGACAATATGATTTGAACAGATACAAATGTCTTTTTGCAACCATTATATATATTTTTAAGCGCTCTGGTATGTTCTGACCAACTCATATTATTATCAAGCAAAACACCAAGATATTTAAAAGATTTAACCACGTTCAATACAAAAACACTTTGATGAGCAACAACCAAATTCATAATAAGATTGTCTGTTGCATGACGAGCCTTTGATTTTTACATTTTGCTGCCTATTTGGCAAATATGAGCCAAGCCAATTATACATCGAACCTCTGAAACCAAAGTTATGTTATAGACGTCCTTACAATCTGAAAATTTGTTTGCATTTGGCGCCATGAAAATTAAACTACATAGAGTCTACTTCTTTACCTAAGGCCTTAAAAAACATAATTCTAATTTTATTGCTAAGGACTAATCTCTGCACTTTAAACCAGTGCAGTTTAAGTCCAGATCATGATTTATGTTGATAGTAAGGTTTAAGGGCGAGTTATTCGTGAAAATACAGGTCATGTCATCTGCAAAGGCATTTGTACTACTTTTGAATTTCTGCAAGATGAGCGAATTTATGAATATAAGAAAAAAAAATGGGACCAAGAACGGATCCCTGAGAGACACGTATTGGTATATGCTGAGAATAACTTAAATAGCCTTTGATTTTTACATTTTGCTGCCTATTTGGCAAATATGAGCCAAGCCAATTATACATCGAACCTCTGAAACCAAAGTTATGTTATTTGCTAAGTAAAAGATTATGGTCAAACGTGTCAGAAGCTTAAGAATAACCACGAAAAGAGCAACAGTTAACTTTTTTTGTTAAGGCCGAAGTAGGTACACGTTCGAGCAAAAGTCCAAAAGAGCATCTTATGCAGATAGACCAGCTCTGAAACCATATTGAAATTTACCCAAAAAATCGTTTTTTTCAAAAAACTTAATTTTTCGGGACTTTATAGCTTTTTCAAAAACACTTTTTTAGAAAACACAGGAAGAAGTTATATGGTCTGTAGTTGTTTATATCCGTACGATATCCCAGCTTATAAAGAGGTATTATCTCAGCAACCTTCACATCTCTCGGAAATATACCTGTTTTAACACTTTTATTGAACAAACGACTTAAAACATCACATATATTGAAAGAAATTTTTTTAATAAAATTACTTGAGAGACTATTATTAAAACAAAAATTTGAATTTTTTAGCGACATAATAATTTTATAAGCCTCAAACGAAGAAATTAGTTCATAGAAAAACTAGTTCATAGAAAGCTAGACAAGGTTCATTGGATAGACAAATACATTGGTGTCTGTGTGTTGAATTTTCAGCAACTACTTCAGATCGTATTGAAAATTGAAAAAAATTGTTTAAAAATCCGCTAATATTTCTGTACTTGGAATAGGTACTTCAGCAATAACCAGGGTTTGAATTAGAGATGGGCAAGTGTCACGACAAATCACGTCGTGATCGTGAGTGAACCCATAAAAAATCACAAAATATTCGTGAGTGTGCGTGATTAAATTTTCCTCGTGTCACGACTTGTTTATCTTTATTTTTTAAATCTGTGCAAAATTTAGTAAAATTTTTTACGTTTTTTCTACCAATTGCATACAATATGCAACACTGAGCACTTCTAATTAAGCGACAACGAATTTCTTTACGAATTTTCGTGATTAAGCGTCTCCAACGCTTAACACTTTTATTCGTGAGCACTCCTGAGTCAAAAAACTCCATCGTGATCATGAGTCAAAAAAATTATTTTAATCGTGAGCGTGCGTGATTAGAAGAAAACTCATCGTGAGCATGCGTGATCGTGAGTCAAAAAACTTATTTTAATCGTGAGCGCGCGTGATTAGAAAAAACACATCTTAAGCGTGCGAGTCAAAACCACTCACGTGCGCATCTCTAGTTTGAATGACGTCATTATTTGTTCTTTTTTTTTAGTTTATTATTAACCACTTTCCATTCCTTTCTAATATCACATACTGAAGTTCATTACTGTAAAATTTATTCTTGCAAAAAACTACTTCTCTAGCGATTTCTTTACAAATTGATTTATAAAAAGCAGTTGTCGCGCAATCATTTGGATATTCGTTTTTTTCGTTTAAATAGCTTATTTTTAATTTATGCTTTTAGATAAATTTGCTTTCAGAAATATTTAAATTTATATCACCAATTAAACATAAATTAGAGTCATTTTCGTTTGAAAAAAACGGTTTCTAAGTCATTGAATAAGATATTATGTGAAGTTGAGCTATTAAAAAATTTATAAATACCCAAGAAAGTTAAATTGCTATTATAAATTAAACATTTTACCTTTAAAACATCGCAACGGGAAAGATTAAAAACCAAATGCTCAAAATTTACAGTAGAACGAATAAACGCAGCCACACCACCAGACGCATAATTATTATTGCAGTTAGCTTTAAAGTTGTATTATGGAATATCAAATAGTGATTTTTCCTCATCGTAAATGCAAATTACTGTCAAAAATATAAAAGCTGGCTTGTTTACGAAAGATCCTGCAGTAGAAAGTTATCAAAATTCCTATGCAGGAGGTCAGAAGCATTCACATTAATTCAGTTAATAAAAGGGAGCGCTTTGGACATTTAAGACACTTGCTCGAGATCTTCAACTTTGTTTATGACAATATCATTGTCACCATCCCTTTAGATCATCCTGTTTGTAAAAGAATGTACGAGCACAATATATGCTTTATATAATTATAAGATAGTATAGTAAATTTTTTTTTTTGAGTTATTACATTTCAATGTATTTTGATTTCAATAGGCAGAATTGACTCTCTAACTTAATCTCCTGCCTTGGCATACTGGTTAAGTGTGTGGCTCATAAGCCGTAAAAACCAGTCAATCCCATTTGAAATTGAAATATCTGTCGGCTGCCACCTCTCTGTGGCAGACAATAGCACACATCAGAGGGTAAAAGCTGTCATGTAATGAGAACTTCTTGAAAGCATGATCCGTTCAGATTGGGCATAAAGCTTATATGTCCAGTTATGATTTTAAGATAAGAGCATAAGCTGCTCTTGTCAAAGTCATTTCAAGGGCTGAAATGGCCAATTCCTTTTTCATTTTTTTTTTTTTCTAATCTTCAACTGGTCCTTTCTACGTCTTTAATAAAAATCGTAAACTTTTTTAAGCGTTTTATTTATGATTTTTCACTGGCTTTTCTTAGTTTAGCATTTTTTATAAAATTCTACTTTAATTCAAAGTATTTTGCTTGCAGTTCGCAGTTTGAATTGTGTAGCAGTTTTATTTAGTTTTCTTAGTTGGCTCTAATATATAATATTGTGTTCCTTAATAGTTTTGAATGCATTTTTTAACTTTTTTTGCTTGACGTATTTAATAAAAAGACTTCACAAAAAATGTTCCGTCTTAAAATGTCAATTTTCTTTTTTTTTACTTATTTTTCGTATATAATTCAAAACTAGACAATGGCGGCAACGAAACGGAATGCCGGACTGACATCGGCGGTGCCACGTGCCACACTCAATGATGAAGAACTGGTAAGATTTGACTAACAAATTAAAATTTGAATAAAAAACAAAATCAATATTAAAATAAAATCAAGACTACGAACGAGGAGCATCTATAAATTACGTAGATAGGTAAAAAAAGCGCTATTTTAAAGTGTGACAGACGTAATTTATAGAGAAAGCAAGTTTTCTGGATATGAAATGAATATATAATAGATCATAATGCAACTAGCAAGGTGGTAGTGACAGCAGTCTATATTCCCACAAACAGTGATCAAAGGTTGTCATTTGATTGTATATTTTACTTTTTATTTTTTTTTTTTCTAGTTTCGTTTTCTACTTTGTACCATTTTTGACAACCTATGGTCGCCAAAGAACTGTCACTACCACCTTGTTAGTTGCATCATGTAATAGATATTTATGGTTACCAATTCATACCTAACATGTTTTAATGAAATTTAGAAAATGCATGTCTACAAGAAGGCATTACAAGCGCTCATCTATCCAATATCGTCGACAACGCCGCATAACTTTGTTCTCTGGACAGCCACATCGCCAACCTATTGCTATGAATGTGAGGGACTTCTTTGGGGTATCGCTAGACAGGGAGTGCGATGTACTGAATGCGGTGTCAAATGTCATGAAAAATGTAAGGATCTTCTGAATGCTGACTGTTTGCAAAGTAAGTCGGATTGAAACAATATCAATGTTTCACTTAATTTATAGAATTAATTAATTAAAACTTATTTAAAACTTACTAGATCCTAATAAACTGATAAAATAAAAACCAATCATTAAGATTTCTGTACAGTTTTTATTTAAAAAACAAACTTGTTAAAACCAGAAAATTTTTTTAATATTAGAGCAAGTTTTTTTTAATTTTTTTATAAGGCAACTGTTTTGGATAACATTTATTTTTTACATTTATTTAGGAAATTTCTTTAAAACAAAACCAGTTCATATTAATTTTTTACCTGAAGAAAAAGCTCTAGTTTTGTAATCATTTAACAAATTTATTTTTTAAGGAAAACATTTTTATAAATTTTTTTTTATATTATTTTTAGAATAAAAAATTTTTAAATATAAATATATTAAAAGCTTATTTTACAAAACTTAAGAAAAAAGAAATTATAAATGTGAAGGAAGTTGTTAGTTTAATAATTTTTTTTTTTTTGTAAATAAAATTATAATAAAATTGGGTGTATACATTGAAAACCGAACTTTTTTGGATGAAAATAATGCTATTGAAAATATTGTCCCATGTTTGCGATCACTTTTCCCCACCATTCTGGTGGCAAATAAATTCCGCTTCGGAAAAATGCTTCGTCCTTTGAGGCTTATAACGAATCCATCCAATTTTTGATACCTTGCTCAGAAGTAAAGCGTATTCCAGTGAGGGCGTTTTGCATCGAACGAAATAAATGGCGCCAAGTATGGTAAATATGCCGGGTGAGATAAAACTTCTTAACCATTATTCTCCAGGTAATTTTTGACCGGTATAGCAACGTGTGATCGAGCATTTTCATAATGGAAATTTACTGACTCGTGCCTGGTCGAATATTTCTGCCGTTTTTCTGTCAATGCTCGCTTCAAACGAATTAATTGTTGTCGGCAAAGCTGTTTCGTAATGGTTTGAACTCATTTCAGCAACTGGTAGTGGATCGGTGCCTGCTAATCCCACCAGATACTGAGCATTGCCTTAGAGCTGTGTAGATTCAGCTTTAATATTGATGTTCCTGGTTGGCCGGGCTTCACATACAATTCCTTGTGCTTCGAGTTATCATAATGTGTCCATTTTTCGTCGCCAGTAATAATTCGATGCAAAAACGACTTTCTTTTGTAGCGTTTGAGGTGCATTTCAGACATGCAAAATCGCATTACGATATCTCTTCGCTTCAGTTCATGTGGCACGCAATTTCCTACCTTCTGAATGAAGATTAACGCTTTTAAATGCCTGTTTCACGCCTATAGCTTCTGTGAGCTCATCTTGAGTTTGGTACGAGTCTTCGCTAAGGAGGTTCTCTAATTCTTCAAATTTTTCCACTTAACCAGGGCGCTCTTTGTCCTTGATGTCGAAATCACTACTTTAGGACCGTTTAAACCACTCAAAACACTGTGTTCTAGATAAAGCATCGTCGCCTTAAACATTCACCAGCAAAGCATGACTTTCGGCAAAAGTTTCTTTGGCAAAAAAATATCCCAACAATACTTCCCGCAGATGCTGTTTTTCGACAATTTTCGAAGTTTTCTTTGAGGATAAAAAACTGATGCGTACACAATATAAGCAAATTGTCTTTGTGGCTTTGATAGATGACCGATGGTACTTTCAAATGACATATATGTCAATGGAGTGTTACAGCGCATGTGTTCGTGATGACATCTGCAATAAAAGTTCGGTTTTTAATGCATACACCAATATATCAAATACTGTTAAATTCATCAAAACTTGCATTTCATGATTTACATAAAGTGAAGTAAAAACTTTAATCGCATTCAATATAAACTTTTCTGATAATATAAGAAATCCCACGAAAACAAGTGTTTACTATTGAAACTTAACAATACCCACATATATAGCTTCTCAACTTGTTTTCTTGAGGTCGTACTTTGGTCGTACTTCACCCTTTTGTATGATACTTACTATTAAAGTACGACCAATGGTTGAAGTCGAATCAAGATCAATGCCGAAATCTCAATACTGCGTTAGGTTGGTCGTGAGCCGATCTTACTTTATATCGACGTTGCAAAATCTTTACGAGATGAGCTGTCAAAACGCACATCCTTCGAATTTTGAATTCATAATATTGCGTTAAAGTAGGTAGTGTGCATCAGTCACTTAGATGATGCAAATGAAACCAGATATGTAAGAAATCCCACAAAAGTTGTTTTCTCCGCAATTCATGAATTTTTAAAAAACATTATATAAATTTTAAATTCCAACTATAATAAACGAATTCCCTCGAAAATCTTTCTCTTTCTTTGCTAGTGAAACTCTAAAATACCTACTTGTTAAGTTTTTTCAACGAAAATTCAACTCTGCTATAGCAAGAAAAGTCAAACGCACGACAGAGTAGAACATCTCTGTGGCGACAAGGAATAACGACTAAACTCAAAATACCGTAAAAATATCGTAGTGCTATATTTTAATAGCACTAACTACGACCCTTTTCTCTTAAATATATGAACCGTTAAACCAACGAAATAGGTGCAGACATAAGTGATTATCTATTCTGTGAAAAAAATGGATTTCTGAATCCTTCCACAGATTAGCAAAAAAGGAAATGCCATATCGCTTTTTTACGATATTTTGAGTTTAGTCGTTATTCCTTGTCGCCACAGATCTCATCTCTCGACTTATCTCGTACTTTGGTTGTACTTCACCCCTTCATATGATATTTATGATCAAAGTACGATCAACGGTTGAGGTCGAATTAGGATTTACACCAAAAGATCACGCTGATCTCTACTCCAGCTGTCAATGCACGATCGACCTCACGCAGTATTGCAATTTCGGGATTACTTCATAACAACTCGTTGTTTCTATTTTAACTGTCAACACACGACCGACCTAAAGCAGCTTTGTGATTTGGGTATAAATCGTTTTGATATTCATCAAATCATTTGCCAAATAGCTTCGTACTTATACGACAAGCCCACTAATTGTACCATCTACAGTTTGATAGTTAGTGGCCTGCATAAGCAAAGAAAAGAGCCTGCTCTATTGGATTGTGCATATTTTTCGTAAAAACTCTACCGCGCAACCACCAACGTAAACGCATAATTTGAAACGGGACACAAATTTATTTTAAAACGTAAGGGACTTTCCGATGCAGAACCTTGCATTTTTCAATTCATAGCATTGCGCATATATCTACATTCCTTCAAAATGTATATCGTATTTCCTTTGTTTTTTCCAGGAGCGGCCGAAAAGAGCTCCAAGCATGGAGCCGAAGACAAAGCCAACTCCATTATAACGGCCATGAAAGATCGGATGAAGCAGCGTGAACGCGAAAAGCCCGAAATCTTCGAGCTCATTCGGTGAGTTATACGATGTTTCGCTTTATGTTGTTGTTTGTTTTGTTTTGTTTTTTTTTTTTAATTCAACAAATTGCGCCATATAATGCAAATATTGCATATATTATAAACAAAATGAAGCATTTGTAAAGGAAAAATAAATCATCAAACGGTTTTAATTACAAAGTTGTTGTAAATTCCACACGCTTTGATTTATGCGTTTTAAATTGTAACTGTTTCTAAGCAAGTTTTTATAAATTAAGCTCTAAGGTACTTTTATCTATGACAAAGATACAACATGGACGGAGCTAAAAAAAAAAGTACAAAGGTCTTTAAGGAGTAAAAGAGTATACAAATTGTCAAAACGAACGTTAAGGGATTTTTCTCATTGCAAGGGCAAAATAAACAATCTTTTTAAAATGACTAGTATTGCCTGTGTTCGAAATTTGACCATATCAAAATCAATTTTTCTTATCTTTTTTTGCTGAGCGCACCGATCCATAGCCTGAACAGAATGGACGGCGTCAGCGACGCTCTTTGCCGCAGCGTCATCTCAAAATAAACCACCAAGATTGAACAAAATAAACAATTATAAATGTCTTTGCATGTGTTATATAAAGTCTGCAACAGCAACAATTGAAGCGTCGACGCGAATAAAAATTTGTAAGCGACAAATTAACCAAAAATGTTTTTTTTGCATTCTATCGTTAAAAATGCTCTGGCGTAAATGTACAGGCAAGTTTCTTTAAAACTCTTACACCAAAAAATTGGAAATCGATATCAAATGGTTCTAAATGCGTCATTAATAACGTTTTTGTCAATTCCTAAAAACTGATGATTTGTAACTTACAAAGTTATTTGCGTCAACGCTGCAATTGTCACCGCATCATCTCTTTGTCGTGTTAACATCCTTAAATACGTCAAGATATAACATGGCTTCTATAAAATTTTTAAAAAACCCTAATATAATTAATTTTTCTTTGACACTCAGTATAATATATAATAATTCGAAACAATAAAAAAGCTAAATATTGTCTATTAAAAGCTCCTCGCATAACAAGAGATGTCTGCAAAAAATAATAAAAATATTCGCAAAATATTCACGGTATGAGCCACTGTTGCCAGATTGAGGTAAATTTCTCTTAATGAGGTAATTTTTGACAAATTTTTTGGGCAGAGGTATTTTTTGACCAAAACATTTTTGAGTTGCTGCGAATTTTAACTTAAATACTAAGAAATTTGCTGAAATACAACAAGGAATAAGAAGTAAGCAAATGTTTTAAAATTGCACTAAAACTTCCTTTTCAGAAATGTCAAAAAGGTTATCCAACAGATAACCATAGAAGATTAATACATCTTATTTTTATTAAATTATTATTACATATTATTTTATGTGCGCAGCAAATATTTTTATTACTGAAAATATGAATTATTACATATATTAATATATTTTACTTGCATAAAAAATGATAACGGTGGTTAATCATTTAATAATTTTTTGATTTTTTTTTTTTTTTTTTTTTTTTAAGGTAAATTTTATCCGAAAGTGGTAAATTTTTTTCCAACTATTGCAAGACTGGTATGAGCACTCGTATATGTGTTATTTTTTATTATTTTATTCGCTACCTGGTGGTGATAGTAAAGCATCGCGCTCATATTCTCTTCGTTTCTTATTTGTGAATAAAACAAAGAGAGTGTAAGAGCAGGTATGAGCACATAAGGAAAGCGATAGAGTAAACTTTTTTATTCTATAACAAGCGAATCCACGTATATTCAGGTAGACGAAAAAGCATACTCATGCAAGGCTCTAGTAGCAATCTGCTGCTTAATAATCGATGTATGCTGAATTTGAGCATACCGTTACATCGAGAAAGTAGGAAGTTTACTTATTTTTACATGCATTTACAGAAGCAAGAAGTAGCTAGACTTGATACTTTTCCCCAAACAATGCGTGTAGAAAATACATTAATTCTAAGGCGGCCAAGTGCTGTTTAAAGTAATGGAAAGTTGTATTAGAACTTGAATTTTCGTGCTTCATAGTGTGTAATAGAGAATTGATATTGTAAGAAGCAAATTTCCTTCTGGGCTGCCACCGTGTCAGCGTCAAAAAAACTGTTAAACTGCTGCTTACTTTATATATCACATGCAAAGATATTTATAATTGTTTATTTTGTTCAATACTTCTGTTCAGACTATGGGCTTGTGCGTTCAGAAAAAGAAAAATCGGTTTTGATATGGCCGAATTTTGGCCGCAGGTGATATTAGTACTTATAAATTTGTTCATTTTCAAGACTAGCTATTACCCAACGCGCTTTGCTATGTCTTATATACGTAGCTTAAGGGTAAATCCTTATTGTTGCGCCGTATGGACTTTAAAAATTGCTACATCTACAGCTAGCGCGAAAATATTCACCGTATCCGAAAATCCTTTTATACAAATTTTCATGCTAATTGAATAAGCGGCTTAAAGATATTTGTACTACAGCACCTGCACCATTTGTACTACAGATAGATCAAAATATCTAGGGCCAGAATACTTGTCGTACTCAAAAACCACAATGACAAATATTTCCACGCATGCATTTTTTCAGATGTGAGAACAACCAGAAGTTAGAGGGAGCTAGATCTGGCAAATAGCGTAGATGTTCCAACAATTCGGACTATAATTCACTTATTCTAGCTATGGTTTTTTGACTTATGTGAGCAATTGCGCTGTCATGATGAAAACTTATCTTTTTCTTCTGCAAAGCGGGTCTTTTTTCACGAATCTTTACATCGAGCCGATCCAAAAAGTTTCAATATTATTCAGAATGAATTGTTTTTCCAGTTTGGAGATAATCCACCAAGAAAATCCATTTTGCATCCCAAAAAAACTGATGCCATAATCTCTTTCGCAGATTTTTGAACACGAACTCACTTAATGAGCCGAAGTACCAGGTCACACCACTTTTTGGTTTCTTGTTTTAATTCAGTATCATAGTGGTAGACTCAAGTCTCAGCCATAGTGATGAACCGCAGTATAAAATCCTTTTTATCCTTTTAAAAATGCTTCAAATATATCTGAGAAAGTGTCGTTCAAATGTGTTTCTGTTTCATTGTTAGCGAATTGTGCACACACTTTTTTTAAACCCAAATTGTAATTAAAAAATGGATCACACTGCCTAATGAGATGTCAACGAATTTTACTAAATCTTTCTCAGTCAATCGACTCAGTCAATCTTCCAAAACCATATTCTGTATTTTTGCTATGATTTCTGGTGTTGAAGAACTTTTTGGACGTCCTTGACGTTGAACATCTTCAAGCTTTGTACGACCACGCTAGTTGAATTATAGGATGAAAGCGAGTACCCATAATTGCCTCATACAAAATCTGGAAGTGATGAGATAGCTTTAATCAGCAAACTGTAAACAAAAGAGTGATTTGTATTGATTTTGACAATTATGGGTACTGAGAAAAGAGTACGATTAGCACTGCGACAACCTTATAATTCAACCATGCGACCAAATATCATCATTCGACCAAACATCGACCAGCCGAGTGCGTCAAATTAAAGTTGTTTTCATGGGTAATGAAACCTTTCGTTATGTCGGTTGTACACAACATCATTTCGCTGTAGCTAAAGAAGTTTCACTTCAAAAACAATTAACAATAGTATGATTCCACAAACTGGAAAAACAGCACTGCACTGAAAAACAGCACTGAAAAGCACTGACACTTTTTTTGTGAGTAAGAAACCGACAAATGTTTTCAATTATTTTCGGGCTTCTTATTACGAGTCCGGCACCCAAACTTCTACATCACTTCAGGATTTTGAGAAAGCCGTAATTCAAGGTCAAAAAGTTCTCCTAAGAGAAATCAACGTGAAACGTTGAAACTGACAGTGGTACGCGATTTTTGTCAGACGCAAAGATGTTTGTTTAAATAAATAAAAAATTTTCCTTCATATTTTCAATCCCCTTGTTCGTAAGTTTTTCAAAAACACTCTATTTTAGCAAAGCTATATACTGCAAACCAATGAGAAATGTATGCTCCGCCTAGGAGCTCGAGGAAACGATGGTAATGATGATTGAGAAATGTAATATTATGTGTTGGACAAAAAATCATACCCTTAAAAAAATATTTAGGGCTATGCAACAAAAAAATATCCGTAGATACACCATATCCAAACAATAAAAATTTTTTTTTTGGGTAGCAGTGTAGGCTTAGGCCGCCTACCCAGTTGACCTGATTTCACCTGCATGTCTAAGGAAAAGCTTTAGTGAACTAATGATTATAGGGCAGAGGAGGTTATGAGGACGGAAAAAGGAACTTGTAAAGATTTTTTTGAAGGAGAATTTGGATATGGATGGTGAATAGCTAACGCTGATACTATTAAATTCTTTGCAACACCTATTAATTGGTTCATTATTGGCGTATATAGAATGGTGTTGATACTCGTATAACATTCGTGTGTGCCTCGTTTGTCTTGAGGATTCGTTGAATTTTACCTTATTTACTATATAATCACTGTCATTAGCACCGTTGAGAAAGTCAAATGTAAAACATGAGGTGAGTAATTTTCTTCTGGTTGATAGAGGCATCAAATTAAGCAAGCTAAGTCTATACTCATAGGATGGTAAGGTATTGTATTCGCGGGGGTTGTAGGTGTTCCTTAGAGGAAAAAGCAGGAACTGCTTTTGAATAGATTCCAGTCTCTCACAGTGTATATCGAAAGCAGGATTCCAAATAATGCATCCATATTCTTGAAGTGGGCGTACTAAATAACAATATAACGTTTTGGTAACCAATACATTTTGAAACTCTTTTGCGCGTTTTTTTATGAAACCGAGTGTTTACTGGCTCTTGTTAGGAATTTATCATAATGAAGATTAAATCGCAATTTATTGTCTAAAACGACGCCAAGATCGACGATATGATTAACATTTTTTAGTTCTTTACCATTGAGTAAGTAAATGCTATTCGCGATGAGATTTTTTTGGAAGAAAGTTATTGAGTAGCATTTGTTCACGCTTAGTTAATAGTTTATTCTGATTGCACCACTGCTCTTAAGCAAGTAATTTCGATTGTAGAAACATTACATCAGGTTCAAAATTAATTACATGGTACATTTTTAAGTCATCTCCATATAATAGATGAGGGATATCAGACAAAACATCGGATATGTCTGATATAAAAATATTGAACAGAAGTGGCCCAAGAAAAACTTCCTTTTGGCACTCCGGATGTGACAGAAATCTCTTTGGATAGGATACCTTGAAATTTAACAAATGGTGATCTACCGTGAAGATAAGACTTAAGCCTATTTAGAAGGGAGCCAGAGATACCAATATTTTCCAGTTTGAAAGCTAGGATATTATCATCAACGCGTTCGAAGGCCTTACTAAATTCAGTGTATATTGCATCAACTCGATGACCTTTTTCTATTTTGCCTAAGACATCAGAAACCATAACAACAAGATTTGTGGTAGTTGATCTGCGTTTACGGAAACCATGTTGTTGTTCATTGAGTAATGGTTTTATTCTATCTGTCAGTGTTTCGCATATTATTTTTTCGAACGGTTTTGGGATGGCAGATAAAATGGCAATACCCCTATAGCTTTCGATCGACCTTTTATCACCACTTTTGAATATTGGTGTGAGGTGAGATGTTTTCCAATAAGAAGGAAAAACACCTTGATTAAGTGATTTATTGAAGATTATTTGTAGGGCCAAGAGCAGGGAGTCTACACATTGAATAAGCAAATTTGGGGGAATTAGGTGAGAGCCAGGTCCCTTATTTGGGATTAAAGCTGCATATATTTCATCACGTGTTATTTCGATGTGATTGATATGAGGTTATAAATTAGTGATAGGAGGGGGGTTGTAATATGTGCTTGTAGATACACAGAATACTTCCTTGAAATTATCTGCGTAAAGATTGCAAATCTCTTAATTGCCCTTGAACATGGATGAAGGGTTTGATTTGCGTTTGACATTTACGTAATCGAAGAATTTCTTCGGATCTGCAGTAATTTTTTCTCCAATGAGGTTAATATAAAGATTATAGGCTCTTTGGACTTTAAAGCAAATTCTTGGGATAGCTCTTCATTCTTCGTTTTCAATTCATCGGTTGTGTTAATGGTGGATTCAATGACTTTATATAATTATTTCTCTGATTTCTTAGATGTCTGAGATTTTTATCTAGCCATGGTTCCGAAAGTTTATTCTATTTCTTAATTTTTGGGATGTACTTATCAACAACTGTGAGAATGCGCTGATAAAAGAGCAAGACTGCACCATCAATGGCGAGTGCAGATAATTCGTTCCGATCAATAGAATCAATACAGATATTTATGCTATCATAGTCAGCATTTAGAAAGTCGTATACTATTGAGTTATTTTTGAGTGTAAGAATGTTACATTGGTGGAAAAAAGCTCTGTAGATTGGGCTGAGTGGTGAAAGCTGTTAGAAAATAAGTGTTCAGCTGCGAGGGTTGTAACAAGATTTATTTCACCATAGGCATTGGTAAAGACTAGGTCCAGCCATTTACCATTTCGGTTTCGAAGCCTGTTAACTTGCTGCAGTTCGTTAACATAAAAAGTACTGAGTAAAGTATAATCGATAGGGTTGGAGAGGTCTATAGGAAGAAGGTAGCTGTCATTCTCTTCAGTGATAAAGGAAATATTTGGACGGTTGAAGTCACCGTAGATAATGATTGTATCTTCCTCTTTCAATGTCCTGGTTAGTCATGAAATATTATCACATAGATCCCTATATGTAGTTTCTGCGAAGTTAGGGGTAATGTAAATAACACCAATATAGATTTATTGATGATCAGAAAATTAATTTTAACTATTTGGTGGTTATAAAGTTTTTGAGAGATGGTGTAGAGAATAATGTATAGCTATTAGAATGCCACCACCACGGGATTGAGCGGTGTAGGTATAATCTCGATCATTCCTCTTGAAGGAGTCGTTTAGCCACGTTTCTGCGAATACCAAAACGTTATAGCGGCATGACTTTGCGTCAACGAAAAGTTTATTTAGTTTGCCAAGCATACCAACACAATTGTGATAAAAAATGTGTATGTTATTGTTTTTAGAAGAAATTGGAAAAGAAACTAGGGGAGTGTTGTTAGCAGCAATAATAGTTTTTGAAGCTTGAACGAGATTTGTTCAAATGCCATAGACGCTTTGAAGTGGTGTGTGAGGCATATGCTGATAGCTCCTTTTCTACTTCAGCTGGCGAGAAATTAAAGCTCCCGTGGTACCGAATGTAAATATTTTTAAGTTCAGCCGGTTCGGTAGGAAGCCCTTCCTGTTGTATCGATACCATGACACTTGTTTTAGTTGAACCATCAATACAAGTGGAGTCAGCTTTGTTATGAAGGTATGTCAAGTAGAGACGCACATTTTCGTATAACCTACGGTCTCTAAGACGAGACATGACAAAGCGCACTTCAATGCTAGTTTCAGCGAGATTTTTTGTCAATTTGGCTATTGGTGGAAGAAGAGGATCGAGAAACGATGGTGCTGTGGTAGGCTTAACTGCGAAATGTGATGTTGTAAGAGTATTTGTGGTATTAGGTGGTGTGGTATGTGTTACTATGGAAGGAGTAATAGGAGTAGTAGAAACAGAGTAGAAACAGACTGTGTTGTTGCAAGAGGATCAGCGGTATTTATTGTTGTGGCAGTCGTATCTGTATCAACTATGGGTGTGGTTGAGTGAGTGTGAGAGGGATTTAATACTCTGTTTGGAGTGAAAGCTGGTGCAGTTATGTTGAGAGCACCTTTTGGTAAAACACTTTCGAAAGATGGTGATGGATTTAAGGTATGGGAATGAATGAAATTGGGGTAGTTGGTTGTAGGCATAGATACTCTATTAGTATCGCTAGGGATTGAAGAAGGCATGGTTTTTGACGAAAGATTGAAAGAAACTCGGTTCTGTTTATAATTTTTAGGCTTAAATGGATGTTGGTGAACCATAAGTGTAATAAGAGGATGAAGAAATTAAAGGCTGTTTTAAAAGAGAAGAGAAATTAGAGAAGATACTTGCTTAGGGAAGAATTAGGGAAGGTACTTGCTTTTTAGATCCATTGATTTTATCATTATTCTTACGGATACCACTTAAACTACTCGATTTATGATAATTAGAATTATAATTAAAATTGGAATTTAATTTGGAAATTTGGTATTAGAGTATGGTATTTATGTTTGAGTGAAGTATTATTTTATAATTTGGGAAATAGAGGGAAGTAATATTTATTACTGTTTTAGGGAAATAAAGCCCAAAAGATACCATTAGCGAAAAAATTAGCAGACTTATCGATTGTTAGTTTATATTATATGTATTGAAGTATTATTCTTCTTTATTTCAACAGTTGACATCTTACTTATAAGTGAAAACAAAAATTAATTTCATATAAAGGGTGTCTATTGTTTGGATATGGTGGATTTACGGTAATTTTGTTGTTGGAAGACCCTTTCTTTTTTTTATATGGTGATGATTTTTTACCAACACTTAATATGATATTTCTCAATAGTTTGCAAAATATAGCTATGCTAAAATAAAGTGTTATGAAAAATGTAAAACAAGGGTGAAAAAATGGGAGGAAACTATGAAAGAAATTTTTTTATTAATTTATAACAAATAATCTCTGCCTTAGAAAACAAATCGTGTACCACTTTTAGTTTTGATGTTTCAAGTTGATTTCTCTTAGGAGAATTTTTGACCTTGAATGACGGCTTTCTCAAAATCCTGAAGATATGGAGAATTTGGGAGAAATTTGGAAGATTCGTGATTGCCGTTTCTTACTCACATTTTGGCTGTCGCGCTGTGTAATTGTTCATAGCGATTTGATAACTCTATCTGCAGTACATTGATTTTAAATTTAGCTTGGACACCTGTGATTAATCCCTGGTACATTTCTAAAATACATTAAGAAATACATTTAAGACAAATATAAATAAATTCAATAAACATATAATGCAAAAACTTAAAAACGTTTGCATTCTGATTTTTTGCGTTTGTTCGAAATTTTTTTACATGTTTACAATATAAATAAAAAAATATTCCAGTTCACAAGCGAACCAGCGGGTAAAAGCTAGTTGTATACAGGGTGTCCCGGAATTATGTCGAGCAAAAAATTGTATGGGAGGGGGGTCTATTTTCACATTCTTAGGAGCTACAGGGTTAATTAATATTTCACGACTTTGATTAACGTTATTGTTTCTACCAGAAAAACTAACTTACATAAAAGTTATTTTGATAGCTAATTGAACAATGATAAATAATGACATTACAATTAGTTATGCATTAGATAAAATCATTGTATTCTAATAAGCATAATTATTTTAGTACAGCCAACTTTTTTATTTTTTAAGATATGTTAATGTTTTTCATGTCATTGAAAAGAAAATTGAATAATTTACAAAATTAATCCTAAAAAAAAAATTCATTTATTACGCGAAATTCCAAGAAATTTGCACTCAAAATTGAAATTTGGTAGATTCAATCGATTGATTTTATCTTCACACGAACACAGCTCGGTAACGGTTAAGTTGGTGGGGTTTGTTGATATGCCGTTAGAAAGGTGATTTTATTGCCTTTATAATGAGCTATCAAAATAAGTTTAATGTAAGTTAGTTTTTCTGCTAGAAACAATAACGTAAACCAAAGTCGTGAAATATTAATTAACACTGTAGCTCCTAAGAATGTGAAAATAGACCACCCCCGTCCCTCCCATACGATTTTTTTGCTCAGCTCGACATAACCTTTCAGCTCCGTAAATAATTGCTCTCAATTGCGGGACACCCTGTATAAAAATCGATTGGAAATTTTAAGCCCACATTCTACAGTTAAAAGATATTTTTATAAAAAAAAAAATATATAAAAATTTTATTGTTTAATGAGAAAGATCCCTTAAATGACATATCGTTTGTGCTACGTTATGCCGCTTAAAAACTCTAAAAAGAAAATAACGACAATATTTTTTTTCATGTTTTGCATAGTTATACGTATACAAAGAGTACAAATTATTTATGTATACGCTTTTTTTTATGCAAAACTACAACGTTTAGACGGACCATTGCATGCAGGACAATTTTAAATGGTATCGTGTTTTATTTTATGTTTGGCTGATCGATTACAGAAAAGCTCATTGCAAAAATAATATAAGCTTATATATGTATATACATATTAATATTATAAATGTATATATGGCACATTTCGTGTCAGAGGGATTTATCAAATTTCATGGTGACAGATTTTGACATTTGAAGTGTCAAAATGTACTTAAGTCTATGTACTTCCAAAAAATTATTGGCCTTTAAAAATTTCAATGTGATCGCGGTTCTTGGATACGGTTCCCAACATAAAATTATTTAGAAAGTGCAATAAGTGCAATATGTTAATATCTTTTGAAAATAACACCAAAATACATACAACATAGTTTTAAGGATCGCTTATTGTGGATACTCCATCGAAAATATGAAATTCAAAGTGGCCGTGCTAATAGCTTAACATGCCATATTGTATCCGGGTTAAATGTACGCCATATTGATTTTTTTTTAATGGCCTGCAGTTTTTGAAAGTTCATTTTGAGATCTCAAAAGTCAAAATTCATCGGCGTGAATTTTGGTAGTGCACGTGATTTCTTTGACATGAAACGTTTCATATATATCTATATACATGTATAAATACATATAAATTATATATAATGCAAAAATATGTACAAATAACTATACAGTGCGGTGTTCAACGTAGAGGAAAAAAGTCATACAGGTCATATGAAAGCGGTTAAGCAGAGCGTCCTGGACGGCACCAGCAAGTGGTCGGCGAAAATAGCAATAACAGGTTTGAAAAACTAAACATATCTTCTAAAGAAACAATTCACAAAAACTTTTGCTGAAAAAAAACTTAAATATTTTTAATGTTAACAATATGTAGAAAATTATGAATATATTTTAGACTACGGCTGAATGTGTTTATGTATGTATGATGTACGTATTTTATAAAAATTATATAACAGCTAATGTTGTGCTACACAGTGTTCTATTTAATTAATATTATCGAAAAAGTAAAAAAAAAAACAAGTTTAAATTTATATGTGTGTGTATATATATGTACATGTATGTAACTCTACATGCTATACAGTAGTATTCAAAAGTCTGCACACACCAGCAATAGTTATTTCAAGTTTTTGCAACGAATATAGCTGAATTTCATTGCCCAACACAATAAATGCATATAATTTCAATGTAATACAGACTAACAGCCCTATTCAGATTGCTTAACTAAGCTCAACACTCTTTTTTTAACTATTTTGTTAATGTCAGAAAGTATCTTAACAACGAGTAACATTTCAGTATTGAGCTAAGATTTTCCCGTTTCGTTGCACTGCAATCATACAGTTACCCACAAAAGTATTCGGAATTTCATATTATTTTTTTAATAACAACAACTTTTCTTATAATAACAACAACAAAATATAAGGTGCTTATCAAAACTATACGACACCAAACAAATTTTATTATACACTCTCGGCAAATCTATGTTGATTACAGTTAAAAGAAAGTTCAAACACAGAATGAGAGAACAAACTGTACTACTTTAAGTAAAGCATATTTATCAGCTCTAATCACGGATTTGAAGGGGTACCGATTGTTAGAGTTGAAAATCACTCATTTCTGCTTAACTGCAATCGTATCAAAACTATACGACAGTCATTTAAAAGTTCATCAATAGAGTTCATCAAGTCATTGTTAGTTTGAATATAAACATCATTTGTGTCTCCAAGAACTTGTTGATAGAAATATCGCAAAGAAGAAAGGTGTAAAATTTTAGCATATACTGAACAGGGGCTAATTTTTCACAAATTTAAAAAAAAAGGAAGTTATTGTACACGTTGTGCTATTGCTCGTAAAGCCAAGCTCTCGGAGCGTGATCAGCGAATGATTATTAAGAAAGCCAGATATTCAACCATATCTTGTGTCCAACTTGCAAGCAAATGCAGCCAATCAGTTTCAAAAATGACGGCTTAGCGAGTCTCAAGCAGTTCCGGAACAATTGTTGGATCCATAATAAAAAAAGCTCCTACATTACTTGCCTACCTTAAGATGGCACGGCTTTGCCATTTGCATCACATAGTTGGATACCAACTTGGACTCGGTATATAATAATAATCATCCATCTAACACGTACCATTCTAACAACTTCTTTTGCAAAAAGTCATCTTTTCAGACGAGAAGCAGTTTAACTTGTGGTTTGAAATTTTGGTGGTTTTTCCGTCATGGTGTGGGGTGCCATTCACAAGACGTGTTAGGAGGATAACTATTATTATATACCGAGGCCCAGTTGGTATCCAAATTATTTGATGCAAATTGAAGTCGTGCCGTTTTATGGTGGGCAAGTAATGTAGGAGCTTCTACATTATGGATCTAACAACTGTTTTGGAACTGTTTGAGACTCGTTAAACCGTCATTTTCGAAACTGCATTTGCTTGAAAGTTGGGCACAAGATATGCTGATTTCTGGCTTTTTTAATAATCATTCGTTTATCACGCTCCGAGAGCTAAACTTTACGACCTGTTTTGTATTTTTTGAAGTAAATTTTCGGATTTTTTAAAAAGAAGGTTAAGTTTAGTTTTGCGGGATCGCTGTTGAAGATAAATGGCATTCAGTTTTAAATTACCATGAATTGTTGAGATGCTTCTGGTTTACATGCAGAAATTTTCTTTGATGTTTTATATTGATCACGTATTGATCAAGATACTTGATACTTGATTGATATTGATTAAGATACTGTTTTTACAGTATTTTTTGATGATTTTTTCCCCCCTTTTTTAATCAATTAAATATTTTTGATAGATATTATTGAAAACTTTTAACTACTGCTGCTCGAATGCTTTTAATTGCTGTACAATAAACGCTGTTGAAAATTTTAATAACGCGAAACCATATTTACTGTTATGATCATCCTATTTTTTTATTATATTTTGTTGTTGTTATCTTAAGAAAAATGTTTCATTGTTTTTATTATTTCGTTTAAAACAAACTATGAAATTGATTGATAACATACTTCTGTTAGTTAGCTATTTTTGGTCTTCTAATTTTTTGGGCTTATTCCGAATAATTTTATGAGTGACTGTAAATGAAATAAATTTTCACAAAATAGCTGTTCTCTGACACTTTGATTTCCACCATACGTGGTGAACTTTAAGAGCGTTTCCAGCTTTTGTTTCTTTTGAAAATAATTTTGAAGAATACCAACATTTTTATTACATTATATATAATATCAGATATAATATCATAATCAGATTAACAAAAGCTCCTTTCCAATTTGTCATGAAGCTAACAACCAGAATGGGGCTGTAAGTCCCACAAATGAAAGAAATCTGTGGGGCTAAAGTAAACAAACAGTCGACACAATGCAAATCTCTTGTGTTAAAAAATCTTTTGGATCATGTGCATCGAATCCCCTTTGAAGGGCGTTTTACTCTCAGGACCAATTTTCATCTATTGCAGATAAGAACCAAATTTTAACACTAGCCGAAATGTTCCGAAATTTTTAAAGCTTTGGAGAGTCTTGCAAACAATTAAAAACCGATAACAGACCGATACCATTTAGAAAAAAAAACCAACCAACAAAACCATTTAATAAATTTCTTGCAAAATTTGTATGAGCATGCGTAGGTGCACTTGAAACTGCTTTCAAGACATTTGCTAATTTCACACTACACTGCAATATCTTGCTCTCCGCAAACAACTTATGTGAGTGATTGCAGCGAAGACGAACAAAACATATAAGCGCAACTTAAAGGGTTCCAAGACATTGCTGCTCTAAAACAGTAACAGACAGCTTTGCACGCCTATACTCTCTCATCTTGGGTATATATTAATGAGCGCTTTAAAGCTCACACTGAAAACAAAGTTGTGTTAAAGCGCTATTTGCAGAAATCTTATAAGCCATAGGGTGATTTTTTTTTTTTTGGATTGATTTATATTGCAAGATTAATGCGATGTGTGGGGGACAGATTACATAATATAAATATTATATGAAGTACAAATAGTGCATGCAGAAGGACATGTAAAAAGGGAGGCGATTAGTGAAAAGTGTCAATATTTTTTAATCAAAATCGATATTTAAATCATTAATTAATTTCTTTCTCGCATTCCCAACAATTACTTTATACAGGTCATGCAAACTACTATGTCTTTCAGTGCATAATTTTTTTCTACATTATATATTTATGACAGACCATGGCGCCATTCTAAAAATAAAAAATTTTGCTCATACGTACTTCCAAATATAAAATTTTATTCAGAGTAAAATCTCGCAACTTTTCGTCATGTATTCAAATAACTTTCAAACGTAGATGTTACCTGACGTTCGCTTGAACGCTGAAGCTTTTGATAGTTCTCTACGTGAGATGAATGCATATATTTTACCTTTAGACATGGTGAAATTAGTCATATTTAATTAAGTTTTTTCAAGTTGATAACATAATTGGATCATTTTTTTATTTTCCTACCTTTTTAGTAGGTACACCTTTGAACTGTTAAAAAAAAAAACATTTTAATTCTTTTTTTACAACATGGCGGCTCTGCAGAGTATCTCCTCGGGCGTCTACTACGAGGGCTGCTAAAATATCAAAATTTTTCCATTTATCTGACACAAAAAAGGTTTATTTCTTCGAATACTAGTATGTTAAATGGAAGAATAAACCCGTAAATTAATAAGAAAGTTAAAAATAAAAATTTATATCGGCTGTCCAGATATAAATCGAAGGTCCAGATTTTCGAATATTTTTTAACAGTTTTGACCCCAAAAAAAAATATTTATTCACACGATATCTTTAAATTTGTAGGTACATCTATATGTACTACTTACTATAGACAAAAACCTGTCAACATTTCAGCTTGATCGGTCAACAACTTTATGAGTTGTTGAACAGCACGAGCATTTTTTGAAAAAGTAGTTTCGAGCTAATCACGATTAAAGTTTCGATACGGTATAACTATAAGATTAAGTAACTTACGAGTCCATACCATAGCCCTTCGGCCTCCTCGAAAAGCTGATTATCTTGGAGCTGCTGTTTTCGAGCTGTACGAGCTGCTTTTGTCTTGGAGAGACTTTCAGTTCTACTTCGCTACTCGTGCCTCATCAGTGTTTTCGGTGAGAACTTAGCAATAGGTGCCAATAATTAAGTCCAGCTCGTTCATAAGCTTCAGAATGGAGGTGTAGCCTTCATTAAACATTCCAGGAGCAAACTCGACAATTTTCAGCCTGAAATTGAGGTGCTTCGGACATATTCGCCAAACTGTCGCGTTAAAACTTTCGTTGGCATTATGGATATAGCCACTCTAGCAGCTTTCCAATAAATCAGCTTTAGACAAATCAGTGTAAATTAGAAGATATTCTTTTATTTCATCACCAAGCTCTCCGACAACCTGAAATGTGGCGTTTACGGAATAGGCCGTTTTTGAGAGAAACTCTTTAAATATATATTTTTAACATGTAAATATAAAATATAAAAAAAAATTGTTGCATTTTTCCGATGCAATTTTTTGCATTATAAAGGCATATCCCCCTTAAAACCAATTTAATATCAATAAAGTCATATAATGATATTTTCTTTGACTTGAAACCTTATCGTTTGGCTGGCCGGTTAGATTTTGCTTTACTGTCACTGTTTATTAGTTCATCAATCTCAAAGTATACTATTCTTACATTGTGCCCATGTAAGGCTAGCGTAAGCAGGGTATTACAAATAAATGTCATTAATATATCAAATTCTTAATTACACCTTATTTGCATTGTAGAGGCTGTTTGTATACTTTTTTAATAAATGAAATCAATTTTATATTTCTTAGACAATAACAATATTTTTTTAAAGCTCGAACAAAATTTTTACTTTTTTTAATTGCCTAAGCTTCTGAAATTGGCATTGTGTTTGAAGACTTTTTTTTAACATTTTCATTTGTTACCAAAAATATTATTGTTGTACGTACATCTGTTCCTTCATAATATTTATGCATTTAATAGAAAAAACATTTTCGATATACTCAAACACAACACTATTATTAACAAACTTATAATAAGTTGCATTTACCAAACTTAAAAACAAACATATAACATAACATAGGCTAGTATAAGCCATAACTTAAATTACAATAATTAAAAAATTCATTGCCTTAAGTAGTGTACAATTGAAGTGGCAATTGAAAATAAAATTTATAATTTAACCAAAACATTATAACAGCTCAGATACGGGGAAACGTGGAAATAGCCACGTTATAGCAAACACAATTTTGTATATTTTGCTAGCAGTTGCATTATTCTACACTTGAACCGTGTGCATGAATAATTTCAAATACAATTTTTTTTCCTTTTAATATTCATACAGTTAAAAACTATGAAATACCTACAACAAATTAATTTTAACTGAGATATTCTTAAGGGTTTTATAGACGAGCAACTAATACCAAAACTGCTTGATGGTTTTATCTACGACGCATAGCCCAGTTTTTCAATTCCAGTACTAAAAGTTTTTCATCTTGAAAACATCGCGCGTAGTATATTATTACTAGAAATCTGACGTTTGGTTCCTGATTTTACTACACACACATCACCAGTTGAAGAACTGGTTGATGTGAAATCGCAAAAAATCAAAACTTTTTAATATTTAATAACTAATTGAAAAACTGGTTAAAAATCTGAATATAAACCTCAACTCATCTACACATGACTTGTTTTCAACGACCAGCAGCCAGTTTATTCAACCCGTTTTGCGATTAGTTCCTGGTCTATAGCGCCCTTTAGTGGAAAATTCACAGCCGATTTATACATAAATACTATATACATATGACAGTAACTGCATTTCCATTTATATAGAAAGTAATTTTGTATATGACAGTTTTATGACAGTAATATTAATACAGTTGCAATATATTTGCAATTTTTTACCCATGCACGCTAACTTTTGCCAATGTCTGGCCAACTGTTTTACCTTTTATGTGGACAGTTTACGGTACAGTTGCTGGTACTGTAAAATAACGTTTTATATATTGAATGACAGTTGATGTGAACATTTCAAGGAATCAATTAAAAATTTAATAATAACAAATATATACATTTATTAAATGCCTTGCCAACTTTCTCGACGACTATTACTCTATAATACAGTCTTTATTTGAAAAAGTTTTTGATAACTTATAGGTATTCTTTACTGTCTCCACAGACCTGTCTAGTGTAAACGATGTGTCACGTAAAACCATTGGGTAAATAATAGCTATATATACTTTTTATACTAAAAATAGTAAAACTGCCAAAAGCGTGAGAGTAAAAAAGAAATTTCTCACAAATAGAAGACACAAAAAAGTACGGAAACGCTTTTCAAACTAAAGTTGTGTAAATTGTCAAATAAAGCCATTTGTGATAATTTAGAAAAATTAGTTTTCTTAAAAAAATAGAAAATCTCCCACCAATTCCATAACATCGTCATTTTCAGAACCGCTTGATGATTCTTAAAGCTCGGCAAATTGTCGGCAAAAAGATTTGTTTGGTTCAACTCCAGTGCTGCCTTAATTCAAGGCCGCAGATAGCGAACATTGCTCGCAAAACTAACAAATTTTTTTAAAATTAGAAAACACTAAAATAATAATAAAAATGAAAACTTAATGGGGTGGGCGGGGGTAAGGGGAGGGCTGATTTTATTTAAATAATGTATTTTCCAAAGAATGTATCTATTAAGTTCGATGTCAAATCATAAAAAAAAATTGTCAACGTTAGGGAAAGCCTATTTATCGTCTATTTGAAGCAAAAACATTTTTTTTTTTTTGATATTTTTCAAATTACAAACAAAAAATATAAAAAAAGTGTAAAAAAAATGTAAAATAATAAAATATTATTTTACTGTTTTCTAATTTAATATTTCGGTATCTACAGCCTTGGCTTGATGTAAAGCATGGGCAGCGCAGCAACATGCTAAAGATTTTTAACAATATTGAAATTAATTCTCAAATTAGCATTTATATACTAAGTTTTTACACAATTTACGATTTCTCCATCTACAATATTTCCATTCTAATAGTTTTTACTTTTTTACAGAACTTTTGATATTTTGCTAACTCAAAACAGCTGATTTTAGGCAGTTTGACACTTTTACCAATTTTCCAGAAGAAATTTCTCGCTCTAAAGGTTGACCGCTCTATTCCTCTATACATGCAATAATAATAGAGTTCAGCTACTACAGCTTTTTCGCCTTTTTCAGCATTAACCCAGTAATCATTGAAAAATATCAATACTATGGATATCAGTGACCACAAACAAGTTAAACTGGAGAAAATTTACCCACCAATGAATGGGTTGGGCTCAGGGACAACACAAGACGTAACACTAACCATGCGTATATATAGTTCTAATTACACAAAGCAAATGAGCGATGTTGGTTCACTTTCATGTTAAACGTTACAAAAGTTACAACAATGTTAAGAAACTTCCCAGGTAACAATTTCACCTAAATAGGCTTTGAGGAAAGCTTTGTAAAATGAATTTATGTAGGAAGGAGAATATAAAATTCTTTAAACAATCCTTGGAACAAGTCCCAGCAGAGAAATCCACATGCCTTACAAAAGCATTAGCTCTATAAGTACTTGTAATATATGGAATAGGCATTACTACATAAATGTTAACTGACTTACAAAAAAACTAATTATTTTTGAGCCTAAAATAAAAAAAAAAATTGTGTTTGAGTCGCTTCGCTTACAAGTTCAACTTAAAATAATGAGGTTTGTAAGCAAGGCCTCCACCTTGTACGGTGTTAAGTACAATTCTATAAAGCTCCCGATTGCAATCATTTCATATATGCACTTAATTTTAAAGCAATAAATTGGCTCGGTAGCCCAGCGGTTTAAGGGGACAGTTTATAAACCAGAGAATGGAAAAAAACCTTAACGATCGGTTCGTTTTTGATCTGTTCTGCTTTTTTTAAAGAGCGCTACCTTTTTGAAGCGAAGCTTTTTACTCCTCGTTCTGTGATTTGCTAAGAGTGAAATCTGAAAAATTTTCGACAGATTTTTTCTTAGAATTTTATAAGATTTTTTTTGTTTCTGCGTTTTTTACAACAAGACAATTTAATATTATACCAAATATAAAAAAACATTTCTCCGCCTGCCGTGGGGATTCGAACCCGTCAACCTCAGACTGGAGTTCTATAACCTATCCACTGAGCCAATCACCCTCTTTATGCAAAAGCTTTTATTCAGTATTAAGTGCAATTGAAGCTATGTTGCTGCACATCCAATAATATATTAATGTATTTGTGTAGTTTGGGTAGCTGCTAAGCCACTTGCTACAAGGGTTTTTGGTTTCCACCACTATTTCAATTTTTTTAAAATCTATCACTTTTTAATATATTTATATAAAAATTACTGCATTATAATTAAAATTTTAGAAATTTTATTTCATATAATATTTAATTTATTATTGCATATAATATTTTATATATTAGTGCTGTTTTAAGGACATTACAAGAGAATTATTTGCAGTACAACTAATTCAGCGTGAAAAAACTTGCTTTATGGTATACTTCTTATGATTTGTTTTGCTGTAGGATTTCAGTCGAATTTTTCCTTAAGAAGAAAAATATATTCCAACGTTTTTTAAAATTCACCACTCATTTTAGACTCAACCTACCACTATCTAAAATTTGTGAGTGACAACAGTGGTCATCATTCTCAATTTGGTAATGCCATCTGTTAACAACTGTTAACATAGCTGCAGTTAAATGTTTAATATTAAATTAACACCAAAATTTAACAGAGTTGCTTGGCTCGGCGGAAAGAGAGTAGGTTTTGTAATCAGATGGTCATGAGATCGATCCTCGCGAAGGGCGAAGTAGTATGTTTTTTTTTATGTAAATGCGCTTGTGCTGTTTGAATTTAAGTTTTTAAAAAAAAAAACATTAAATTATAGAATCTACACACAGAAAAATACCTACGGCGTTTTGCCTAAAACGACTTGGGTAACTTTTTTTGTATGCAGCCTAAGAAATTTGTGCAAATTTCATAAGTTTTTTGTCAACTTGGGCATGCCAACATTGTATTAAATGCCAAAATGTAATAAATGGGCAAAAGCAAATTGGGGATCTTACAATCTTTTCTCTCATTGCTACTCTTTCTGTCATACGTGGTCATTATTTGTTTTCCTTTTCTTATCATTTGTACCAACGTGCATGTATTTCGCAGCAATTTATTCCTTACACTGACGAAGGAAGTAGAACATAAAGCTGAATAGTGTACCACAGCGGGAATCACGCAAGACTAGTGATGAGTTAATATGAAGTAACAATTAAGTTGATTAAAAAATTAAAAATAAAAACTGAAAAAGATGTTAAACAAAGCTGAAAAGATGAAAAAACAAACAAATCCTAAGAGAACAACTCAAGCGCTTGTTGCAAAGGGCTTAGGAAATGTTCACTAGTAGTATTAGTATAAGTATAACATACCCAAGCTTCTTTTTTAATATTGCCTTAAATCTACAGCAACCCATTTTAGCAGAAGGCTTTCCTAATGGCAAAATAATGCGATTGCCTAAATTCCCTTTGTTGTATTAAAAAAATACTTAGATAACCCATTCTGGTCGAAGGTCTTAGGCAAATTATACCCGAAAATTTAATAATTTCAAATGTTTCCTCTGTGTGTATGAAACTGTGAAAAAACTTCGCTTCTCTCGTGTGTCCAACGACGCACCTGTATTTTCTTCTTTATTTGTGTATCGCTCTTCGACTCAATCACAAACGCTACTTTTAACACACAGAAAAAAAAGAGCGGAACAGAATGGAAGAGTTATGCTATAAAAACACAAAACATTATTTGCTTTGCTGTGCTTTTTGCTCACCGTCGTAAACCAATACCAAACCGTATCAAAAATATCGTTCGTTTCAGCGTTTGTTTCTGCATTCGTTTTGCAGGTTATTGCGATTCTTTTGCAAAACAAATTACTTGTTCAGTGATTTGATTAATTACGTTGAAACATGCCGCGGCCAACAAATACATTACTACATAGTTTTTTGAAGAAAATAACTTAAATCAAATAATTTGCAAAAATGGCATCTAAAAAATTATTCATTGACGCATGCCACAGTTTTTCTTTCGAAAACTCTGGCGCCAGTAACAATAGCAATAACAAAATCAATAACATTCCTAAACGAACAACGAACAACTATGATTTTAGAAACGAACTGGAACTTGGTACGGTTTTTGTTTACGATGGTGAGCAAAAGTCACTACACAGTAAATTATATTTTATGCTCGTACAACACAACGTTACCATTCTGTTCCGGTCACTCATTTTTGCAGGATGGTGGTAGTGCTTGTGTTTGAATCAAAGAGCTTCAAACGGAATGGAGAGAGAATAAGTTTTTGATCGCTTATGTAGCGCTACGCATTAGGTACGGTTTTTTTCCACTCTCTGTTATAAACAGATAGATCCACGTTTCAATCCCGGGCTAAGACAAACAATTTTTTTTTATTATTGATATAGGTTTTTTTAGATTTTCTTATAAAACTGAATGTTTTTTGTTTAATGCAGGAATTTCTAATGTTATTGTTTTCACAAACTGAAACTTTGTTTATCTACAAAAAAATCGAAGCTTGAGTAAAAATCTGCTTGAATACTTCCTAAACTGTATCACTGAATAAAGCTTTATATAAATAATTATACAAGAAAATTAAATTTTAAAGGCTTTTACAAGGCTCTTTCAAGAAAAACATGAATAATTACTTTTTTACAAGGTCTTTTCAAGTTGAGTATGAATAACCGCAAATATTTAGGTGAAATTGTTATATGGGTTAATTCTGGAAACTTCCCTCAAAGAAATGCCGCAAAAAAATTAAAATTATATTAATCAAGCCAAAGAGCGTGCAACAAATTCTTGTTACTCTTACATTGTGTGGACAGAAAGGTAGAGCGTTAAAACTCCATATAAAAAAAAACTAATACAACAGTAGGTGGTCAGTGAATCCACTTTAAAGCAGATAATTGATCATCAGTGAGTAAAAAGAACAAATGCCAGCGGGCATAAGTTCCGACTGATACTGGTGATAACAACATTAATTTGTAAGATTGACTTGTTTTAAAGTTTTCGTCAAAATGTTTTGAATACTAGCTGCAAAACACTTATATTTATATAACTGTGCTTATAAACATTTTTTTTTTTATATATTTTTCTTAACTTATATTCTGTTTTTAGCAAATAGCGCTAAGAGCATTTATACATCACTAAAGATCTACAGTTCTATAATGCTATTAGCAAACGATACATTCCTTTTATCACAAGTCATATAGGCCACTATGATTTCTTAAAAGATATGCCAAATTTTGTATTATTTATTCAGTGGAAATAACCATAACCTATATAACTCGAGTGAAATAGTTTCTACCATAAAATATCCCTTAATCTGGATTTATTAATTAACCATCAGAGAGGAACAATTTTTTAAACTCAAGGGTTTCAGGTTTATTTAAAATATCGTCATCGAAAAAATATTTTCTTTTCTGCATCTTCGGTTTTTTCCCTGTGACATAACTTTCAACTCAGCCCGAAGGTTTTTCTTTTACTTGTACCAACAGATATAACAAGTAAACACCTGATATCATTGGTACAAATACAACAACAAGTAGTAATAAACTTCATCTATTGTTTGGCTCTCATTGTAGTGTAAGCTTATTCTCTTTATCTGTTCCACTAACAAGGAAAGGTCCCCAGATGACACTCGCCGATTTAAATGATTTTTGGATATGTGATAGAGGACAAAAATCTAAGGTTGACGTATTTTTGTTATACGTGCTCAATCGATGGTTTAACTATTAATAATTTAACTATTTTCCATGGAAACATATACATATTTGGTATCAAACGAAAGTTGAAAAATTGTCCATAACATGATTATACGTATAACAAAAAAATAAAAACAATGCAAAAATGTTTTTAAAATTTTAAAAATGGGCAAGGTTATTCAAATAAAAATGAGCAAGAGAAGTATGAAGAAATTTAATAAATAACAAAATGAGTTTTGTTAATACAGATCCTAAAAATAAATTTTTAGTTATAAGTTTTGATTGGAAAGTAATATTGGGATAGACTATTTTGTAAAAATTATAAAAATAACATTTTTAAAAATAAAAATTTTATCAAAAAAATTAAAGGTAACCCTTATTGTTTAATTATTTTTTTTTTGGATTACTGAAACAAATTTTGCTAATAAAAATTATGTCATATGAAAAGGAATATAAAATGCAATTTTTGGTTTAAGTCATTTTAACAACAAAAACAACTTTTATGTAACTGTTTGAGAAACATTCAATATTTTGGATCATTTAAAAAAAAGATTAAATATATAAATGCACAGCAAACGGATTTGCTGAAATAGCTTTAATGAAGTAATTTTATTGAGCTTTTTGATAAAAAAGTGAAACATATTAATAACCAGCGCAGATATTTGCATCGAAAGTCATAACTTCAAATTTTGGATAATTTTTTCTCTTTCTGCGGGCAAACACTCAAGAAGCACAAAGTTTGTATGGAAGACTGTTAAATTTCAGCATTTCGGATCAAATATCTACATATACGAAAAGTTGGAAAAAAAACAATTTTTGATACGCATTATGTAGTCGTTATCCATAAAACTTATATTTTTAAAAGAATTAAGTGAATTTTTCAATGAAGAAAATTTTAATATGAAAAAAAAAATAAATAGCTAACTTTTTAAATTAGCTGAAATTTAAAATAAGTGAATATAAACCAATTTAGAATACGGGCTATTCATGTCATCCACTAAATACTGTTCAAATTTTCAACAACAAAATAACTTCTTAGCTTATGAATTTTAAAAAAAAAAAACTAATAGCTGAGTTTTTTCAAAGCATATAACAATTTCTGTTTTTCAAAAAAGTCAAATCTCTAACTTTTTATGACATTTTTGTTTTTTGTTTATTTTCATTTATCATTTTCCCATGAAGCCATTGCCGTACCATTATGAAATTTTGTGCACTTTTAGCCAAAATATATACAAACCACATTTATTAAAAAAAAAATGTATTTAAAATATAATATCGTGTTGCATATCATATGCAAGCAGTTTATTTTAGGTTTAAAATGAGCTATTAACCATTTACTTAGCCATAACTTCTTTGGCTTAAATTTAAAACCATTTTTAAGGCGAACAAAATACATGTTAACAATATTTGTTTTCTGAGATACCTTATTTTAGATATTATATATATATTATATAATTATTATATAATTATCTTTATTTATCTATTTTTAGAACATTAACTTTTTAACGCCCAAATGTTTTGATTTTTACCTTGGCTTTCAACATCGAGTAATATGATGAAAAATATTTAATTCAATTTGTTTGCTCTTCTAAATGGGGTGGGTATATAAAATAAAAAAAAAAAATTGCAATTGAAATATGAAATGAGAAAATTTTTTTTCATCCCTCAAATTGAAAAAAATTACGAAACCAAAATTTTTTTTTCATTGTTTCTGAATTTTTCGAGTAATGATAAAAAACGAACACTTAAATTATTTCTTACGTTTTTTAAAAAAGTAAAAGTTGTTTGCTTGTAATAAAAAAAAAATTTAAAAAAAGGTTTAAAAAAACAAGTAAGGAATTTAAATACCCCCGCGGCCGCACAGAAGTATATCCGAAGTCTTTAGACGTCTATAAAATTTTTATGTATAATCTGCAAAAATATTTGTGTCATACGCTTAATTTAATTTTACCCTTAGCTGCCACATAGAGTAATTTGTAAACAAAGTACATTTTAGTTTGCACCCACTTTTCTAATATAAAGACTCCACATTTTACCGAAGAATATATGCATGGGTTGGATAAACGACATGGGCGGAATTTTGGAACATACAGACACGATGTCATTCAGTTTTATATATTTACAAAAGTTTTTAAATTTTGATGACATCACTTTGTATTGAAGGTAGGGGTGGTTTTCATCCGATTTTGCCAAATAGAGGTAGGTGTGGTTTTCATCCGATTTGGCCAAATATCATAGTGATATTCTATTTTATACATAAAAGCCTAGGTGCAAAATTCCAAGACATTTCTGCAATTTGAGCAGATTTTTAAGGGATTTTACGATTAATATAAATCTACTTGATATGGGAGGTAAGCGTGGTTTTTATCCGATTTATCCAAATTTCATTCTGAAGATTAATATTGAAGACGAAAGCTTAAAAGCTAAATTTCAAGGCATTTCATTAATTTTGTGGATTTTGAATTTGGATTTTGTATGGGAGGTAGGCGTGATTTCGATCCGATTTTGCCAAATATCATAGAGATGGTTTATATTATATATCAAAGCGAATGTGCGAAATATCAAGACATTTCTTTAATATTTTCATATAAAATAAAGCCATTTTGTATGGGAAGTGGGCGTGGTTTTCATCCGACTTTGCCATATATTATAGAGATGGCTTGTCATTTTTGTGGATTTTTATGAGATTTTACTTTTAAAATAAAGGCATTTTGTAAAGGAGTTACGCGTGATTTTCATCCAATGTTTCCAAATTTCATAGCCAGGTTTTAAATTGAAGATCCAAGCTAACGTGCCAAATTTCAAGGCATTTCTTTAATTTTTGAGGATTTTAAAAACATTTTACGCTTAAAATAAAGTCACTTTGCATGGGAGGTAGGCGTGGTTTTCATCCGATTTGGCACATTTTCAAACTTGTTCTTCCTTTTTTAAAAATAAACTTCAATTTTGAATTTCATGGCGATAGCTTTAAAATTACGGCTGTAAATGTCTAGAGACGGACAGACTGACGGACACACAGAAATCGACTCAGTAGGTGATTCTGATCAAAAAAATATATATTTTTCTATACCTGCCACTCCTACTTCTTGGCGTTACAAACGGAATGACAAAGTTAATAAACCCCTTACGCAGTACGCGTTGTGGTATAAAAATTATTTCCAATATTGTTCACCTCCTCGTGGTGGAAATCAGACAACTTTGAAGACTCAAAGGCAAAGGACGGGTTTATAATAAAAGCTGTGAATAATTTTTTATAGCAACAAAATTTAATTTGTGATAAATTTATATTTTTTCGAACTACGTAAGCAAATAACATAAGAAATACTCGAAAAATTAAGAAACAATGAAGAATCAAAAAGAAATTTGCTTTCGGACGCCACTTTTTCAATTTGAGGATTGAAAAAAAAATTTTCTCATTACATATCTTTAAAGTCGAACCATCAGAAACACGCTATTCGTGCATTTCAATCCACTCAAGATCCGGTATCATCGGGAAAATCGCGATTAAAAAAAAAATATTAAATTTGCATTTTTGGGGTATTTCTGCAAAAATGAGGAGCACCCGATTCGGAAGTGAGACGTTCAAATAACACAAAAAAAAAAAGAACTTAAAAAAGGGAACATTTTCTTGGTATTTTTACCCGTAAAAAACTCATTTTAAATTGTTTGCTCTAAATGAGTTAAATTGCCCTACAAAATAGTCAAAAAAAAAAAAACAATGCAGAAAGACTTATCGCAATCAGATAAGTGGTTCCGGAGAAAATCTCGCCACAGTTTTAAAAAACCTCATTTGGAGAAAACGCATTTATAGTTTGATTTAAGTTTCTTTCGAATTCTATTCATTTTATTTTTCTCTATCACATATCCGAAAATCTTTCAAATCGGCACCTCGGACCTTTCGAGTGGACCTGGGGACCTTTTCTTGAAAGTAAAGTAGCTTTTTTTAAATATTTTTTTAAATGGATCTGTACAGTCCAGTGGCGTAGATATGGGAGAAGTCCGCGGGTCTGAACCCCGAGAGCCATGAAAACCATTACCAAATACCTCTAAGCACGAAGCCACATATATATTAGGGGTATGACTTTTTTACAACTTCATATATACATAATTTACATCATTATTTCTCAGAATGATATGAGAAATAATGAAAATAAAACGTATATGAAGTTTTTTATTTTTTTTTTATAGCGGAGATTTCTAAATAAAAATTATACACTTTTTTCATATAAGTTAGATTTATTAAATAAAATCAAAACTATTTTAATATGCCATTCTGTTATGAGATATAATGAAAAATAACGTATAAAAAGCTTATTTTTATTGTTAAGTCCCCAGGTTGTGTGGGTGGTATTTAACTTATATAAAATTATTTTTCTAATATGAGGCAAATTTAATGTTATTGGATTGAAAATATATTTTAAAGTTATAAGTTATGGCTTCTTGTTAGGTTAGGTAGAGGCGGCAGCCGGTGTATATGAAATAACATACACCAGCTCACTTAGACCAGATAGGTACATTGTGATACCGCTGCACACAGGCTTTCATTAAAAAATGGAACCAACTTGAGCTCTTGAAGAACCCTATTAGACGCCTGACATCAGTCGATGACAGGTCGTCAAGCTCATGAAAGAAGAAGGAGCCTAAATATTTGTGACTTCTTCTGGCTAGCGCAGGACAGGAGCACAGAAGATGGGAGATGGTTTCTTCCTCTTCCTATTCCTCGTCCCTGCAGCTTCTACAGAAGTCATTTGAGATAACTCCTAACCTGTGGGCATGTCTGCCTATCAAGCAGTGCACTGTGATGACAGCCACTATTGTGGCTAATTCTGGTCTTGCCAGTGAGAGAAGGGCTCTCGACCGTCCGGGATCTAGTGTCGGACAAATAAGCCTTGATGCTCTGCATGTCGAGAGTTTAGCCCACCTAGTGTTGGCCTTCGATATGATATTGTTACTGATTAGCAGCTTGAGATTCGCTAACGGGATACCCGGTGGATTTACCATAATTGATGCCGCTCGTGTCCCATTTCTAGCAAGCTCATCTGCTTTTTCATTACCTTTTATTCCTTGATGCTGAAGTAGTTCGACATTTCACCTAATGAAGAACGACATTATTTGGCTACTTTAGAGTTTGTGGCTACTTGTTCCAACGATTTTATCGCAGCCTGACTATCTGAGAAGGTATAAATTTCCGTTTTTGAGACAACGTTTTTTTGAAGCTATGTTGCAACCTCCCCTATTGACATCATTTTGGTCTGAAACACACTACAGTGGTCAGGAAGCCTACTAGCAAGATATACCCCAAGCTCTTTGGAGTAGACCTTGTCGTTTAATTTTGATCCATCTGTATAGAAATATAGACACCCTCGTTTTCATGGTGCACCATTGACCCAGTATGTTCTAGGCGGAATAAGCGTACCATACTTTCCTTCGAAGTAAAGCGAGGGCTTGCAGTAGTCAGTCCTTGATAGAATAAAGTTGAAGTTGTTAAGTATGGATGGATGACCCGTTGTCAGACTTTTCCATACTCCCAGTTTTCTAAGTTTTATCGCCGAACAGGCTGCTGTCTGTTTGGCAACCAGGTTCAGTGGTGGAAGATGAAGTATGGTCTTTAAGGCTGCAATCGGTGTTGTTCTCAGAGCACCACTGATGCATAAAGATGTATCATTCTCTGCATTTTTTGGAGTTGTTTCATATATGGCATATATGTGGCTTGTTGTTAAAAGTAATAAATTTTAAGTTCTAAGTTCGTGGAGATTTACAAAACGGGTAGATATCCTGGACTACTTTAACTGCTCGTTCTGCTCAAACATTACTGCGTTGCTGGCTTGGAGTTGCAGAGTTTTCTTTTGCCTAGTGTCTTAGGAAGCATGCATGTGCTTTCTTAAACTGAATGATTGAACTGCTTAAAGAAAACTCATTATTTGTTTACTGAAAGCAATGATTAGAAAATTATATGTCGTACCTCATATAAATTTGGCGACTGGAAGTGGTTCTGATTGCTATTTTGGAATAATTATATAAGCAAAAATGGCAAAAATAGCCCTGGAATTCCATCGAGCATTGCTTAAAGGTGGTAGAGTTTTAAAATGTATAAAAGGAAAATTGCAGTTCTTTCCATTATATAGAAATATTTTGACAAGCTCATATAAATATTGCATATCATCATGCCATTTTATATTTTCAAATATGAGATTGTGCTCATTCTGAATGTAGATTCCTTTCAAAAGTTCATAGGTATCAGTAAGATGCGTTACGAAATAAAAGCTTATATTTGGAGATGTTGGGTTTCCGCATAATAGCTCGTCCATAACATGTCTCAACATTAAGTCAAGGGCATGGTGCTGCCACCCAACGAACTGAGGATGTGGTAAACCAATAGATTCCATATCATTTTGAACAAGAATAACAACGCTATTTTTCTTGCCCGTGTTAACGCTTGTTCTATCATCCTTAAGCATCGACCATTCTCCCAGACCAGAACTACCAACTTTATTTCGTTTCACTAATTTAAAAAAAAAAAACAACTTGAATTTCTTTTTTTTCCAACTTTTTGCTATTAAAATTAAGACACCAGATCTCATTTTTCAAAGTTTTTATAAATATGTCCTGCAACATTTCTGCAGATTTTATGGAGGCTTTATAAATACCAGACGGCGAAGGTGTGGGGCCTTTGCCAACTCTTTGCAGACTATAGCTGCTTTTTTATACTTAATTTGATATTTGGTAACAAATTAACAAGAGACTTTGTTGAGCATCTGTTCCTTTTAAGTCTTGCTGGTGGTTCGTAGACTTCACCATATGAAGTCTTCACTACATATGAATCTTGGTCATCATCTACTGTTGTATCCGAATCAGTGTTTTTCTGCAAAGAACTTGAATTATATTGCTGCTGTTGCACCAAGTTTATTTGGGATGGGTGTACTGGCACAAGTCTAGTCGTGGTGTATCCAACCTCTCCTTTGCTAAATTTTTGAGTGTTTTACAACTCTTTATCCTCGGTACTTTAGCCATACTAATATTTGTTACGTTGTATATATTATTAAATTTTATTCATAAATCTTTACCATTAAGATAATTTAAATGGTTATCATAGTTACTTATGAGCCTTTCGATTTTTCTTTCCACTGAAATCTTTGTGATTATTGGAAAATTTCATTTTCTCCACAGGTAATTTTCATAACCCGGTTAAAAATCTTGGAGTAATTTTTAAACCAATGGTTGGAATATTGTATTTTTTTAACCATTTTTATTAGAATTAATACTTTTACAAATACTAGAAATTTTTTTAGTCAAAGCAGTACTTAAATTTAATAAAATTGAAATAAAATTTTAACTTTAGTAACTACGTTTTAAAATTTAATACAAAATAACTAAAAAGTAATAAAATCGGTTTCAAAAACTAGTACAATTGGAATAGATTTAAAATATAATACAACATGTATTACATTTTAAACCATGCTGTATTATATTTCAATAAATTCCGTCTTCATTTTCAGACAGTTAAGATCTTATGATTCAGAGTTACTTTTTCGGTTAACAAAGCTTTATAATATAAATTTTGTGAAACATTTTTTATTTGATTATGGCGCACAAGCAACGTTTACTACTTTAATTTCCATGATGACGTGAGTTAGAAACCTAACATACAATAGGTGTTAGTTTAAAAATTATAGTATAAAAGAAAAAAAATAGAGAAATAAATTGTGTAAGCAAAACCATTTTTTTTTTTAGTACGCTCTTGTTTAAATTTGAATAGAGCTTGTAATAAGGTTTTTAATCCATATCGGGTATTACAATTTAAGCCCATGCGGGAATAGAACTTAGTTTTAGTATTTGGCGAGGTGTAAATTTTTATACAATTTCGGTGTCGTCATATATACAGTGCAGGATTTACTAAAATTTAGTCCAAGATTTTTAACCGTATAGACACAATTTTAAATCTCTTTTTTTAGCTTTTCAGTGGGAGCGAAAGCAATAAATCGTCCAATTACTTATCTCTGTTTTGGTATTTTACACAATTCACTCAATGCGGTTTTTACACTAGGAATAGTTCGTCATTTTGTTATAATTTTTTTTAGATGACTTAAGTTATTAGACCAAACTTTTGAGTTTTTAAACACGCTATTTCCATTTTTTTAACGACATTATCTGCAAGTAAAATGTGCAATTATTTAATTACTTTTACCTTTTTCAAGCCAATCAAAAACATAACTTACGTTCACTGGTAAAATTCTACATCTGATGAAAAAAAGTATTTGAAGTGTGGTTACATCACGCTAAGCCTACTCATATATTATTTTTTTTATTTGTATACATTTGAAATTACAAAATTTTTTCAACACGCTAAGCCTACTAAATATTATTAAATTTTGAATCTAAGAAGTAGACATATACTAAAAATATGGCATTTTGAAAACTTCAACAGCTGGCCTGGGGTTTTTTTTTTTAAAACTATGTAAAAATTGTATCATATTCTTTATTTTGTAATAATTCCTCATACCGTCTTGCTATGTAAATCTATTTAAAAAAAAAAATTGTCAAAAGTCATACCCCTTATATATATATATTGCAAAAATTTCTTCTTTTTTTCAAGAAAGTTCTCAAGATTTGATTTAGTTCAGTGTTGAATTCTTCTAAATTGATCAACAGGATATACTATGTATATATCGTCGTTGGGCGTGCAATACCACGTATCTGCCACTTGCACATACACACACACGGCGATTGTAAAATTCTACAGGAGTGCAGAAAAATTGCTTTCTTTTAAGCAATTCAATGAATTTTCAACTAAACTAAAAAAACATTACTATTAGATTAGATACTTGCTTTGTTCTAAAATCAGCATTTAATGGAAAATCTGCCCTTTATTATTTAAATCAAATTTTAATTCAATTTCAATTTTGACCTTCTTGCAATATACGCGGTGTTGCAAGTGGCTGATACGCGGTATTCCACGCCCAATGACGATATTGACATTATAGTAGATAATAAAGAGCTGCACGGGTATGTTTACAAGACATTTTTTTGTGCTTCGCATGCTCACTCTATTCAACTCTCATCTTTAACAGTATTTAAACATAAACAACATAGAGAGCAAGAACAAATGAAAGCATAAAGCATAACGAAAACAAGAAAAACGACCACTTTATCAAAGCAAGCCTATAAAGTAAAAAATTGAAATGTGTTGAAATGCTCAGTGTAGGACACTGAGATCTTAGTTATTTCATTTTTATTTTTAACAATGATAAGACAATGAAAAAGAATACGTAAAAATTATAAAACGAATATAAAATTAACGAAAAAACAACAACTTGCCAACAAATGTTTTATAATGTTAATGTTATAATGTTGTATAATGTTATTGTTTTGTGTTTAAAAGGTTTTTCTGCTTCATACCAGAGCGAAAAAAAAAATCGCATCGTATGCAGTTATTTCTCTAAAACATATTGGTTTTGCTTGGTGTGCTCGTTGTTTTTTGCATTGATTTGGTTGTCTCTATTGGATCGTATTGAATGAATGCTTATGCTTAAAAGAATAAAGTAAATAGAGAACAACACAGTAAAATGTTTGATACAGTTTATCGTATCAAACACATTCATGCAGCCCTTAAGTAGATAAATTGAATTTTCTACCAAAAATCCACAAGGAACGCGGCAGAAATTATGAAAGGTGGTGGTAAGAGAATGAAGAACCACGATGTTTCAGTTTAATATCTTAAAAACTAAGACAGCTCACAGCAAACACCATTATTTTATGTTGGTTTTTTAGAGTCTCACGTTTAATTATAAATGGATATTAAATCCGGTCTAAAATCAGATTCAACAACAATTCAACAATCAAGAAAAATTTACCCCTATGATCCAACAAAAAAAAAAAAAACAATATTTAGAGTTTAAAAATAATGCAATAAATAAGTTTATGAATTATTACCAATAATAAATTTTTTTTACTGATCCAAACTGGATTTTTTTTATCCAAAACTCATCCAATTTTTAATTGTCTTCATAAAATTTACTAAACACTAACTAATTCCGTCTACTTCTACTTCGTTGAATGCGTTAAAAACAAAAATTGCAAAAAGAAAAAATTTTTTTGACTTTGCATAGCGCTGAAAACTGAAGAGATAGTGAAAATTTAAAATGTTCAGCAACACTGATTTTCTTTTTGAATTTCAAACATTTTAGTATAAAACAATTATTTTAGCCTTGTACTGATCATCTATACCGGCGGCGCCGTTATAAAACGTAATTTTAGTGAAATAGTTTTTTAATGTTTTATATTCAAATTTTTGTAAATACTTTTTGTAAAAAAATTTTTTTATAACATACTTTTATGTAAAACTGTTTGCTGAACTCAGATATGCCAACGAATTTTTGATGCAATTAACCTTTGACCTTGAAACCCATATCAATTCAAAAGTTTTTGATTTTGTTTATTGATTTTGAACTTTGAACCGTACCTTTAACGAGATCCGACAACTCCGGCAAAAAAAAGGTCACACAATTGTGGACTGTTTCGTTTAGTTTATTGCAAAAAAATAACAAATTTAAGTGTCTTTTTCCTACAATTTGGTTTTTTGTGACACCATATTACAACAAAAACTTTTTTAACTAATTTTTTATTCCCCTATTTGCATTTTATCTTATATCTCTTTCTTAGAAAGAAAGAAAGTCGCTAAAAGCTCATGTAATAATTTTCATTCATTTAACCCGTTGTCAATTAACATGGGTGCATTATACCCGTGCTGTTTTTACCATGCTGTTCTGGAGAACGATCTCCAAATTTCGAGCATCGCTACGTTTACGAGGATATTGCATTTCAGAGACCCTAATGGGGTTTGGTTTTTTTTTTCATACGAAGATGAATATTGAAACGAAACATTAAATGGTCGCAGCGCTTAAACAAAAAGTGATATAAAAAAATAAGAGCACAAGTTTGGACGTAGAATACATTAAAATTGGAAAAAATGCATCGTTTTGGGCTCATTGGACATTTCGGAATTGGGCATCGAGGGGTTCGTAACATCTCATACTCAAACGTTTTTCAACCTTTTGTTTGCAAATGATTCCAACAGAGATAATCTTATGAGTTTTTTAAGCATTGATAACAGCTGTTGGTTCAACGACAAATCTACTTACTGGAGAAATAGTGAGAAACATTGTTGTCATAAAAGATACCGCCGAGAGGGCAATAAGTTTAATAACACGCTTCAATTCAAATATCACTAATTAAGAAAACAAAAAACATTTGACTCTGCAAGGAATTGAAATTCATCAGAAGGTTTATCCTTACAACATTAAAAAAGAAGAGATCGAAAATAAAATGCAATTAGGGGAATACAAAAATTTTTTAAAAAAAAACTTTTTTTTCTTAAAATGGTGACACAAAAAACCGAAGTGTAGGAAAAATAATCACTCAAATGTGTTGTTTTTTTTTTGACAATAAACTACACGAAACAGTCCACAATTGTGTGTCCTTATTTTTTGCAGAAAATGCAGTATCTCGTCAAAGGTACAGTTCAAAGTTCAAAATCAATAAAAAAAATCAAAAACTCTTGAATTGATACGGGTTTCAAGATCGAAGATTAGTTGTATTAAAAACTCGTTGGCATATTTGAGTCCAGCAAGCAATTTTACATAAAAGTGTTTTTTAAAACGAAGTTTTTGTATCGCCTTAGTGTTTATAAAAATTCTAATATAAATAATTAAAAAGAAAGTTCATTAAAATCCCGTTTTATAGCGACGCCCTTCCAGTTTTTGGAATTTTGAGATTTTTTTTTTTTTACTCACTAATTATTATGACATCCAAGATTCATATTCTGCCCGTGCAGGGAGGTTCTGAAATACTTTAGTAAAATGTATCAAGCCCTGAACCCATCTAATATGTATCTTCTTTCATACTTTTTCGACGTTTAAACAAAGTTTGGCTATGAAACTGGCATTCCGCGTCACAAAACATCCTAGTACTCAGGTAGTCAAAAGAAAAATTTTTGAAGGTAAATTTTTTTTACCCCCCAGAACCAAAACCTATCTACGCCACTGGTTCGTTTAATATGGATATTCCAGATCGTTCTCTTTGTGTTAATCTAGTGTTTTACTTTTTTTATGCTATTATATAAGCCATACACTATATAACAGATATGGATTCTGTGAATGGATTGCTTTATATTAGGTGCGTGTGGCACATTTATTAAATTTTAATTAATTCATTTTAATATCATTAAGCTGTCTAAAAAATTGTTGAACAAGCTCTCCTAACAGAGGGAGACATATGAGACGTCTATAAAGATTGAACCAAAAATCAAACACAGTTGTTAATTACAGATTAACAAAGTTCGCCCATCTGAAATTGCTTCTATTTCATCTTATATTGAATTTGAATGGCATCAAGTACTTTCGAGTGATGAAAGTAATATCATACTACTCACGAAACTATTTTTTTTTTTATTTATTAATTTATTTTGTTTATTTCCTACATACAAAATTAATTATATTACATATGCTTTTATATTTTTGTTAAATATAACCGAAATTTTTTGTTTTTTGATATAAACAGGTTTATTTTACTTTGAAGCAAATTAATGAATTATGAATGTTTTAATTTGTTTTCGATTTACTGGCTTTTACGTATAAGAATCTACGATTTCGATTTACAGGGTTTTCTAAGGAACCTTTGGTATAAAATCAGGGCATAGGTACTCTGAAAAACCAAAATACCTTCTCTAAAAACTGTAAGCCGAATACTTTTTTTTCTTGATTGAATTGAGTGAGTGATTAATTTCAAGCATCTTTGGCTCATTTCCACAGAACTAATAAGTGACACAGTTAAAAATGGCGCACAATTATTATCTCTACTGCATATCATCTAAGCATAGTTAAAAATAAAAAACATACCAAGTCTCAACCCATTAGTTAACACAAAGATAATTTTAATATAAATGCACCTTCCTGAGATCTTCAAATAATTCAACTAATATTATTTGGATATTCAGTTTATACTGCATATCGAATAAATATAAGCAAAGCATTAAGAAAATTCAAATTAAAACCTTTCTAAAGCGAATTTATGTATGTATTTGATAAATAAAAGTATTTCATAAATGTTGACAAAAAAAAAATAAAATAATGAAGTGTTATAATTCAAAAGTCTGAAGTATCTTTGTTTCACACAAAAAAAAAAATAAGAAAATAAAAACAAAACTTTAGAAAAAGCAAAGCAAACATTCAAGTCTTGATACCTATATAATTTTTTCTATTACTTAATTTAATTTGGAATTAAAAATTTTAAATTTAAATAATTTTAAAGGATGACATTTGGAGTGGATCCAGATACACACATAGATTCATTAGAACAGGCTGAGCAAGCAACTGTTGAGGGAACATCTAAATGGTCATGCAAGTTGACAATTACAGGTACTCAGGATGACGCCATAGCAAACGCTTTAACTAGCGCCATCCATATCTTATATTGTTTTTTTAAAATTTTGTGCATTTTTAGTAAAAAACAGAAAAAAAGTATTGTACAAAATAATATATTTCTTTACTGCTCTTACTTTCAGTTCAAATTTTACACGCTGATATTTTTTTAAGAAATGTATAAACACATTTTTTATATTTTACACACACACTCACATAGATGCGAACACACATTCAAGCACAGAAGACAGCAGCACACATTCCTATACACGGACACATACACACAAACACAGCAAAAATATATATAGCAAACCACGCCAAGTTCCATATATTGAAAAAAAAATGTACCCAGCTGTGCTATATCCTAGTGAACGAAAATAAACAGCACGCTACTTTAGTCATATACACAAACCGTATATGAATGCAAACACATACTCTACACTACGGTCGCATTAAAAAGAAATACGAAAAAAATTATGTTTCTGGCCTACCTTGCTTCCTTCTTAAAATATGGCGTTATTAAGGTTATATTATTAAAGTGCCTCGATAATTCCCCCTTCCCCCTTAAAGGTTATATTATTATTCGCAACCAAAATTAAATTCTTTTTGCTCTTTCTGCTCAAAAACACTACATATACAGTTCTGTTACTAAACGACTTTTAGAACAGATTCACAGCTTACACTAATAATTAATAGTGTTTGTGTTCTTTTTTTATGCTATCATAGAGTAGTGTTTGCGTTAAAGTGCATGCATGATGAATGAGTGAAGTCATCTACGCTACACTTATATGCTAATGTACTGTTCTCACAAATCTACGTCGCAGTTAATATTCCGTACGTTATGATATAGCCGATAGTCGATAATTGAGTTGAGTAAATTTTTTACGAATTCATTTTCGAAATTTTTCGAAAAGAATATTCATAGAACTAATTATTTTTTTTTTTTTTGTAAGTTAAAAGTTAACGTCAGAATCATTAATGAGACTTCTTTTGATCTTTCAAATATTGTCCAGAAATTTTAAGGATTTTTGTCCAATTTGCAATTCTGTATTACTATTTTAAACTAAAGTGAATTTAAAGTTTCATAGTGCTGTAACAAAAACAACGTCTCTTAACTTCAAATAAATATTTCTATTCCAAGCCGAAAATTTGAATTCTTGTATTAAAATTAGCTTCTAAAAGTATTATTTAATGAATAAATAATTTTTGCTACTTATGAAACTAAAAACCTCTCTTTGATAACTAATTGTGACAAAAAGAAATCAAAACAAAACTTCTGGGATAGGACATATCGTAGGTTGTAGGTAGATTTTTTTAGCATACTAGAATTTTTGGTGCACATCGAAATTTTGAATAACGTTAAAAAACGGGTTTTTCGCACATGCGCTCACTTATACGCCCATAACTTCGTCAAATATCCTCTGACTTTCATTTTCTTATCAGTTTTGGAAAGAAGAAATTTAAGTCATTAAGCATGGTATAGATGACTTAACAGGTTTCATTTCCTATATTGAAGTATTTGCTAAGTAAACTATTTTTTTTTTTTGTTTTTTTACAATTTTTTGACTTGGTGAAGTTTTTTAACACTATTTTTTTAAAACCCCTTAAATTTGTTTGATTATTTAAAAAAAAGCACATTTTTCTTTTCTAAAATCATTCAATAATACACATGTGGACAGTAAAATAGGTGTAAAAAAAAAATTCCCAATATAACCATGAAATTTAAATATTAAAATGCCTACAAGAAGAATTACTTATTTTTTTATCTGGCAGCACTGTTTTCATGCGAAAATAGGAGTTCCCGTTAGTTTAAATGCTAACTGACGAAAAATACGATGAATTTCTTTGTTTAGCTAGCAATTTTGTGCGGACAATAAAATAGGTGCATTGCGTTTAATATCACAAAAAAGCATTTTCATTTTCGAACGTAATTTAATATTAAAAAATAAACTTTAAGGTAATTTTATGTTATTTTGAATAAAATAATTTTAGTTTAAGACAATTTGTTTATCAAAAAAACGTAATAGATGGGTCGTGGACATCACTGTAGCGCAGAAGAGAGAAGACTTGTGCAGGAGCTTCGCAAACAAGGGCACACTTACAAATTTATTGCCAAATCATTAGGAAGATCTGAAAACTTTGTGACAAATGCTCTAAAGCCTAAAAAAATGGCTGAGAGGCGTGGAGCATCGAAGAAAACTTCTTCAGTTGCGGATAACCGCATTGTAACTTTGGCTAAACGTGATCCTTTTATGTCGTCTAAGGCAATTGCAGCCGAAATAGGTAATATTGTCACATCCCGAACAGTACGTCGCAGATTGGTGAGTGCAAAATTACCCGGAAGGATAGCTCGAAAAGTGCCTTTGCTAAGAACGGCAAATTTAAAGAAGAGGAAAAATTTTGCTTTGGCACATAAATCCTGGAGCGGTCTTGAAGGCGTAAAGAAGTGGCGAAACATTCTTTGGAGTGATGAAACCAAAATAAATTTGTTCGGTAATGATGCTGAGAGAAATGTTCGACGACCCAAAGGCAAAGAATTCCATGTTAGATTTACAAAAAAAACAGTGAAGCATGGAGGTGGCAACATAATGGTGTGGGGCTGCTTCTCGTGGCAAGGGGTAGGTCCAATACACCGGATTGAAAGCACTATGGACAGATTCGTTTACAAGGATTAATTAGAGAGCGTCATGCTACCTTACGCTGAAGAGAACATGCCTATTTTGTGGAAATTTCAGCAGGATAATGATCCGAAACATTCATCCAACTTCGTAAGAGCATGGTTCACAGAACAAAATTTGAACGTTATGGAGTGGCCAAGTCAATCCCCTGACCTAAACCCAATTGAGAACCTTTGGGGTGAGCTTAAACGACAAATTTCTAAGCAACCTTGCAAAAACAAAGCTCAATTATGGACAAATATTGAAAAAGCCTGGTATAATATCCCAGTAGAGACTTGTCGTAAGCTGATCACCTCCATGCCCAAGAGAATCGAGGCAGTACTAAAAAATAATGGTGGACATACCGGCTACTAAGTACTAATAACATTTTCTATTAAAAACTATGCACCTCGTATATAAAGTTCCTGTATTATTTTAAAATTTTTAACTTACACCTATTTTACTGTCCAACTAAAAATTGACAAGTACCTTGAAGTAATGATTTATAAGTTATTTTTTTGTTGTTGATTGCATACTTAAGGTTTTTTCTTTTACAATAAACATTATTTTTTTATATTCTTAAGTCAAAAATATTATAAAATAACTAAAACTATGAAACTACCGTTCTTTTGTGTAAAAACATAGCATACACCTATTTTACTGTCCACATGTGTATATAATAATCTATATATATAAAACAAAAAAGCGTTTGTTCCCTCTGCTGTCCGTAATTTTCAATTTTTGATTTTTTTTTTTAATGTAGATAGTTATGATGCGAAGGTTATAGGCTAAATTAATAGGGTTGCCACCTAGACTTCACTCGGTGGCGGAACACTAGCTAAAAATGGGTAACTGAATCCGAATCTGTTGTCAGAATTTCAAAAATTATGTAATTTTCTTACCATAGGGATGCGTGGCAATTTTTATGAATTCAAAATTCCGTATTTTTCCATAGGGGCTAACACTTGCTAAAAATGGGTTACTGAGTCCGAATCCATTGTCAGAATTTCAAAAATTATGTAATTTCTTACCATAGGATTGCCACTTAAATTTTTAAATTTTTACGAATTCGGTGCTGGGCAAACACAAGCTAAAAATGGTTCGCTGAATCCGAATCTGTCGTATTAATCGTCAAATTTAAAAGTAACGTGCTTTTTTTCCATAGAACTGCCATCTAAAACTGTTTTCATTTTACGAATTCAATGCTAGGATGAACTATAGGTAAGAATGGGTCAATGAATCCGAATCCGTTAACAGAATTACAAAATTATTGTAATTTTCTTATCATAGGAGTGCCACCTTAATTTCTTTCCATTTTTACTAACTTGGGGCTGGCGATCAATAGTTAAAAATTAGTCGCTGAATCCGAACCCGTTATTTGAATTTAGAAATGATGTAGTTCTCTTACCATAGGAATGTCAGATAAATTTTGTTACTGTAACGATTTCGTTGCAATGATAGAACTATTAAAAAATAAATAAGAAATTTATTTCAACTATCTTATTCCACTGGTGTTCGGTATTCTGTTTATAGAACGTTAGTAACAAATTCAAACAAAACTGCCAAGTTGCACTTACGCTAAGGTTAATACACATCATGAATCTAAAATATCGGCAAATGGCTTTTTCTTAAAAAGTTCAATAACTTAATCAAATAATACTCGATTTGAATAAACTTAGGTGCAGAAGACGCAAAATTAAATTTTCTGTGAAACTGCATAGCAACAGTTTTATACAAATTTGACTTATTCATTTTCATTCAAACTACGGTGCAGTTGGAAAAAACTGAAGAAATCGATATATTCGTACATATAGCTGGCTTCATTTTTATCCGAGATTGCAATGTAATACACCGTTGGAAAGGTGTTACTTTTTTCTTTCCAATGAAACTATTGTAGGATGCATAGTTTAAAACAGTTTTTAAAACAGAAAAAACAGTTTTTTAACCGTTTAATATGCACGAAAAATGTTTGGTATGCCACAATGTTACATTTAACTATATATACAACCTACACTTAGCTACATCCCAGAAGTTTCCTGACTGTCACGCCGTGTAATACTTGTGGCAGCCGTGGCGTAATGGTAGACCCAGATTCAAATTGCGTAGTTTTTTTGATCTCCCGACAACTTTGTGCAGCCAATGGCAACCTCAGAGAGTAAATAATGTCATGGTATCGCGTCTGGAGAACATAAGCCGTTTGGAGTCAGCATAAACCACTTACGACACGTAACGAAACGAAACTACGATATATAACTACCCTGTGTTTTTATGTCTACACTAATATAAAAGCCTATCTGACGATGCACAAAGGGTTGAAATCACCAAAAATGGAGATTAATTGTCCTAGAAGTCGGAGGGAACTTTGAACTGTTTTTTTTTTAGAATGGGTCCAAATAAGAAAAAAATTCTCTGCGTCCGTCCGTCTGTCCGTTTGTCCATCTGTCGGCAACAGTCGTACTTTTGAAGCTAATGCCATGAAATTCAATATAAAAGCTTGAATCTTAAAACTAAAGATCAAGTTCGAAAATGAGCCAAATCAGATGAAAACTACGCCTACCTCCCCTACAAAGCGACTTTATTAAAACTCACATCTCCATAAATTCCACAAAGCTAAATATATTTACTTAAAATTTTATATTAGAGTTTTGATATTTTATATCAATTCTAAGAATAAAATTCAACCAAATCGAATGAAAATCACGCCTACCTTCCATACAAAATAATGTCACCAAAACGGTAAAATCTCTTTAAATTTAACAAACCGTAATAAATAGACTTGAAATTTCGGAAATGAGTTCTGATATTTAATGTACAATCTGAGCATGATCGAAAGAAATCGAAAGAAAACCACACGTACCGCTCATGCAAAGTGGTTTTATAAAAACGGTAAAAATTTATATTTTACAATAATTAATATAATGATTTCTTCTTTTCGATCTTTATTATTTTTTCGACATTTTCGATTTCGATCAAAATTAAGGGAATAGAAAAAAATCACACTGGGCCATATCTGGCGAATATGGTGCTTGTCGAACCATATTGCGAAAGATAACTTCATTTGAAGATCTGGAAAGATAACTTCATTTGAAGAGAGAGTGCAAAACATGTTAAAAGCATACGTCTTGCAGACGTAGGTTATCTTTCTAGGGTTAACATGATTTTTGGTCAAATAATCGCGTATAATACATGATGTGTGATTATCATGGTGCTAGTGCAGTATTTTGGTGAAAAAACCATTAATTGTCCTTTCATAGTTCTGCCCTCTTTAGCAAAATATTATTGCGCAAATGCTTTAAAAAACTCAAATAATATTAAGCGTTGGCTCAAGTTACGCTGCAACCCGTTGAATGCTTAAAACATCATGTAAAATAGTGTGCGCCAATCCAGTCGATATATCAAGCTCACCAGCTATATCTCTCACGGTCACACGGCGATTTTTGAACACAATTTCTTTTACTTTTTTGATATTTTCATCATTTATTGATGTTGCTGAATGAGAAGGGTAAGGCCTCAGGTACGACGTATGAGAAGGTACGACCCCCTTTTTACCACTCAAATTCCTGTGTACGTGACGGAGCGGACTCTCCATAGGTTTTCTGCAACATTTTCTGCAATGCGTCTGAACAAGAAATTCCGTTGGTAAAACACAATTTCTTTCATCAAGAAAGTCGGTCAGACTCGAGGTGAACTTTTTCACAAAGCAATTAGAAAGAAACTACGTGAAGATCGCGCTAAAAATTAACGTCCAAGCCAATAACAGTGTTACCAGCCTTAAAAAAAAATCATTAGCTTTATGACAACTGTTGTTGTTTCATTCGCACAGTCCGGTTCAATTTTGAACATAAAGTACAGGGTGGTCCAAAAGTTTCTGTACGTCTTCCAATTATTGTACAGCAAACTTGAAGGCAATCACTTTGTGTTCTATTGTACATAATAAGGGGATTTCCCGATATTGGTAATTATAATTGCATAAACTGTACCTTGAATACATTTCAATAACTTGGCTGGTTGTGGTTTTTATGGTTTAATGGTTTTTATTTAAAGCTAATAAATTTTCAAATTTGCTTTTGAGAGTTAAGAAGAGGATTTGGGATCTCTCACAGCAAAAATGTTTCTGATATGAAAATAAAGTTTATAATCGGAACTTTCCGTACATTTTGGATTTTCTTTCAAAAAAACACTTTTCTGAACCCTCAATTTTTTTGTTTACAGTTACGGAATGGTTAGAGTACAAAATAGAAGGAATATTTCAAGCTTTAAGTAAAATTGGTATGTCTAACGCCGAGATCAGTAGAAGGCTGAAGGTGTCAAGAACAACTGTATTAGTGGGCTGCAAATAATGAAGGAGGAGGCGTGACAGATCAACCAAGAAGTGGTAGATCCACATTATTAACTGCGAAATTGAAAAGAAAAATACGGGAAATGGCTAAAGATACTGTAGTTCTAGGCACAAGGACAATAGCTAAGCGCTTAAACATATCCGAAAATAGAACTGGCCAAAGCAACAAAATAAGCCGGTCGACAGTCTTGAGATACATCAAAAGCCGTCCTTGGGGTCAGCACTCGTACGTGAGACCCATCAAACCTCTTTTAAGTGAAAAAACATTGCTGACCGCAAGAAATTCTGTGCTCGACTTACAAAAGACGGTTTTACTGCTGATAGTGACTTTGGTCGTAGACAACGTTGCCGCATACTTTTTATTGACGAATCGCTTGTCGATCTGTTTCCTAAGCCTAATCGGCAAAACATGCGAATCAGAACAAGTGATTCGCAGAAGATACCAGTTCAAAGAACAAAACAAGGCTTCAAAATAATGATTGCTGGAGGCATAAGCATGTATGGCAAATCGGATCTTGTAATAATCGATGAAAATCACACTGTAAATGGCAACTACTCCGAGAACGCATTTTACCAGTTTATGGACAGTGTAGGAAAAATAAAGAGCAGTTTCCAGGCCGATTAGCTCCAATTTTAATGCAAGATGGGGCAAGATGTCATACCGCAAAAGCGAGCATAACTGCGGCAAAAAGCTTATTCAAAGAGGTATGGACTGATTGGCCTGGAAATACGCCAGATTTGAACCCCATTAAAAATCGTTGGGTTAAACTTAAGGAGTCAGTATTTAAAAGTCTAAAACCAAAAAATAGAAGCGAATTAATTAACAGAGATAAACAGGAATGGCAGTCAATTACAGACGAAGAAGTGCGCGTTTTGTGTGAAAGTTTTCGGTCTAGAATAAGCGATTGCCATTTATGATGGGCTTCATACAAATTATTAAAGCATTGTATTTCCCTTTTAAAACATCAGTAAATTAAACACAGAAAAAAAAACACAGGTGCGTCGTTGGACACACGAGAGAAGCGAAGCTTTTTCGCTGTTGCATAGATTTGATAGCTTAATACTTTTTTTCTTTTTAATAAATTAACTTTTAAATTTAAAAATTTAAAATAACAAAATAAATTACATATATACAGAAAACATATTTGCTGCTTATTTTTTTATTGTTGAATGTCAAATTTCCACACCAATTACATATAATGCCAGCGACTCTCCATTTTAACTCTCCACGCATGGTTGTGAACTTGGCTGCACTGACTCATGCATGCGTTTGTTAATTCCATATTTATTGATATCTATTTTTTTGACACTTAAAAACGCACTTTTCAACGCACTTGTGGGCATTGCTAATTTTCTTCGTACCAACAGCATCACAAACGCTGGAGACACCTTGCGGCAAATAAAAGCAAATTTTTGATAGTTGTAGCATAGCAAATACACAATCCTCTATCTATTGATAGATGGTGAGGATCTACTGCAGCATAGCTTCTGTTATAATTAGCATTGAATTACCAATTGTTTCTAACAAGTCTTTGTGGCCTAGTGGATAGTGCATCGGACTCTCAGTTAAGAGGACGTGGGTTCGACCCCCACGGGAACGCCTTAAATATTTTTAGTATTTAATATTAAAGTATTAAATTTTCTTGTTGTAATAAGCGCTAGCAACAAAGATACCATCAAATTTCCAAGAAAAAATCTGTCGAAAATTTTTCAGATTTCACTCCAAGCAAATCACAGAACGAGGAGTAAAAAGCTTCGCTTCAAAAATTCTAAAAATGTTAATTATTCTCAGTTTTAAGGAAGATAGTATGGTGTATACAGAAAATTCACAGTATATTTGTGTTGATTTGTGAAAAAAATACCATTAAAAAATCTTTGAATTATACATCAAAACTGTTGGTTTGTAATTCCTCAAAATATTCTCAAAAATTCCTCAAAATTCTTGGTCATGTCCTTTTAACATAGGGTAATGTAAGTTTAAGTCATCAAATTTTTGTATAATTTTTTTAAAAATTTCACTTTGGAGAGTTGTATAAGCAAAATGCAATGTTTTGCACAATTAAAGATGGCAAATTTTATATGCTCTTAGACAAAGGTAAATTGTTAAAAATCGTTTAAATTTTTAAAGAATAAATTTCTTGTTTTTTCAAAATAATGAACTTTTAGCCAAAAATTCTTTAAGCTCTTTGCGCGACCATTTACCGTTTGTTAATATTGAATTGTTATATTACAAAGTTCATGTTTTTAAGAGTAAAGTTAGAAACCAGCATGTCCCGGATCTTTTCGAAAAAGTTGAAAAAATGAAACGGTCTAGTGTAAGTGTTGCACATAGAAAAGCATATGAAAACACAACAATGTGTTTGCTGGCCACTAAAGACACTAAATTTGGCGAATTACAACACACATAAAATTACAGAAGATGCAATGGCTTCATTTTTCAAAAGAGAAACTGTGGGCTCTTTTCTATAAACAAAACATTGAAGAACTTTGTTATTTTCGAAACTACCCTTAAAGTCACGCCAAGCTGGAAGAGATATTCAGAAGCTTCCAGAGCTGAAGGTGAGCACAGTTCTACCACTTATCAAGTTTAAGAAATTTAAAGATCTGCATGATCTTTTACCATATATACCACCAATTTACCATGGCTTCTTCAATACTCTGCAGTTCGCAATTCCTGGAGGTCAGCAAAAAGAAATTTATGAGGAGGGCATAGATGTTCATGTATAAGATTTTTGTTTATATGCAGATTCCGAATAAAAGTCCAACTACAGAATACATTTCATTGTATATCTTCTTATTTTTTTCTTTAATCCCTAGCGGTATATAGGTTAGGTTGGGTTAGGTTATTAGGTTGCAGGATCACTGCCTTCCACTACTAGTCGACAAACTACCCCGAACTTACAACACTTAGCAGACGCCCGACGTCCACATCTCCAAGGTCCCTGAAACCATTTTAAAAAGGGTTGGCCAAATGCCTAGATTGTGTACGGGAAAAGGCAGGGCAAGTACAGAGAAGGTACTTGTACAGAGAAGACTACAAGTAAGGAACGTGTAAAACGCATAAAAAAATAGGTCAAAATAGTTTCATATTAACAATAATTACTTGAGTATCATAAAAATATATAATTTGTATTAAAAGTATCCATACTAAGTGCAAATTGTAGTAAATATTTTTTTTTCAATTGCGTTTGGAGTACAAGGGCTGTATAACACGAAAATAGTAAATATTTTCAAAATGTGTGGAGCACAAGGAGTATAAGTGCATACTTACTTATTTAGATGGCGCCTACAACCGTAAGTCGGTTTCCGCCTGTTGTAAGAAATTGCGCCAGCCATTTCTGTTTTGAGCTTGCTGGCGCCAGTTGGAAGCTCCAAGTTTCGTCAGGTTGTCCTCCACTTGGTCCCTCCAACGGATATGTGGTCGTCCTCTTCTGCGTTGTCCGCCGCAGGGTACCGAATCGAATGTTTTCTTCGCTGGAGCGTCGTCTTCCATCCGCTCAACATTAGCTAGCCAGCGAAGCCGTTCGATTTTTATGCGCATTACTATGTCGATGCCGGCGTATAGCTCATACAGCTCATCGTTCCATCGTATTCGGTACTCACCATTGACGCAGATTGGTCCGTAGATTTTACGAAGAATCTTTCTCTCGAGCGCTTCCAAAATCTTTTCATCAAAGCTGCTCACAACCTTCACAACCTAGAAGGAGGTGTTGTCAACAGTGACGTGGATGTCAATAGCTGGGACTGTTTGTTTGTTGACACCAGATATTTCGTCTTATCTGCGTTTACTGCAAGACCCATGCGACTCGACTCTTTTTCTAATATGGAGAATGCTGCACTGACTTCGTGTGTGTTCTGACCAATGATATCAATATCATCGGCATACGCTAGCAGCATAACACTCTTATAGAATATTGTGCCGCTTTGTCTCAGATCAGCAGCTCGAATGATCTTCTCCATGATTAGGTTAAAAAAGTGGTACGATAAGGAATCACCTTGTCTGAAACCTCGTTTGGTAACAAATGGGGGGAGAGGTCCTTTCCGATTTTAACTGCACTGCTGGTGTTGCTCTGAGTCATCCTGCATAGATGGATTAATATTGCAGCTGTACCAAATTTAGACATGATGGAGTATAGGTGATTCCTTATTGGACTGTCGAAAGCAGCTTTGTAGTCGATAAAAAGATGGTGGGTGTAGATTTGCATCTCTATGGTCTTTTCCAAGATTTGTTGTAGCGTAAATATCTGGTCGGTGGTAGATTTTCCAGGTCTGAAGCCACACTGATAAGGCCCAATCAGTTGGTTTACGATGGGCTTCAATCTTTCACATAATACGCTCGACAGGACCTTATAGGCGATATTTGGGAGGCTTATCCCACGGTAGTTGGCGCAAATATTGGGATCGCCTTTCTTGTGGATTGGGCAGAGTACACTGAGGTTCCAACCGTTTGGAATGCATTCTTCCGACCATAGTCTGCATAGAAGCTCGTGAATGCATTTAAGTAGAGCTTCGCCTTCGTTCTTAAACAGCTCAGCGGGTAGACCATCGGCTTTGTTGTTTTTAAGCCGTGTTATTGTTGTCAAGACTTCGTAGTCCGGCAGCGGAACTTCAACGCTGTCATCCATAATTGGGGTTGCCGGGAAATTATCTCTATTAGCGGGATTGTTGTCATCATCGCCTTTCAGACAACTAGAAAAGTGTTCCCTCCATAACGTCAGTGTACTATTGATATCCGTCACAAGATTCCCGTTTTCATCCTTGCAGAAAGAGGTCCTGGTTTTAGAGACATCGGACAGGCGTCTTATCATTTCGAAAAACTTTCGGGTTCTCAACTTTATGTTCTCAAGGAGCTTTACATAGCAGTTTTTAATATCTGAGGTTTGCCATTGCATGCAGAGTAGTGACGGCCTACAGAAATTTCATTTTAATTGAAACAATACTGTGTACCATATAGGAATGAACCAGGGTTTTACGGCTTGCGGGCCACGCACTTAACGCCACGGCCGCCACATATTACACCGACGCTGTCTTGAAAACCATTTTTTCTCGATTTTGCTCTATTTTCAATTAATGCACAAACAGAAGTTTTTGAGATATAATTTTGCAAAAGTTTTCTTCTGGCAACATATACAGATATTCTATTTTCCCTCACTCTCTCTGTTTCTCTCACTCTCTCTATATCTCTCTGCCTTTCTCACTTCACCAACTAATCACCTATTTGTTGTACATGCAAACACTTAGACTAACACTTAAATAGTTCTAAGCAAAAAACACCTTTATAAATTATCAAAACTTCAACCACAGAAATTAAACCATTTACCACAGATACAGCCACAAACAGTGCTTGTTTTTATATTTAATTTTTTTTTTTGTTTTGTTTATATTTTAGTATATTTTATAACTACATAAGAAAAAGTCTTTTTGCGTCCTATTTGCATATTAATGATATGTTTCTGAATTTGAATAATTAAACCTATACTTACTTCTATCTATCCATATAGCGCTCTTTATATAATAACTTTCGTAATTTTCAAACTTCTTTAACTTAGAATTTATTGTTTTTAAACAAATCCCACCCCATCTTAACCATGTATATATTACCATACGTACATACAAAAAAGGGTAAAACCTTTTAAAAATGCTACAATACTGGAAATTTTTTTTTTTTTAATTTTAAGGAGATTTAAAAACTGAAATTTAATTTAAAATTACAGTATTTAAAACGCTGGATAGAATGAACATAAAATAATTTTCGTAAGCTTAGCACTGATAACCTCAATAATTAATTCCCAAATGAGTACCAGCGCAGACTATTCTCAAATTATTCCTCTTACAAATTTCCCCATTCCACTTGGTTTCAACCATTTTAGGGCTTTTAACACCGGAAAATTTAAAAAAGATGATACGTTTTTTTTTGACATACTCAAAAAATTTATACTCAATCTTGAAAAGTGATTACCGCGAAACCCTATTTTTACCCTTAGCATTTACACCTCAAAAAATGTAGTTACAAGATTATGTAATTTTTTTAAAGAACGCCTTAAATAACAACACGATTGATCAATGCGAAAGAATGTTTGGAGGCGCCGACTTGTTGCAGCTGGTTTTTGACTATATTGGGTTTGTTTATGTTTTTTTTAAATAACGCCTTAAATAACAACACGACTGATCAATGCGGAAGAGTGCACACACCTAAAAGCTTGAAATGTACTGAGCGTAAGAGCACGTTTATAGTGCCGGCTGGTTGCCTTGTTGGACCGAGCTGTAAACGCGTCATGCCTTAGGCATGACTTAAAGGCACTTTAAGTCGCGTTAAGTTACTTGCTATTTCAGCTTGTTTAGACTTGTTCCTGATATTTTTTGTTGTCTTTTTGCTGCGTTTTTATTTAAAAATTTTTTTTAGACAAAACAGAAGTACGCAGAATGAACGCACATTAAAAAAAACGTACATCAGCTGCCGACTCAAGATAATTCGTTTCTAAGTTTCGGCTGAAACGCACTTCAAGCCGCATAAGACCACTTGATCTTGCAACTGATCTGAAATGTTTTAATTGGAATTTATCTTCGTTGCTTCTTTATAATGCGGCTTATGTGCGTATTTGTTGCGGGCAAGAAAATAGAATACAAAAGCGCAGCAACATGGCTTAAAAAAGTTATCGGTAATTTTTTGTTTCATACAGAACAGGAAAAGAGCAGAACATAAAAGTATAGTGGAAAGAAGTTAACATTCCTTAATATCAACCTTACACTCAATCCGTATATTGTGGCCTGTCGAATTAAAAATATATTTAATTTGGTGACAACGAGGAAACGGACCTACTATCCGGCCGCCGGATATTCGGCTACCCGTCCTTGCAGCTCGCCGGATATTTAGTGTCTAGTATACCGCCAAGTCACTTTCCGTTGCATCTCTACTTCGAATAATTGTTCATGAATTTCTTTTAGTTGCACAAATTTACAAAAATAAAAATTCAATCACTGCACGATACTTGATTTTTACCATTATAAAAAAATAAACACTGTGACACGTATACTTTGAACAGCTGTAATATAAGACTAAGCTGTCAGATCTATATGTCACTCTACGCGCGTACATAAGAAAGTAGTACTATTTAAAAAAAAAAAATAAACGGGCGGACATACTACCGCCATCTTTGTGTAATTCTAGAAACTTATAGAACAACCTGGTACATATTCCTTTTTATTGGTTTCGTTTTGATTTATATCATTATATTGACCAAAATTTTTTTAAACGTCATGATTTATGCAGCAAGTAATTAAATTAAAAAAAAAAAATTATTACGACTACGGTAGTCCTAATTGAAATTTTTCATTGATAATCTACTTACTGTAATTGTAATCAATAGATTTTTCTATTACAATTACAGTAATCGTAATTGTTTATGCCAATTACATTAATCATAATATTTTTTTAAATAACAAATACAGTAATTGTTATCGATAATTCTTATAGATTACATTTACTGCAATTGTAATTGAAGGTAATTGTAATCGCAAAATGCCCAGCTCTTGTATGTACCAATACATTATATTTTAAATTAATTTACTCTTAATTAATTAATTACTCTTAATTAATTATTAAATTAAATTACAAACTGCTCTTAATCGTGCTCTCAAAAGTATTGCCAAGTACATGCAAAATTACAATTACATGCATTACAATAACAACTTTCTAAAGGAAAGTTTCCATAAAAAAATTAAAGCAATTTATTGTTTCTCCAGCTGGCTTCTAACTCAACTCAAAAGTATTGGGATTGACTTAGAAAAGTATTTTGGAGATCAAGTGGAAGTTGAACCATATTTTCCATACTTAAGGTAAAAGATTTTTTTTTTTTTTGGTTGTAGGAAAAAGTCTTAAAAGAGAACGGGAACATATAGAAATACAGGGATACTGATATTCTGGTATATAAGATACAATAATAACTCAAGCCTACGCATTTGAAATATATTCAATTTTAGTATTGCATATTTTTCCTACCTGTTCTTATTTTTTCGAAAATCTCATTTTGCATCTATCTCAATAATATTAGTAGCAAAAAAAAAAAAACATAGGACTACACTGGTCATTACCATTTCCATCGTTTAGTTCCTTAATATGTGCATATTTTTATTATAATTAGTAGAGAAACTATTGCAAATCTTTTTACAAATGTTATTCACACAACAATTAAAATTTTTACTATGGCTGTTCTTATTATTCCGAACAAGACTGTGTATGTATGAATAAAGAGATACTTACATATGTATAAATATTTTCCAAAAAACGTTGGAAAATGATGTGTGCATACACAATATCTTTATTTATTGAACTATACATGTATCTTCAAATGAATAACTTATTTATATTCCAAACGACACTGTTTTGCCTTCTATATATATTTATAAATATCGATTGTATTACAAAATACTTTAATATATACGTATTTATAAATATAAACCAATGAAAATAAATATTTAGCAAAAAAAAACACCACACCACACACCTCTCACATACTGATCATATAAATGCGAAAATATAACCAAAAAGAATAAAATGAATCAAAATAAAATAAACATTAAATTAAATATAGTTCATCTACAAATACATATATTCATTAAGAAAAACCTTGTAAAGCAACGCGAAGAATATCTGAAATAATGAATCCCCCTAAAAAGTACTTCCTTTCCTTTTTTATCTTTATCATTATGCCTTTACCCTTACCACGGATTATCATACATATAATCCATCCACCAGACCATTAAACTAAATTTAGGCACACACGCCTCTGTCTGCTGGTCAAGTCTATTTGAAAATTTCGAAATTTCCAAAAAAAAAAAAAAATTCAAGCATCTGCCAGGGACTCAATTAGCGATCACTGCTCTCAGTCAATCCTTTTACCAATAACAATTATTTTAAACCAAATATTTTCAGATCAGATATTCAAATTAACAATGATTTACATATTTTGATCAAAATATTTTTGATCAAAAATAAAATTAAATAACAGGAAAATGCACATTAAATTCCACATATGTGACATGAAATGCAAAATATTTGTTTCGTAACATAATACTTATACAGGGGAGCCCGCAATTGAGTGCAACTATTTACGGAGGTATAAGGTTATGTCGAGCTGAGCAAAAAATTGTATGGCAGGAGGGGGGGGGGGAGGGGTCTATTTTCACGTTCTTAGGAGCTAAACGGTTAATTAATATTTAACGACTTATTATGAAAATGGGCGTTCAAATCAAAATGCATATCGTGCACTTCGTGAAATTTTCGGTCAATTTAATCGTCCAAATGTGCGAACAATCGGAAAAATCGTGCAAAAATTTGAGCAAACCGGGTCTGTAAGAGATGTGAAAACACCAGTGCATGCTCGTACAGTGCATGCTCGTACAGCGATAGTGTGGCTGAAGAGCCGTCAGGCAGTTACTGTGAATGGTGTTCGCTATCGTGAGATGCTCACGTGGTGGCGATGTCAATTGGCCGCAAAGAGCATGTGATTTGACACCGTTGGACTTCTTTCTTTGGGGTTATTTGAAAGAAAAGGTGTACGTCGATAAGCCAGCAACAATTCAAGAGCTAAAGGATGAGATAATTCGGCACATTAACGGCATAGAACCTCACTTATGCCTCAGCGTCATCGAAAATTTGGACCATCGGATGGTAGTGTGCCGCCAAGGTCGCGACGGCCATTTGGCCGATATTTTGTTCCATACATAATTGAACCATACCAATATTATCATAATAAAAAGAAATGACAATAATTTCCTCAACAATTTGTGTTTTATTCAAAATCAACATCGGCCCTTAAAATTTAACCTCCCTTTAGCAGGAAAACTAACCTACGTAAAATTTATTTTGATAACTCATTGCAAATTAACTACGTTACGGAGCTGTGCTCGTGTGAAGATGAAATCAATCGGTTAAAACTACCAAATTTCAACTTTGAGTGCAAATTTCTCAGAATTTCGCGTAATAAATGAAATTTTTTTCTCCAATCAATTTTGTAATTTATCCATTTTTCTTTTAAATGACACCAAAAACATAAACATGTCTTTAAAAATAAAAAAGATGGATGTACTAAAAAAATTATACTTATTAGAAAATAATATTTAATAATGGCATTACAATTAGTTATGCAATAGATAATATCATTATTTTCTAAAAAGTATAATTTTTTTTGTACATTTTTTGAGATATGTTTATGTTCTTGATGTTATTGAAGAGAAAATTGAATAAATTACAAAATTGATCACGAAAAAAAATTTCATTTATTATGCGTAATTCCGACAAAATCTCAAAACTCAAAGCTTAAATTTCGTAGTTCTAACTGATTGATTTCATTTTCATATGAGCACAGCTCGATAATGGTTAAGTCGGTAGGGTTTGTTGATATACCGAAGATAGAAAGTTGATTTTATTGCCTAATCAGCTATCAAAATAAGTTTTATGTAGGTTAGTTTTTGCTGCTAGAAGCAATAACGTGAATCAAAGTCGTCAAATATTAAATAACACTGTAGCTCCTAAGAACGTGAAAATAGACCCACCCCCCTTCTCATACGATTTTTTGCCCAGCTCGGCATAACCTTTCACCTCCGTAAATAGTTGCACTCAATTGCGGGACAGCCTGAATAAGTGGGTGGATATTATTTCTATTAAAGTATAATTTTTATATCTGATCGCAATATATATCCATCAATGATTGATTGTTATTTGCATAGATAAATATCGATCAGTAATTGATCATTGTTTTTGATCGAAACATTATGGATCGATGTTTAATTTTTATTTTGACCAATATAATTTTGAGACTGATCAAAAAAATATCGATCAAAGTCGATTTTTATTTTGATTGAAACATCTTTTTAATCAAAGAAATATTCAGCAATGTTTGACTGTTCTTGCTGATCGAAAAATAACTAAAAAATAATTGCTTAAAAGTAATTTTTTTCTTAAAAATCATGACAAAAAAATCATATCAAAAATGAAAATTTTTAGCGCCTTAACAACACACAAAAAAATATTGATCGATGATTGATGGTTTTTCCTTTGGTTAAAGTAATTATTTTTTAAAAATCATTACAAAAATATAACAGTTTCTAGCGCCTTAACATCAATTACATCGCTATGTTTAAAAGAGTATTACAAGAACTTTGTATGCCTGATCTTTCAATATAAAAATTTAAAAAAAAAAAAATCGTTATTTTCGGTCCCAGGCAGCTGCGAAAGCATTATACATTTTCCAGTTTAGGTTTTAGGTTTTTTGTTTTATTTGCTGCTTATTTGCTTACATTCATAATTATTTGCTTACTTTTAAACCTTATGTGAATTATAAGTACATTATTGTTTAGCCAAACTAAATAATGTACAATACAAATAAATATTGTACAAATAATAAGCGAGAAAATGACCAAATATGAGTATGAGCAAACAGTAAATGATAACAAGGTATTGGACAAGGGACCAAGGCAATCTTTGGACTTTAATCATACTGAATCTTGCAATATTAAAACTCACCACTATAAAACTTAAAATACTTATTGCACAGAACACCAAGACTTATAGTCGGGTTTCACTGTCAGTTTTAATGGTTATTTGCTGTGATTTGCTGTGATTGTCATTTGCTGTGAAAAATGGCCACACGTTAGTACTTTTTCTACCTTTGGCAATGTTGCAAAATTAAAAACAACTGAATTATCGATTGAGCCATACAGAAAATTTAGAATAAATGTATGTAGGTGCTATTTTAATTGATTAACTTTAATGTCGTCATAAAACTGACCTAGTGAAAACCAGCTTTACAAACATAATAACTAAAAAAAGATAGTGTTGATTAACAGGTTATGTTGAGCTGAAAAATAAAAGATTTTGAATTAGAACGAAGTAATTCATTACAATATCAATTTTGAGTGGTGTTCTAAATTTTAATTAAAGCTTCTGAATTTTATTAGTTTTGAATATAAAGACAAAACAACTTAACCCTTGGGTGGTACACCTTTTTCCAGTAACAAAGCTGCCACACTGGGTTAATTCTCTAATGCCAGGGGCGGACCTGGCGAAATATTGCTCGCAGAACTAACAAATTTTTAAAAAATTAGAAAACATTGAAATTTTAATAAAAAAGAAAGCTTTAAGGGAGCAGGGGAGTAGTTTAGAATTAAATTTTTTCTAAATTTAAAAAAAAAATTAAAATTCATTAAATTCATTGCAAATCATAAAAAAATGCGTCGATGCACAGTGGGTTGAAATCGACAAAGTAGAGATAAGCTGAAAACAACCTTAAAAATGAGAAGTTTTTCCTTTTCTCGCAACAGTTGAAAAAATTGAAATCCAGCATAAATTAAAGATTAAAATGTTTTTTTTTCATACGCCAAAAGTGATATTTTTATTATGGAACCTTTAACTTCAGGTATTTAAGCGTGATTTAAAAAAAAAAGAGGTTAACAATAATTGTGCAGAGATATTTTAAAAAAATTTTTAAATTATGTCAAAATTTGCACTGTTTTCGATATATATTTGGAATTTTAAATAAGAATTCAGTAACATCAAGTAGAAATGATAATTATGTTTTAAATTGGTTATAAGAATATGTGAGCTTCCATATTCAGCAATAATAAAAAGTTGCGCGTTTTTGCGCGAACCACTTTTATTAAATAAATTCGGAAAATAGTCACAATTTTTTCTATGTAATAATATTTCAATAAATTTTAAATATTTAATGAATTTTGTTTTAAAAAAAAAAAATTGTAAGGAATTATTTTCGACTGGGCCGAAGTATTGAAGGTTTTATTATATTGATGTCTTTACTTTGTATTGACGATTGACAACGCGGTTTTCTTACAACTTCTCCAAAATTTTAAAATCAGAATGCATCTTTGTTACTGAAGCTTTTTATATTATGCAATGAATTTATTTTTAAGGAATTTATGAAGGTTTACTAAACCTTCTAAATGACATCATTTTGCATGCGAGGTGGAGTCTTCCTTAAATTGAGCCATGTTTCAAACTCAGAGTGCATACTTAAAAATTGAAACCTATATATATATATATAAGGAATTTTAAGTCACTAAATTAATTTTTGTACAATTTAAGCAGATTTTATCGTTTTCATGAAATCACTTTGTATGGGAGGAACGTGTGTTTTCTTTTCATTTGGTTGAATTTCATACTCAGAGTAGATATTAAATATCAAAGCTTTTATACAAAATTTCAAGTTCATGTATTAAGCTTTGTGGAAATTATGCAGATTTTACCGTTTTAATAAAGACTCTTTGTGCGGGTGGTAGGCGTGGTTTTCATCCGATTTGTCTTACTTTCGAACTTGGTCTTTAGTTTTTAGATTCAAGCTTAAAAATAAATTTCATGACGATAGCCTTAAAACTACGACTGCAATCTTGTCGACAGACGGACAAACGGACAGAAGTTTTTTCTTATTTTGACCCATTCTACCTCAAACAAAGTCTCCAGTGCCCTCCGACTTCTGGGTGAATTAATCTCCATTTTTGGCGATTTCATCCCTCTGTGTGACGATCGGAAAGGCTTATTTATCGATAATTTGTTGAAGCAGGACGTATCATCGATATTATTTTAATAAATATAGTATTTTTTGATATTTTTAAAATTACCCAATTTTACCCCTTAAAGAAATTTAGACAATAAATTTAGGCTCTCTGCCCTCCTCCCCCCCCCCCCCCCCCTGCACCATTAAGTTTTAATTTTTATTATAATTTTAGTGTGTCTAGTTTTGAAAAAAAAATTGTTAGTTCTGCGAGCAATATTTCGCTAGGTCGACCTCTGCTTACCACAACGACAAACACCGCTCTGAAAACTAGAGGGGCTTATCAAAAAATACGAACGTTGTTTAATATATCTTTTCAAGCACTGAGGCTTCATTGATCCTAACCGCAATTATATTTCGAATGGTCTAAAAATTTACAAAAATTTAATTGAAAAAAAATCCTGATGTAATAAACTAAGTACGTTAAAAAGCATCACCTTTGATCTCGTTAACAATGTTAAGGTGTAATAAAGACAGAATTAGGAAAAGATATCTTTCTCAAATTCATTTATGAATCACTTATAAGTGGGAATGTTCGTTATTAGCCGCCATAATTATTTTAAATGAGTTATATACAAATCTTTTAATTAATACCAGTATTAGAAGGATACAAACCCTTTTCCGCAAACGAACTATATATGATAGTTTTCCGAAAATTGCTTTTCACAAAATTGTTTTTTAAAATCAATCTATAGCGAAATTGTTATAAGTAAAATAAAAACGAAATAAAATAAAACATGACATTGATATCGATGACAAGTATTAATTTATAAATTAGTATTCTGTTTGCTGCTGTTTCAGTGTATAGCTTTTTGTACATAATTATTGAAGTAGCTAGGCTGATTCTAAACTTTTTCTCAAGATATCTTTCTAATTGCTCTCTTTTAGTTAAATTGTTTTCAAAATTGTGCTCACTGCTTATTAAAATGTTTTTCTCATGGCAGAATTATAAGGTAGGGCCGACTCGGAGTGGAATGAAGTAGAAAGCAGAATAAAGCGGGCTAGATGTCAAAATCAGCTGTTCATTGCGAATTTCTTTATGATCATGTTTCACAGTTGTTTTTAGGTTCAAAATCTTTCAGTTTGTTTTTTGCAATTTTAAGACTTCTTTCACATTTTATAGATTTTATTACACTTTTTTCATAATATTTTCACTCAAATTATCACAAATTTAACACACGCGACCGCAGTGTTTGCGACTTGAAAACATAAAATATTTTCTTCATTTGCAATCTCTATGAAATTCGTCGTTTTGACAACTAACCAACCTTTTCAATATCCACTCTTCGTTGACGCGTGAGAGCACGAAGCGAAGCGGCCCTACCTTATAATTCTGCCATGATTTTTCTCTTTAATTTCTTTAAAATTTTGCTTATTTATATGTGTAGCATTTTCTTTTTTATTTTCCAATAATTTGTCTCCAAAAGCTTTTTGTTTTTTATTAATGTTCCTCTCTCTATTCATACTCTTATCTCTCTCCTATTCTTACGCACTCTCTCTCTCTCTCTCTCTCACCGAAACAAGCCCAATATATTTTTCAAAAATTTTATAGCCTGGGCTTCTTCACGTTGCTTGGTTTTCAGGTTATTGAGCATGCTACAAAGATATTAATGCGTATGACATACAAAAGTAAATCGGCATTTATGTATTATTGTGGTATGATCTTTATGAATATTTTTGTGTTTTGCTACTTAACCTTTGATTGCAAACTGAATTGGCATATAACAAAAAATAGCTGCAATAACAGGTTAATGAGTTTTACACAAAATTTCAAAATTTATTAAAAAAAAAGCAAAATAAAAAGCAAAACAAAATGTATGTATATGTCTGCGCATATTTGAGCTGTGTTCACTAAATATATGTATCTGTCTATGTATATACAAATTCAAATATGTGCAATGAACTTAAGAATGCATGAACTATTTCCTTTTTTTTTCAATACTATTGAATATTATCAATCTTTTAATCGTATACAACAGGATCCCACAACAGTATAGCCCAATGATAAACTCATCAGAAATAAAGCGCTGTCATGAAGTGACATTTAATTTTTTTACAGTGTACTCAAAGAGAAGTCATTGTTTTTGAAGTGAAAATTATTTAGTAACATACATATGTATAATACTTAGAATGGGCAGTTAAACCAATATAACGGCAATAACGTTAAAGTGTGGCCAATTCGGGCGATCTCGGCAGACTTCGACCACACTCGACAGCCTCTGTGTTCCGCATGTATATAAAAAAGATATATACATAGGTGTTGCTTGCTTTTATTCGCTTATATTTAGAAATGAAATTTTTAAAACATGTAAAAATAAAGCTCAAGAAAAACCAAAATATCTGTACACTGTACAAGTTTGACATTGGCAATTAAGATAGGTCTCTTCGAGGGAAGACATGCATTTATAGCTAATTTTGGCTATAAGACACATGGCTTCCTCGTTGCACCGGCGAGTGCTTGTATAACAGTAGTGGTGTTTAATGTCCCAGCGGTCCGAAATGGGAGCAGCTCATCTAGAATCACAATTGAAGCGCTTCATCGCTGTTGCTTGTCCAGCAAGAAAGAAGCACGCTTATCGAATTTCTGTTTTTCTTTGCATTTCTCTCCAAGCATGCTAGCACAGAGGACATGCTTGCTTGACCATAGTGGGCAAGCCTATTGGTTTTTTCAGTTGCGATTCAGTTGTCAGAGTGAAAAGTAAAGCAAATCATTGCACAAAGTATGCTTCGCATTACTCCACTATCGCTCATCTTAACCACATAATAACGCACTCATTTCTTCTTTTGTTTTTCAATCTCAAAGAAATATAGAAAAAAAGATGTGTTATCATATGGCAATGCTAAGCAGTAATAGATTAAACAAACCAAAAAAAAAAAAGTAAAAACGCAATTGTTCAAATGTTGGCGTTTATTGATAAGTTAATTCAATTGATAAGAAAAAAAAATGGTGGAGAGAGAGCGTAGTTCACTCATTGCTCTGCCTCTCGCTCCTTATGCACAGCTTTCATCCATTCCCATCCATTACACAATGTTGGGCATACCCTGCTCACTCCACCACTGAACATAATTTTGTCCGCTTTCTCTCACCCTCTCTTTTTCGAAATTAACTTCGAACTGCTTCCTTCCTAGGCCATGCTAGTGTTTAAAGAAGCACGTTTGGCAAGGAGGATGCAAGCACTTGCGTGCTACTAGAGTAGCACTGCAGGATGTCTTTTGAAGCGCTCTTTTCCCCGCTGGGGTGCACAAAATTATACAAACACATTTTTGTGGTTGTGTTGCAAAGCTTTTGTTTTAAGAGCTTGCAATGAACAAAAAGCATGAGTTTGTTCATTCGTACGATCGCAGCATGAAGTTCGCATGAAGTTCGCACAGCGACTGATCGTATCGATTGAACGAACAAGCACACTAATGATAGATTGTGGTGTTGAATGTGGAGCAGCCACAACTTCACAGCATGACTCTCGCACAGCGACTGATCATATGCTGTGATCAGTAATCAAGGTATATTTAACAAGGTAGTGTCGTCTCGGAGCGGTGGGTACCGCAGCTTTCAAACACATAGAATATCATAATCTGCAAATTTTGTTATTTGTTTTGCTTTTATTCGTAAAAACCTGGTTTTGACAGGTGCGGTACCCAGCACAAGAGAGAATTTTAACTACTAACACTACCTTGTCTTATTCTACCATGATCAGTAATAATATATATTAGTCTTGTGCTGTCATAGTACGAATGCTCATCATTACACTTTGATTTCACTTTTGATTTGTCAATATTAAAATATTTTATACAAATCAACATAATTTTATTCAGTGTAATAAGTTTTCACCTCTACCGAAAGGCTTTTTTAATTGAAAGCTGTCGTATGCATGTGAAAGCTCCTGGTTTAAGATTTATGTAAGCTTTGCAAGTTAAAAAATGAGTGTTGCTCAGCGTAAAGCTTTTATTTTATTTTTCCGTGTGGAAAAATTGCTCATCATCACCCTACCCTCATGAATTTTTAATCCGCACTAAAAGCTGTGCTTTCTGCTTTAACTGCTTACGTATGCTTAAATACGTGAGGTGGCAGAGAAAGCTACGCTGTCGCGAGATGCCGAGCACTGTTCTATAAGGTTTTCTTTTGCGCTAACTAAAAAACAGTATAACAGTAATGTTTTCCTTGCAAAGGGTGGTTTTATTTATATTTCCGGGTACTTTTTTCGTGAAAAGTTAATATATATATTTCTTTTAGAAATTGGTATAAAAATAAAATTTATGACTTCCAATAAAAATATGTATTACAGTTGAAAAATATTCTGATATAACAGAAACATGTTGCATAAAATCAATGAAATATAGGAAAAAAAGAAAAAAATATTTTGTAAATAGTTTCGGTTATTTCCTCCTTTTATCTATTCAGCGAGAGCAGTTAATCTGCTTTGCAATTTGCTTGAAAGTCTCTATGTCCGGGAATCCAGCATAGGAATCGTTTTAAACTGCTCTGCCATCTCATTTAGGGATCTGCGGCAGCGAAAGACTGTTGTAGATATTGTTTTAACAGCTATAGGGCTTTTAAGACGGCTTAACTGTCAGATAGTATGACGATATCCATGGAGCATATTTCATTCATGTGAAACCAAGTTACTGTTTCATGTATTCCGACAAATTTAGCTTGGAAGAGACTGATATGGTCAGGGAGCCTGAAAACTAGTGTCAGAGTAGACTCCTCCTCAAAAAGAAAAGTTTTTGTGGGATGTAGTCTGCGAAAGGAAATTTCTAATGCTAGAGTGACCTAATGTGCCCTCCTTCCATTGAGAACTGACTCTAGATGGCTGGCTGTTTTACTAGGATATCAAGTGGTATAAGGTGGAACATAATATCTAATGCGTATGTAGGAGTGGTTCTTAGTGTATACAGGTCACTTTTCTATACTAGGTTTTGTGAAATCAGTCCCTAACAACACCGATTAAGTAACTGTTAAGTAATTGTTCTTATAAGTCGTGAGACAGATATTAAAACAAGTAAAATGTTTTGATCATTCTCATGCACATGTTAGCTTTATTCAATGAAGCCAAAAAACATTCCAATGCCTGCGAGTCAAGCAGTTGTATTCTGAATTTAACCTCCGCGAATTCTTTCATATATGTTCAAATTTTAATGTATTCTCTGTCTGTCGAGATACTGCCTATCTTGTATAGATATACCCCTATTTATATTTTGGCGTATTTGTAACCAAGTTGTTTTTCCAGTACTGATAGCTGCCATAGAAAATATCATTGAATATTTGAAATACTAAGTAAGCTTTCATTGGTCTCATTGGAGACGTTAGAATCTCCAATAGGCAGCATAAATATAGGCTACTAGCCGATCATTATTTTCCGAAAAATTGCTTTTCAATTTTTTAGGAACTTGCAGCTGTTAAGGTTTTTGCTCATGCTATCTAGTTAAAAATATAAGCTAGATTAGTTTTTTATAATATAATTAGTACTGTGCTTCTATACGGCACCCAGAAAACTAAATTTAGACCTGTCGTCATTTTAAAATAATTGAAATTATTTTCAATAGTAATATTTATGACTGCTCTTTGTGCTTAGTTTTTAAGTTTTATTTTTAAAATATGTTTGAAGTTTTGCTTATTGAAGTTTATTGTTAGATCCTGTGTATACGTGAAAGTTTTGAATTTAATTTTAACAAAAACCAAAATTATTGTCAAGTTTATTGCATATGTTTTTGTTGTTGTGAGTTCTCAATGTGTACAAATTATGTAAAAAGTTAAAAACAAAAAAATTATCAAAATGAAATGTATGAATATAATTTAAAACGCTTCCGTTTTTTTCTCTTCTCCTTTCTTCCTTGAATCCCTGAAATGAACAAAAAACATAACACGTGGTTCTATTCGTTTCTTATCGTATCGTATCGATCGCAATCGTAACGTCATATCGTTGTCTTGCACATCGTCGTTACGATCGGCACCCAAAAAACACTTTCAAACACCCAAAACACCGAACAACCAAACTAACATAAAACATACACATGCACTTTTGCACGCATACATCTTAACGTACTTACCACGCGCACACGCACTCTACACACGCTATTACCGTTATTTATATCGTGTATATACTTTTATTTTAATAAACTTTTTATTTTTCCAAATAATTCGTTCTATAAAAAATTTTATTACTTTTTAATTCTCTTAAAACAAAAATATTTTTTAAAACATTAAAAATGTAAAAATATAAATTAAAATTTTGAAAACACTTGATACAAAAAAAAAAATCGCAACACACAATATTTTCTCACACTCTCTTATCTATGTTCAACGCGATGATAATGAAACGAACTTTTGAACCGACGCTGCGTTTATGTGACCTGCAGTGATATGTGCTCAAGGCCTGATAGCGAAGGATAAAAGCGGGACCAGTGATCCATATGTGACGGTGCAGGTTAGCAAGGTGAAAAAGCGTACTCGCACTATGCCACAGGAGCTGAATCCTGTGTGGAACGAGAAGTTTCACTTGTGAGTATTGTTGTGCGTTTTACTCTAACTGTCTCTGTTCCTTACGACACACTTTCTCTTACTCTTACCACGCGTTTGCTCTAAATTTTTCTTTAACTCGAACTTTAACTCTTATTCTAACTGAAACTCAAACTATTGCTGTTACTATAATTATTTTCAACTTTAACTTTACATTTCTTTCAACTCCAATACTAACACTCACTCTAATTTTAAGTTGAATTCTATCACTAATTCTGAACTGATTAACTGTCTCTGATTCTTACCTCCCACATTCTCTTATGTCACTTAGAGCTTGGCTTGCTCTAAATCTTACTCTTATTTAATTCTGTTTCTTACTCTTAATCTTATGCTTAATCTTAAAGCAAAATCTGGTTATCCGCAAGAGAGCAAAAGTACGTACTTGTTCGACTGAATGTATGAAGCCGCCTAAGTACTGCGTAAGCCATGGTATAAAAACCCAGGTAGATTTATTAGAATGACAGTAAAAATTGGTACCCATAAGCTGTCAAAATATAATAATGTCAAATCTTTAAAATGAGTTAGTGAAAATCCGTCTTTTCAAGTGAAAATATATTCAGATATTGGTGGTAAATATAAGCTTCGTATAGTAAATTATTATTTTGTGTTTCATCCCTTTTATCAGATAAAAAAAAAAATATTTATTTTTCCTACCATGTTATAGAGTTCGAAAGGTAGCCATATTAACGCTAAGTTTGACAGCATACAAGTATCTAATTCTTGGAACTCAACTCTTATAAGACTACCAGTGTTATTGTACTATGACGTAAGCATTCTTTTTTTCAGTTTCTTCGTTTTCTTTCCCAATTTGCTTTGCTATTACTATTTATTTTGATATTTTGACAATGATAGACTTTTGAATTTTTCGTAAATTGTATTTGTAATCAAGCTTAGCACAAGTTGGAAGTTTTTGTCGTAGATATAAATATTAATCATATTAAAATAACTACAGCATTATTTTTTGTTAGTTAGTTAGTTAGTTAGTTGATTAGTTGATAACAAATCTGGATATATGGCAACTTGGGCGGCTTTTGTACTTGAGCATACATTTCGGTTACTTTACTCTGAAACGTATAATTGCCTACGCATAACTTGGTTCTGCCATTGGTTCTGCCAAAAAAACAATATAAAACTCTTACAGGAGTAAGCAGGAACTCTTACTCTTACTCTTACTCTTACTCTTACTCTTACTCTTACTCTTACTCTTACTCTTACTCTTACTCTTACTCTTACTCTTACTCTTACTCTTACTCTTACTCTTACTCTTACTCTTACTCTTACTCTTACTCTTACTCTTACTCTTACTCTTACTCTTACTCTTACTCTTACTCTTACTCTTACTCTTACTCTTACTCTTACTCTTACTCTTACTCTTACTCTTACTCTTACTCTTACTCTTACTCTTACTCTTACTCTTACTCTTACTCTTACTCTTACTCTTACTCTTACTCTTACTCTTACTCTTACTCTTACTCTTACTCTTACTCTTACTCTTACTCTTACTCTTACTCTTACTCTTACTCTTACTCTTACTCTTACTCTTACTCTTACTCTTACTCTTACTCTTACTCTTACTCTTACTCTTACTCTTACTCTTACTCTTACTCTTACTCTTACTCTTACTCTTACTCTTACTCTTACTCTTACTCTTACTCTTACTCTTACTCTTACTCTTACTCTTACTCTTACTCTTACTCTTACTCTTACTCTTACTCTTACTCTTACTCTTACTCTTACTCTTACTCTTACTCTTACTCTTACTCTTACTCTTACTCTTACTCTTACTCTTACTCTTACTCTTACTCTTACTCTTACTCTTACTCTTACTCATGATACAAAGAAACAAGGTAGTAAAAATAGAATGAAAAATAAAAAAAAAAAAATAAATACATAGTGAAGGCCTAACCAAAATAGACAAAACTTGCGGAACGTCTGACGAGTTGAGACGCAATACATCAGTTCTTAAAATTCAGTAAAAAAAACGTTCAGTAACATGTATGAACAAGCTGTCTCATTCAGCTTCGTTGAATTATGTTTGTTAATTTTGGGACATTGAATTGTATTAAAGCGAACGTTTTCATCTCTACTCGTTACGGTGCAGGTCGTCTATTTTGGTTGGGCGTTTAGATATACAGGTCAACGACAAGTAATGATCGTCGTTTATGAAAACAAAAGGAGCAGCTAGGGCAACCGTGTTTCTTGAATTATGTCCTTACTCTTACTCTACTACTTTATCTCCATCGCACTTTTGAACTTTTCCTAAAAATCACACCTGACTCCACTTTTGTCTCTATAAACTTCACTCCTAATAAAAATTTATTTTCAAATTAATACACATAATTTTTTTAATTAAAATAATTTTTTCAGATTATTGACTCAAGACAGGAATTTTTACGAAAATTATTGATCCATTTGCGCATATTGAGATTTTTCATAGTCCCGTTTTACACTCGTCAAGAACTGACGGTCAAGTTAGGTGTTCGTTGGTTAGCGGATCGTCACAGGAGGAAAGAAAAAAATTGACTTTACGTTCAAGGTTTTCGCAATTGCTTTTGCTCTTTTGTTGTCCTTTATTTTTTCATGCAAATCATGGCAAGGATTCATCGCCAACTCTTGATGTGTGTAAAGCGAGGTACACATTATCGACCATCAGTGACACTCATGCTCAAATTCTCGCTTTATACGCAGATTCGCGTGTGTGGCCACTCTTCATGATATCTAATGTGTACGCGCTTTTTTGTTAGCGTCAAGTTTAAAATGGAATCCAAAAAAATTCACCATCAAGTCTTGACGAATGTAAACCGGGACATACAGAGTTTAAGACAACATAAAGGTGACTTGGAATGCTCTTTAGCTTATGTCACAAAAGTATTAAGTTGAAATTCAAATTGAAACTAGTATTAGGGTATTGAAAGGTTAAGTAAGTGAAGTATTTACCTTACGTCAAGCGGTTTTGTGTTGCGACCCTCACATATCTGCAGATAATCAGAAAGCATTAAATTGGTGCTAGAAAAAAAGTCTGGAAAACACCCTGTATAGTCTGTAACCGCTTTTAATATTTATTTTTTTAGATAATACCATAACACAGTATTCAAAACTGTACATATTTTAATTTACCGAATGCCCAAAACTATTTAACAGAGCTATGAAACCCGAGCAAACAAGCAATCGAAACCCAAAAAATGTCCAGGTAGTTCGAAGGTCCGGGTATTCGATCATTACCAGGGAAATTTGATAATCAATGCCCGGGTAGTTTCTAACTTTCTAGCTACTCGAGTAGTTTCGAGGTAATGCGCAATTCACATGCAGTAACAATGCATAAGGAATTTGTGTTTTTTGTACGGCGATCTTCAGAGGGGACTGCAAATAGGGGGTGTATGTGTTTAGAAAAAATGTTGAGGGGGTAAAAAATAATGTGACCATTTCATACCTATGAGAGATATGAACTTTAATCGTAATTTTTCTTGAGTTTTTGTGTTTTTTGTTTAGGGGAATACGCAGATTGTTGGTAAATAGCGGGTGGGTGTCCTTAGAAAGAATATTTAGGGGGCGAAAACAATAGGAACAGATCATATATTTGGCCTTTCAAGAGGTCAAATCGGAAGAGATGTAAGCTATTGTCAATATATTTTGTTTAGTTTTTAAAGGGGGACCACCAGAAGAGTTGCAGATCGGGTGGAAGTGTTCAGAAGAAATGTCGAGGGATTATCGTGCTATGAATTATTTTCATTAATTTTTTTGATCTCTGAAATCTATGCTCGAACTGCTCAAACTAACTATCACCCGTCTTCCGAATAGACACAATGCTTTTGCATTTATAGGGGTCATCCCCAGAGTGTTGGTTAAACCTAAAAAAACGGCTCGAAAATACCCTTCGAAATAATAACTCGAAAAGCATGGGAAGCCAGGTATCAGCTGCGTAGCTCAAAGTAACTGAAAATACTTTGGCGTCCGGGTATGGCCCCAGTAATTTGATCTACCCGGGCAACCCGGCTGCTCGAAAGGCTGGAAAACCGAGAGTTCGAAGACTTTTTAAGAGGTTTATGTTCGAAATTATCTCAATGCTCGGCAAATAGGTCAGTAAGCACCTGACTACCAGACCGGTTCACTCTACAAAACGTTAAAATACTTCGGCGCACGTCCATTTTCTGAAAGTTTCATTCCTAATGAGAACAAAAATAATTAAGACCAAAAAAAAATTCGCCTCTAGATATTGCGAAAATCGTTTAAAGGCCATTTTGGAGCTTTTTACGACTTATACCATTTTGAAAAATGTGTTGTGCAAAAAAAAAAACATTCCATATATTTTGATAAAAATCATTAACATTAATCTCAGCTTTTTTAAGATTTTTTATTATTTTAAAATATGCATCCGATATTTTTTCTACATAAAATGTTATTCTTATTTTGTTCCAGCGAAATTGTTTGTATTTTTGAGCGGCGCTTAAGCTTTCTTGCGATATAACATATTGCATATTTTTTGGACTAAACAAAACTATTTAAGAAAATCGGATGCTGAATTGGAAGTTGATGTGTGTAGCTAAAATTAATTTACTAAATGCAGCTGCTTTCAAAAACAACAGAAATGAAAAAGTTAATACTATTATCCTTTTCTAACAAAATATGTTTGTCCTGCCCATGCGCCACTTGTTGTCAGATTTTAAAATTGGACAAAAGAAATGAAGTATCATACGGGCTTTAAGCCGTTATTTTCTTAAATAATTTTGTTTACTCTACAAATGTCAAATTAATAATTAACAGCAAAATTTTTCACAGTAAATATTTGAACGAAACTTAACTACGAACGAATTGAAAAAAAACGGCAAAAACCAAGCATTGAAAATGTAGTCCGTCCCACATTTTTTCTCCAATTCGTACTATATGGGTACTCACTCACACCAATTGAATCTATGCATTCAATTGCATACAAATTAACATTTAAATGCGTTGGTTTACTTCAAACCTTTTTTAACGACTTTTCAATTCCTAAATTATTTTGTTTTGACTCCGCCATTTTTTTTTTTTTTGTGAGAGACCTATCGAAAAATGATTGCTTTACAAACTCGTCATTAAGATACCATAAGTGTTGCTCAAATTTTTTAAATTTTTAAAAGGAGAAGTTTTTTTAATGTACATCGATGACTCCTAAAGCACTTGCCCGATTGCTATAAGTTTTTGTGAACAGATAGATACTATGAGCACGGAGATGCGCATTTTAAAAAGTGGGCTGTGTTCCACAAAGGGGCGTGGCAATATTAGAAAAGCACTGTGTCTTGCATAATATTGACTCTTGGGTACTGAAATTTAGTATAGTGGTTGGCAAATTATAACAAATTACGTTCAATTAAGTGGCAATATGATAAAAACGCTGCATCTCGAATATTGACACTAGGGTACTGAAATATAGTATAGGGGCAAGCAAAATTCATAAAAATTACGATAAGGAAAGTGAGCGTTATTCGACGAAGGGGTGTGGCAATATTAGAAAAACAATGAATCTCAGTTATTATTGATACTATGATACTGAAATTCGGTACAAGAGAACATAAATCTATAACAACACACGATCGAGAAAGTAGACGGAATTCTCGAATAATATTAATGGAAACTACTGTATATCGGTTGATATTGATACTTGGGAACTGAAATTTGGTACAGGGCTAGGTAGAATCATTATAAAGTACGATCAACAAAGTGGGTGCGATTGGAAAAAGGGCGTGACACTTCTCTCTTTTAGGAGATATTGTCTTCAGGCCCAAAAAACTACTAAAAAACAACAAACAACTTTCCTTAACAATCCTTAAATGTGTTTATGTAGTTTACACACTTTTTTTGAAAATTCAAGATACTATATACTCTAAAAAGAAAAAAGATGTGTCGTTGGAGACACGAAAGAATCGAAGCTTTTTCGCGATTTGATAATGTAATGATTTTTTTTTTTGGAATAAAATAACTTTAAAATTTAAAAATTTAAAATAACATAAAATATATTGAAAAAGCGCACGCTTATATTCACACCAGAAAATTTTATTGCATTTCATTCTTATTATTTAGTTAATTGTTCCATCGCTCTATGCAAAAAACAAACGCAGAGTTGTTGATTCAATATAAAGTATAACTGAAGCTATTTTGCAGCAGATCACCATAATCTATTCTTCTTGTAGCAAGTAGTTTAGCAGCTATCCAAACAACAAAAACGTTGATTCAACTTGCTATCTATTAATAGCTTATAGTGATCGGCTGCAACATAGCTTTAGTTATACTTAATTTTGAATCAATCAGTCTGCGCGACAAAGGTGTTTGGATCGGTTGGCAGTGTATAGAGCTAATAATTGATGGAGCTACGAGTTCGATTCCCACGAAGGTAAACGACATATTTTAAATATTTTATATTACATTTTCTTGTTGTACATGGACGCAAGTAACAAGAAACATCATTTCTAAGAAAACGGTGTCGCGAAAAAGGTGTCGTTTTTGAGATTTCACACGAGCAAATCACAGCACGAGGCGTAAGAAGCTTCGCCTCAAAAAACCGATTTCAAAATCACAACAAATTAAAAAATTATTTCAAATACTTTTTCTATTAAATTCATGCTCAAATTTAATAATATATTTAAACATATCGTATTATTATTTTGGAAATAATATTATTTTAATTTTCTTCTAATTTATTTTATTGTCATAAATATACTAACATAATTTCTTTATGACTATAAAAGCTTTGAAGTCGGCGGCAATTTTTGCCACACAATCATGATTTTTTTCCCCCCATACCTGCACTAATTTAAGCTTAGTTTAGTTGACGCTATGTTGCTTAAGAGACGCTGTATTAATTTTAAATCTTAATTTCATGGTTTTGAGCCATGGCAGATTTATGACGTAGAGCTGAGAGTGTTAGTGTGCTCCAGAGCTGCCAGGTGACGGGATTTTCCCCATATTTCCGGAATTTTTCGTCTAAAATGGGATGGCAGGGAAAACAGTAATCAAAACGAGAAAAAATGTAGCATAAGTAATAAGACATTTTCAAAACTTAATTTAACCACCTTTTCGAACGAAAAAATATCTTAATTTAAATTCATTTAAATAGGTTGCCATTCTTGATGATAGAAAAGTCTCTAAACTTAATATTTTTATAGAACTAGACTGTTTTGAAAAAATAAAATTATCATTGTTTCTGTTAGGCATTTTTTTTTTTGTTACCTTTATCAATCCAAATAGATATAGAATACAGATTTCTAAGATATTTTTTTAGTTTTTCGAATTAAAAATGAGAAATTGTTCAGAAATTTTTCTCAGGGGTTTTATACAACATTTATTCCGAGATTTTGCTTAATAAAATGTTTTATTATATAAGTTTATTCTTATATGTTAATAATAGGCTGATCGTTATTAAATATTATTTTTTCTGTTTAGTAAAATTGGTATTATTTAAACTGTTTATGTTATTTTATTTTAATCTATTTTATTTTATTTTAAGTAAATTGTTTTGTTATGAACTTATGTGTAATAAAACTAAAAAACCTTTATATGCACCGAGAAAAAAGCTTATAACAAAAAACCTAGTATAATTTATTATTCGGCTTTGTCAGTCTTCAGCCTCCCGAGTTCTTCATTTGTATAAATAAATATAAATTTGTATAATAAAATAAATTTAAATTTTTTTGTTATGAACTTATGTGCAATAAAACTAAAAAGCCTTTATATGCACCGAGAAAAAAGCTTATGGTAAATTAACAGAAAACCTAGTACAATTTATAATTTGGCTTTGTCAGTCTTCAGCCTCCCGAGTTCTTCATTAAAACGTCTAAGTTTTACATGCTAACTTGCCAATTTTTATTTAGAATATAAATTGCAATGAAAATATTCCATTTCATTCTGCAAATAATTAAAGAAAAATATTATAGCACAACTATTTCATAATACTTAGGGTGATGTTATGCTGGCGGTCAAATGATCCCTAGTCACGTTACTTTTTGCTCTCTCTTTTCGTTTGATGAGCTCTGTGCCCAAAGTATGTTATGCTGACGATCATATGATCCCCAAACATTAGTACATTTATTGCTACTTTTAGTACTTCATCCGAAAAAAGTATCATCGTTGATTATAGTTGATTGCTGCTGTTAAGCAGGTTTCATTACTGCTGTTATACATTTCGTACTGAAATTGCACTATTTTAATGCTAAAACGCAAATGTTCTAAATGTGCTAAAACACATAGTTCCACAACGCAACACTGTTTTGATCCCGTGATTTCATATTTTTATCGAATCATTTGGTGACCGTGGTGGGCAAAATGTATTCTCTCGCTCTCGCTCTCAATTTTTCAATTTACATTGAAACAACAACAATGCGTGCCCATGACCGCCAGCATAACATAGCCCTTACTGATGGCAACCTTGGTCAAAATTGACAGCCATGTGACATTTAGTACATATTTGTTGGCATTTCAAGAGACAGCTATAATGAGCACAGCTCGGTAAAGGGGAAGTCTGTGGGGTTTGTTGATATACCGTTAGAGAAGTGATTTCATTACCTTTGTAATGAGCTCTCAAAATATGTTTTTGTAAGTTAGTTTTTCTGCTAGACAAAATAATGTGAATCATATTTATAACATATAAAATAATTGTGAAAATAGACCCCCTCCCCTCTCACACGATTTTTTGCTAAATTCGACATCACCTTTCACCACTGTATATAGTTGCACTCAGTCGCGGAACACTCTGTGTATATACGCAAAATATCGAGCTATGTGTATACTGCCGTCATAAAGAAGAGTGCAGCATCTAGCATGAAAATCAAAATGCATTTTATTGTATTTTCGTTATAAGTCATCCATCCTCTTTAAGAATATAAATCCTGAAGTTTTGGTCCCATGTCTATATACTTTTACCTAAATTTGCCGTATATACATAAAATTTAGGAATCATTCCAGAACAAATCAAAGTATCTACACAGAGTCAAAAATGCCGTATCTACACGTAGATACCGCATTTTGCCTCTGTTTTTTATTTTTTTCAGACACAATTTTTTCCAGTCATACAAAATAGAATTTGAGTCATATGAATTTTTTTTCAATTATTGATTATTCATATTATTTATATCATAGCTTTAACTCGGTAAGATGGTTTTAATGGCATTTTAAATTATAATAATCAAACTTTTCTTTATTGATGCGAAAGATGCAGATACGGGCGTTTTTTCAAAGTTTTCCATTCAATGAAATCGGAGAGCAAACAAGCAAAAAGCGGCAACAACAGTGTTTTATGCAGTTTGGGTAAATTCTTTAAAATAACATTATGATTTATATTGTACTGTGCTTCTCTTTTCTGACGAACTAAATTTTTATAATTAGTTCCATTGCTTTTTCACAAAATATTGTCTTTTTATAAACGCTTCAGCGTTTTGCCCAGACTTTTGAAAAATGTAGATGTCGCACTCTTCCTTATGACGGCAGCATAGGGACCTAATTATTCTGTTATAATTCGGTAAGTTTTCGAACTAAGCGCTATTTCTCTAAATCAGCAAAAGTCTGAATTAAGCGGGCATCGGTTAATTCGTTCCCCAGATAATTCAACCAAAAATCCAATCAGAACCAATACTGTAATTAATTTTCTTAAATTTTATAATTGACACATTTCAGCTTGTTAAGCGTGGGAGTTCTTATATCAGAAGAGTATATTTTTTACTACAAATCGCTTTAAATACCTCGAATGTGTCAATTATATGACTTTCTAAAATTTATAGTATAAAACCATTCTGAAAATGTTTGGTGATATTTTTTCCCATATGGAGTCTATTCCGCGTTTTTCTATCGCATATCCCTGCATAATTATTTACTGAGTTATGGCGTTAAATTTGAAATACCCTATCTTCTCCACTGTGCATTGTCCAATCACAATCTTCATTTCATTACTCCAGCATTAATTCCAATCTATTTTTCACGATCAAAACGATACCCCTTACACATATGAACAAAAAGCACAGCGCGTCTTCACACATAAAACAACAAATTCAATAAAAGAAAAAAACAGACACAGTTTCGATAGTATCGTAAGTGTGGACGTAGAATTTTTTGTTTGATATATTTATTGATAAATTTGTTGTTCTTCTTAATTTTATGTTGGTTAAAAAAAAAATACAATTCAATCTTATTTTTAATAAATTGAAATAAATATTTCGGAATAACGTGTGGTCACTGAAAATCTGCACTAAGTAAAAATACAAATAAGCTCTTTAAACAAAAACTTTATTCGAACAAATTAATACTCAATTTAAATTTACTTATGTATACAACAATTAAAAAGGAACAATTAAGTAGGATTGAATTAAATACTTATGTGTTTTTTTTTATTTTATTTTCTATTCCAATTCATATTTTGTACAGACTTTTTTTGACAAATTTGATTTTCTTTTCTGAACAACTTTTTCAAAACTAACTTATTATTTTATATATTTCTTTTTACAAAAATGAAATAAATCTCTAGTCTCTTTGTTTGTCGGTGAGGAGAGTTTTTAAGTTAAGTAGGTGAGCATTCCCTATTTCTTGTTGAGTTAGTCTTTATGTCCATTCCTTGTATCTGTCCATGTTCGTCTTACTCCCTTCCCACATTAGTTACATTCGATAACTAAATTGCGACGAATACGATCAATTCATCTGATGGTACTTCTTGCAAGGCGTTGTACAATTTATTAATTTTTTATTAATTTTTTATTAATTTTATTAATTTTTTTTATTAATTTAAGTTAATTTTCTTCAGACAATACTTAATGTCCACATTTTGGACACACCAGTTCTTTTCATAGACTCCGCTTTTCAAATAACTCCAAAAACCTTCGATTGGTCGCGCTTCGGGTATATTTGCGGCGATGTCAACTTTTTGTATGAAATGTATGCGTTCCTCCTTTAAATATTTGATAGCTTTTTTCGCATAGTGAGAGCTTGCAAGATTCGGCCGGAAGACATAATTGCCATCTGCATATTTGACTTTAATAAACGGTACCAAGCGTGACATTAAGCAATCATTTAAGTACGTTTTCCATTAATAGCGAACGCAGATTTCCGTATCAGTGCGGAACTTAATCCTTTTGGGCTCATAGCTATCCATACCAAAACTTTGTGCTCAAACTTAGCTTTTGTTTTAAATTTTTTTGAAGCCTGTGTTAAAAATACATTGCTTGAATAAAAGCCGTAATGCTTGAATTTCCATTCATTTTTGAGTGTGTTAGCGTAAAATACGACTCGTTATCTAACACAAACTCGATATTGGAGAATTTTCGAAAAATCCGACCACACTTTGTTTTGGATGCTAAAATTTGTTGGGCCGATCGTTTTGAAATTGGTTTTTTCTTTCTATACCGGATTTCAGTCTTCTCTTTAAGTAATTTTTGGACGTATGACTTCGACATTGCAAATTTTCTGGCCGCAGTGCGCAGTGAAGCTTGATCATTGTGGTCGAAAAATACTTTTATGGCCTTTAAATGACTTTCTGTAATTTTAACGTTTTTTGGTTTAACATTTTTCTGTCTTTCTGCAGCCAGATTATTCTCAAAACGTTCCAAAATGGAATACACTGTTCTTTTTTTATATATTTTCCTTAGAAAAATGATGTACTGTATACGATTTGCCCAACGATTTATTTTCTTGATAGAATCTGTACACGCGGTATCTCACTTCTAGTTCTTTTGAACCCATGTTGACAAGGCAAACGCAAACTGACAAATTTTGCATATGTAAGCCATAAGCAATGACGAATCTAACGGCATAAAGCACGATCAACTACGATGTGCCAGTGTTGCATATTTTTGAATTAAAGTTTGCGCAGATTTTCAGTGTATATATACAGTGTATACAATATACACGTTAATATTTGCATTCCCGTGGTCTTTGATCTAGAGCGAGGCTGTATTTTATTCACAAACCAAAAAAAAAATTACAACCAGCTCTTTTCCTGGCTATATTTCTGGTCTTAAAATGCTGCATTAAAGCATTTTTTCAAAACGAACATAGTTGGCAAATCTGAAATGCTCTTCGACGAGTTTTTTCTCACTGCTCGCGCTCGTATTTTCGCACTTATTCGCCAGTGGTGCGAAATTGTAATAAAGTTAAATTTAAATGAAAATTAAAATTTTACCAAAATATACTTTTAATATGTAATATGTGTATATAAAATTAGTTGTATATATAATTCAAATTAATAATAATATTTTAAAAACAAATGGAGTTTTTAATAGCATAACTACCGTGCACACTGTGCATGGTATCAATACCGTATCACAAAAACTAACCTATTTTTGACCCCGCCTCAATCGTTTGACATTTAAAAACATTTTAAAAAAAAAATTTCTTTTTTATTGGTCCCTATGGTGCTTTTTTCGTTTTTCTGTTATATCTTCGATGTTTCTTGTCCGATTTAAAATTTTTTTTTTATGAAGATATTGATTTTTTATCAATTTTATAGCACTCACCTTATCTCAGTTCCTACTATATTATGAAATTCTAAATATGTCAAATAATTAAAGCTCACAAACCATTAAAACCTTGGAAGCAAATGCTATCGATAAAATTTCTTTTTGGCGCAGTTCCGACCCATTTTATCCCAAAAATAACACTTTGAAAATGTTCGTCACCTCATACTCGACTTTTTATTAATTTTCTAAATCTTTACGGGATTCAAGCTGGCTGTAGCGCTTGTAACTGTCAAGCTTCGAGAAAATGTGCCCCGAACGGTTTTCGTCAGTAACTGCTGTGGCCGACTTGTGCACTATTTGGACGTACCGTCCGGTGTTTTGTGAGTGACAAGGATAATCTGTTAAAACATATAACATGGTAAATACGATTTGATATATGACGTCAATATTATGTCATTTATTTAATACGTATAAAATTAATGTCTACTATAATGCTCACCTGGAATTTTAATATGTCATCCGAGTACTGCAGACATGGTGGCTCAGTGATCTGAAATGTGGTCGAATCGATCATTTCAGTGTATGTTGTGCTGCTATATTGGATAAAGGCCTGGTGGTTGGGTCCACGAAATTGCCGAATAAGACCTGTTAGGTTTGAGCTTAAAATTTTGCTATATCCATCTGCACGCACCGATGCATCCGAATCAATAATCATCGACAGTAGTATATTTTCATGGTGCAAAAAATATGGGTTGTTGTCGATGGTCGGTTTAATGGCTACCTGAACGTTGTTTGGCAATTCGCGAATCCATGAAATGTATTTGAACACATTTCGGCTACCATAAATGGCTAGTGGTTGACTTTAACTAAAAACCAAAATGACAAAAAAAACTTTCAGGTGCAGCTGAATCCGAAAACAAAAACATGATGCGATGACAACAACAACGACCGCTTGGAAAAACAAGTTTACAAGTTAAAATAAAAGCTTATTTGACTGACATTGCCTCAACGAAAAATGTTAATATTTATTAATAAAAATTGCGACAGTTTCTTAAGGTCTCGACCAGAGGCTCTACATAATACAACGGCTGTGATTTTATAAAAACAGTTGCGATTGAAAAGAAAAAGTTTTTTTTTTACTAATAAAAAGTCGAGTATGAGGTAACGAACATTTTATGTTCGTTGGGATGTAGTGTTATTTTTGGGATAAAATGGATCGGAACTGCGCCAAAAATAAATTTTATCGATATCATATGTTCCCATGGTCTTAATACTATTTTATGAGCTTTAATTATTTGACATTTTAAGAATTTCATTATATAGTAGGAACTGAGATATGGTGGGTGAATAGTCGCAAAAAAAAGGATCTAGAACGAAAAATATCAGAAAAAATTTTAAGAATCGGACAAGAAACACCGAAGATATAACAAAAAAACGAAAAAATCATCATAGCGAACATTTAAAAAAAAAATTGTTTTTGAAAATGTCTTTTAAATGTCTTACGATTGAGGCGGGGTCAAATATAGGTTTACTTTTCTGCCATACAAGTTGATACGGTCAATGCAAAGTCTCTGTGTATGTAAGCCTGCATGGCAATAAAATAATTGTTTGTATTATATATGTTAATGCAATAAATAAGCATTAATATTGCTAAAGATTAAGAAAAACAATAGCAAACTACAAAAACGAAAGAAATATATTTATATATATATATATTATATATATATAAATATATATATAATATATATATATATATTATATATATATAAATATATATATAAATATATTTGTATGAAAATATTTCATACATACATATTAATAACAACAACCGAAGCAGTTATTGAAAAATATTCGTAAAACGATTCTTGATTTACACATATAATTATTATGGTTTATATGTAGTAGCACTGCGTTTTTCAAATATCAAATATAAGCTAATATAATTAACTATGCATCACTTCTTCCTATTGCAACGTGTTATTTGTTTTGTGTATCAGGCGGACAACGCGAACCCACCCTAACTGATTGGAGTCTGCCAGCGGACTGAAAGCTTTTTAGCACCGCAAGAATTCTTATTTCAAAATTTCTGTTCTTGCTTTTCAGAAGCAAGCCATGACATGTAGGGTAGAAACAAATCAAGTTTCTACAATTGAAGTCGAAACTGGATTTTTTTTCAAGAAAGAAAATCAACTCGATTTTCAAGTTACTTGTTGCAGATCTCTGGTTTACTCTGAGTATGAAATTCAACCAAATCGAAAGAAAACCACACGTAACTCCCATACAAAGTGATTTTATGAAAACGGTAAAATCTCCTTTAAAATTAACAAAAATTAATATAATCAGTTGAATTCCTAATATATACATATGCTTCAACTTTTAGTATGCACTCTGATTTTGAAATTTGGCACAATCTAATGAAGACAACGCCTACCTGCCATACAAAGTGACGTCTAAATAGTAAAACCTTGATAAATCCTCAAAAATTAATTCATTGACTAATACAAATAAATTGAATAACTATATTCTGACTATGAAATTTGGAGAAGTTGTAAGAAAATCCCTCCTATCGTCCATACAAAGTGACGTCTTCAATATAATAAAACCTTCAAAATTTCGGCCCAGTCAAAAATCATTCCTTACTAGTAGAATTTTATATTTGGAATTTTATTATATAGAAAACAATAGTCGCAATTTATTTTATAAAAGTGATTTCCGCAAATATGCGCAACTTTTTATTGTTGGATATGGAAGCACACATATTCTTGTTTAATACAAAAACTTAATTTCTACTTGATGTTACTGAATTCTTATTTAAAACTCCACATATATTTGAAAAATAGCGCAAATTTTGACATATTTGAAAAAAATATTTTAAATATTTCTACACAATTATTGTCAACCTCTTTTTTTTTAAATCACGCTTAAATAACTAAAGTTGAAGGTTCCATAATGAAAATATCACTTTTGACTTATGAAAAAAATTTATGCTTTATGCTAAATTTAATTATGCTAAAATAATTGAAATAATCTTAAGCCTACTTATGTTAGTCTTAAGACTAATTTTTTTGAACTATGAAAACGATGTTGGACATGTTGGAACTCTTCCAATTGCATTAAACAATGCGCGTACAGGCGCGTGTGCCTGCTGGTTGCCATGTCGGACCCAGCTGGAAACGCGTCATCATTTATGCAGCTGGTAGTGCGTTTAGTGCGCAATTGCAGCCGCCGAATTGTTGCTGCTGGTTTTTTTTACTATTTTGGGTTTGTTTGTGTATATTAAGTTTTTTTTATTTTATTTTTGCAATCGAAGCATCATAAAAGTCATTTCTGATTTTTTTGTACACTTTTTGCTTTCCTCAAACCAGCGGACAACAAGTGAAAAAAACACAAATGCGAAAAAATACTGCTGAAACGCACTTTCAGCCACTCTAAGTCGCGTCAAGCCACTTGCTATTTTAGCTTGTTCCCACTTTTTGCGATTGTTTTCTGCCGTTTTATGTTGCCTAGTTGCTACATTTTTTTTGGATTTTTTTTTGACGTACGTAGAAAGAAATCAAATAAAAAAAAAATACATCAGCTGCTGACCCAAAATAGTTCGGTTCTATGTTTTAGCTGAGAAACACTTCAAGCCTCGTAAAGTGGCTTAATCTTGCAACTGGTTTGAAATATTTCAACTTTTTTTGTTTAGGTTTTGTTGATCAACAATAAAAGTTGTAACAAAACAATACAAAACTAAACTAAAAAGCTGTTATTGCCTTGTTGCTGCTCTTTTTGTTTGTTTATTTTTGCTCAGTAGATAGGGGGAACGCACATAAGCGCACGATAAAAAAAATCACAAAACGCGGGGTAAATAGCCACGCTTCACAAAACCGCAGAGTTTGTGGAAATGGGAAGGAAAAGCGCACATAAGAAACTGTGTTAATCTTCGATTCCTTGTTTCAGATGCAACACACTTACAGCTGCTTATCGACGAATTGCTTTACCCACTGCCTTTACTTTTTTTCACTATTTTTCTGTTTTATTTTCTGTAAGCAACAGTTGATAGGAATTTATCCTTGTTGCTTCTTTTCATGTGCGTATTTGTTAAGGGTATTTGTTGTTGTGGCGGCCGCAGTGGGTAGAGTGTGTGGCCCATATACGTCGGTGAACCTTAGTTTAATTCCCACCTTATACAGAAAGTTTTTTCAATAGAAATAATTTTTCTGTTCGGCCGTCACCTCTCTGCAGACAATGACAAACCTCAGAGAGTGAAAACTGTCGTTAAAAGCTTCTTGAGAATATAAGCCATTGGGAGTCGGCATAAAACTTGTAGGTCCAGTTCCCGACCATTTGTGTTCAAATATTTCACAACACGCACAACACAATTGATCATAAGAAGCTCGGTCAAGGTCCTTTCAAGGGCTGAAATGTCCATTTCGCTTTTTTTTATTAATATATTTATTATTAGAAAATAAATAGAAACTAGAAATTTTTTTATTAATAGAAAATAGAATACAAAAGCGCTTAAAAAAGTTTTCGGTATTTTTTTTGTTGCATATAGAACAAGAAAAAAACAGACCATAAAAAAATAGTGGGAAAAACGTTAACTTTCCATTTCTTTCCATCGAAACCTTACAAGGTCAATTATTTGACATCTGTCATTAATATGTGTAAATAAATATTTGATGGCTTCATTAACCAAAATGTAAATTTTTTGATAATAACATACATGTAACTAATTGATGTCAAATGATTGGTCGTGCAATAACATCCGCATAAATGTCACACTAAGCAACAGAAAAGCAACTGAACGCTATTTCCTGTTTTTGAGTGCTTCTTTCTTGTTGCTCTTTTTTGTTGCTTGCGTGTGTTGCTTCGTATTGTTTTTACACAATCGATCTGTGTTTTTTTTTTGTCACCCCATTTTTCAATCTTTTTTCAGCGCAGGGATACAAAAAGAACACAAAACTGAGTTCACGTTATCGTGCGCTCATTCTCCTTAGTTGCGTTTGCACACAAGAAACATTAAAAAATGCGCAATAGCGAAAACAACAAAAAAATTATGCGTTCATGTATTTTATTAGATTTTTTTTGTGGCTTTGATTGTTGCTTTTTCTTTTTTATGTTATAAATATAAAATAATATAAATAAAAATAAATGAGCAATGCGTAAAATGAAACAAAACACATGCAATCTGTGCAAGCGAGCGAGAAAGCAACAATCGCCACACTGGATACAAGCGCGCAAGTCACTTTAAGCTGCTTGTTTGTCTGGCACTATACGCACTTTGAGCTTTTTTCATATGTTTGTATGTGCCGCGTTTTCCAGTTTTCCTTCTCGGTTTGGTCCGGCACGGCATCAAGCCGGCACAAAAAACGCACCCTAAGAGAAGTTCAATGAGATCAAAAAGGCAAATGAACCATTGCAATTACCTTTTCTAACGATTTTCCATTAATTGAATTGGCCCAAGTATAATTTGGTGTACTATCACAACCAACTGCTACTGCCTAAGTCTTGGAAATCATAGTCATCATAGAATTCATTAGCAGCAGCACCAGCAACAGCGACAGCAACAGCAACATTTTCATCAACAGCAGCACAACTATCCAAATTGAGTCAATACTTACAATCGATAAGAAGGTCCCTTGAAGCTTTCAAGAATAAATTTTCCCTAGAGCAGTCACAAAATATGTTCAATTCGATACCACACTTACATTTTCCCAAATAAAATAATTTATCCCACTTGTAGTTGGCTTCTGTTATTCTTTCGTTTTTTCTGAGCAAACGACTATTGCTTTTTATATATCTATCTATATATGTAAAAATCGAATGGTGTCCGTATGTTACTCCATCATTTCTGAACCGTTCCAATGGTGGTGTTCAATGGTGGTTTTAATGTGTGTTTGGCCTGTCATGGCACTGGTCTTAAAGCTTTTTTGTACAACATCGAATAAGCGGTTCTCGAGATATTGCAAAAATAGTGGATCGATCCCCTTTCACCAATACAATTTCTTATTTAAAATCGCTAAAAATCAGTTTTCCGTGAAAGTAAAAGTCACAGAACATTGAAACTCAGAACGGAGTTATCACTTTTTTATTTGTTATTGGTGATGACTTTCTAATAGATAACTTGGACAGGTATTGGACAAGGGAGTGTGACTAGCTTTTGAAGTGAAAGTCAAATGGAGCTATTATTTGTTGATGTCCTGCTACTGGGAAACTGGAACGGATATTGGACAATGAGCGTGATGTCAAACTAAGGGTCGAATAAAAGTTTTGAATATACTTATTATTTTCCAATATAGTTGACAGGTGTAGCAACGCACACTGGGTATTGCTCGTACCTTTATATAAAACAAAGTCATGGAAAACGTCTTTATTTTTATAACTCAAGAACGAAGCGCCCTATTGCTTGTGGATTTTTTTTTTTGTCATTATATTCTTAGTATGTAAACCAATTTGCCACACCCCTTATCACCGCCCACAAATCGATAAAATTTATATATTTCAGGCAATTTTTGTCGTATAAGACCAAAATTGGATAATTTAGTTCGTATGGTATCAAATGAAAATGTTATATTTCAGACATCATTAAAACTAGCTGGCCCTGCAGACGTTGTTTTGTCCTTTCTGCGTAAAAGTGAGGTCAATCTGCTCAATAGTCAAAATATATATATAAAACAAAGTCGTGTGGTATGTTTGCAATTCCAAAATCAAGAACGTCGTTCAAATTTCTTTGGATTTTTTTTTTTTCTTCTCGGTCATCTCATTCTACTTACGTACGTCAAGAAGTTTCAGGAGTTATTTTAGTTTGAACTTCTCCCAAACGGCTGGACTGATTTTGGTAAAATTGTTTGTTTGTATTTGAGTGGGTACCTGGATTGTTTTGATTCACAGTTGAACCTGATGGGTGACGCTGCTATCAGGTTAACTGCCAAAAAATCCTTAACCAATAATTCAATTGGCACGAAAATTTTTAGGTAGATGTTTTGGGGTACTGCAAGGGGCTTGGTGATATATATTTTGTTTTTTCCTTAACACCAGAAGGCACGGTTGTACATATTAGTTGTACATTTGCGAAACGATGCGCCATCTACCAAAAAGGGCAAAATTAACTTTTGCCGGGGCAGCTAGTACAAATATAGATATGTTCGTTGAAACTTTTTAATGTCATTATATTTGGAAAGTAATAAAAACTGCCACGTGCCTATTTGCAAGACTCGATATTTTTAGGAATTTTGAAATTGCTGGTCTATTTCGGCTGGTATTTCGGCTTCGACTATATTTTTGTTTTTAATTTTTTATATCCGTCAGTTCTCAGAATAGAAGTAAGCACGGAGCTTGGCTTTGGCATGCATTTGCCATACTTAAAGCACAATATTTTTGCTATTGAACGATGTTGGGATTAACTTCTCATCAAGGAAGAGAGTTGGGTTAAAAAAGGGTGCCTAGCATCTTCCATACAGCTCCAAATTTTTATGCCATATCATGACTCTAAAGGGAGTTCTATAAATTTTTTAAATTTTTTTTTTTGGTGTATATGTAATTGGTTAGATTGGTAAAGTTCAGACCAATGTATCTGATTTCTGATTGAATGATTGCCAATATGAAACTTAGATATGGGATACCAAATATCATATTATTTGTAAAAGGGGTCTTGAAAATTTTTTTCTGTATATCCTGTTTTACTGTTTATGTTTTAATCATCAGAGTTCTAACATTTTCCAAAACTGTAGAAGTTTTTTGTATTGTAAGAGTTGAATTTTATATCTTCGATTTTGAAAAAAAAGAAATATTACAGTTTGTTTGTTACTCTTTGCTGAGAGCAGTACTATATTTTTATTTTTCTTTTCATACTTACCTTATCTAATATTATCGCATTCTGCCTCAATGTTTCTAGGTTGTTTTTCAAAACTCTAATTATTTTTGAAAGATTTGTAACATGGTCCAGTATATCTTTTTATTTGTTTTAACGATACACATTTTAATTAAAATATATATAGCATACTTCGATGCTCAATATCTTCTCAGAGTGGCAGTTCGGCTTAGCGAGGCAGTTTAAACCCGTATAAAAAGAGTACTAAATGCTTTGTCTTTTTAGCTTAATGGATCTAGCAAAATTTTAACTCTCTATTTATTTCTTCAAGTCAACCCAATTCTATGCTTTCGACACTGAAACGTTCTTCTTGTTGTTGTTATAATAAACGTTATATTTCCTAAATAAATATACGAAAAATATTTCCTACATTCAGCGAGTGTCACAATTCATCGGACCGGATAAAGGTACGCGTCTGGGATGAAGATAATGATTTAAAGTCGAAACTACGCCAGAAATTGACTCGAGAATCGGATGACTTTTTGGGACAGACCATTATCGAGGTGCGTACGCTATCGGGCGAAATGGATGTCTGGTATAATCTGGAAAAACGCACTGACAAATCGGCCGTTTCGGGAGCAATACGTTTGCATATTTCTGTAGAAATCAAGGGCGAGGAAAAAGTAGCACCATATCATGTACAGTACACGTGCCTGCACGAGAATCTCTTTCACTATCTATGCGAGGAAAACAGCAGCATGGTAAGAATCCTTCCTAATGTGGATTTTAACAATATACAGTACAATTATTTTGGTCCAGGTGAAGCTTCCACAACAAAAAGGCGATGATGCTTGGAAGCTCTATTTTGATGAAATACCGGAGGAAATAGTCGATGAATTTGCTATGCGCTACGGTATTGAAAACATTTATCAGGCCATGACTCATTTTCATTGTTTGTCAACGAAATATTTGTGTCCTGGTGTACCGGCTGTTATGAGCACGCTTCTTGCCAATATAAATGCTTACTATGCTCACACAACTGCATCGTCAGCTGTTTCGGCCAGCGATCGCTTTGCTGCAAGTAACTTTGGCGTAAGTATTGCACTTTTGAGAAATTGTCAATACGAATAAATATGTTAAATAAGTTAAAGCCTGATTTTAAGTGTCAACTTATGCTAGTTCAACAGATTGACCCAGCATTTTGTCTAATTTTGAGCTTTGTGTCAAATGACATATCTTACGTATACCTGGAAGCATTGGCATTAACTGCAACGTTGAGCTTTAAATCTGTAAACTCAATAGGTCCCAAACCGTTCAGTTAAGACTAAGGGCCAGTTTTTAAGTACGAGTACAAACTTAAGTTAAATTAAACCGAGTTTAACTCACCAAAATTGGACGTTTATAAAGTCCAAAAAATTCAAAAAATTCAAGCCCAAGTTCAAGCAGGCTTTCCCTTTTAATTATTAAAAAGTGTTTCAATTCCTAGTGTGGCAGATCGATTAGGAAGGCTGTAGGGTGATTAAAAAAAGTTGACAATTTGTTTTTTGAGAGTTCTAACTTAGAAGTTAGAAAATTCGGAGAAAAAAGGCAATTTGATTTTACAGCAAAATCTCATTATGAACTCGGAGAAAAATTAGATTTAATGGACTTCGAACAAGCGGCGAGAATTTCCGGATTCTCAAATGTTTTTTTTCAAAACTCCCTCTGAAATAGATTCAGAGCGCTGAGAAGAGATGCCTGTAAAAACCGGAACTCTTAATATTAAAATTTAGAGGTCGCGCATCGCGACTTTCTATTTTCCATATACATAACTAACATGAGAAAAATTATTTTTCAAATTCTGGTTTTTATATCTTAAAAACTAATAGACGGATGTAAATGACTGAAACGTATCTGATTGGAAATTGAACATTCTACAAAAAAGTCCCTGATTATTTTTTTGATAAATCTACCAGTTTTTATTATAAATGTATGTTATACTTACACTTTTTTCTCCAGTTTCCAGTAAAATCATTAAAGCTTTTTATCATTAGAAATAATAAAAAAGCTTTGATAAAATAAAAAAAAAATAATATTTGCGAGGCCCGTGATAAACAACTAGAGAAAAAGAGAGAGAGAGAGTAGCAACAGTACTTGAAGAAATCACAATTCGTAGAATTTTCAAGGAAGATTTTATAAAATTGAATGATAACTTTAAAGATTTTACTGGAAACTAGAGAAAATAGTGTAATTATAACATACATTTAATTTTGAATTTTAATGACTTTTGAACGAGTAGATTTATCAAAAAAAATTATTATGGACATTTCCTATAAGATACGTTTCAGTCTCATTTACATCCATCTATTGGTTTTTAAGATATCAAAGTCAGAAGATAAAAATAATTTTTTTCTAAGTTATTTTTGTAGAAAATAGAAAATCGCGATGCGCGACTTTGAAATATTTACATTGAGTCTTCCGGTTCTTACAGGCATCTCTTCTCACCTCCCTAAGTTTATCTCAGAGGGGATTTTGAAAAAAAGTAGTCAACTATTTTGAATCACCCTTGTAGGCAGGTTCAGGTTGGAATAAAAAAGGAGCTGTACCAGTAGGGCAGTTTCCTATTGAGCACCAACACCTAAAATAAAACAGCAAATATTAAATCTGCTTGAAGGACTTTATTTTGTTAAAACATCACATTATCAAAATTTACTTTTGTAATAGACAAAACAGAAAAATTCGTTAACCGCGCTTGACTCATTGTGGATCTAAAGTAAGATTTTATCAACTTCACAGCTTAAGCATTCTAAAATAATGTGGAACCTTTGAATGAGTTCCAAGCTTATGCGGGTTGGTTTGAGTGGTGATACTGCTGCAGGCAGTATCCAATTAGCTCCATTGAGCCGTTTTGGTGCCACAACCTCTTATCCTGTGCGTTGACGTGTGTGGCGTAGGAAGGTGTATCCGTTATAGCCATTCAGTTCTGTTTAGGAATACAAGGAGGTCATTAATTTTTAGAGTTGAAAGTTCCTCTAGGTTCGCGAAGAATGGTTTCCGCAGTGTGCTTATTCTACATCTTGCCAATGCTGGGCAAGAACGTTTCCCTTTCGTTAGGGTCGTTGCAGCTGCGACAGTAAGGGTTAAAGGGTAATCCGATTCTTTCTGCATGCACGCCAATGTATCAATGCCCAGTGCTGATTGCCGTGCCTCTTGCTATATCTGTTCGGGATCTTGTTAGCAGTTCGTGAGTTTTCCCTTGGTTGCATGAGGGCGACATTTTTCTTGCGGTTGTACAGGTTGTCAAGCAGCCGACCTTGTCGGGCTAGTTCCTCCTTACACTGCCTAACAAGCTTTGATTTGGATCTTACTGCAGCTAATGCTCTTATAGCAGCCTGGCTATCCGACAGGATTGCTGCGGTTAGGTTGTTAGTGTTGGCACATCTTATTGTCCGACAAGCTTCCCTTATCGCTAAAAGTTCCTCCTGGAAGACACTGGCTGTGTTGGGAAGGCAGAAGGAGCTGGATACACCCAGTTTTTCTGAATACATATCTGCTCCAACTCCACAACCCATCTTAGACCTATCGGTGTAGGAGGTGACGTCATAAACAGCATCCGGACCTCCACAGCGCCATTCCGCTCGGGTCAGGTACTTGCTAGTAAATGTTTTAGTGAAGTCAAGGTTGGGGACTTCATAGTCCGTGTTGCTGTTTGCCAGGCCTGAAGGTAATAAACAATGGTGCTGAATAAATGGTAAATGGTGCTGATCGAAAAGTGCAAAACTAAGTGAATGCCGCATTTTTAAGTTTTGTTGTTGTAATTTTTGATTTTGTTTTACATGAATTACTCTGAAAATAGAGTTTTGTTGCAAGCACTTTAAAAAATAAATGGTGAAATTTTTATCAATTTTTGTTTAATATTAAAGAATTGGCTGGCTGATGAATGCTGAATTACGAAACATCCACTCATTTTGATCGCCAGTGTATAAGCTGATAAAAAAAATGGCAATGGTACTTTTTGAAATTAAAAGTAGGCAGTATTAAAATGAGATTTTTGTGGAAATATCAAGAGACCTATTTTTTTAAATTGCCCTTTTTTAAAATTTTACCGAAAAACTAGTTTTTTCTATGAGTTTAAAAATAAAAGTTACTTATAATAAATTTTGTTATATTTCAATTCAATTATTTAATTTGTTATTCTTAATAATATTACCAAAAATTAACTTAAACCTTTTTCATTTTCAAAAATTATCGTGATAAGTAAGAAACGTCTTAAATATTGGTACGAAAAGGAACAGTTGTTTTTATAAGGATTTCGATATTAAGCATATATCGATGTTAAGCAATATTAAGCATATTTAAAATTTTATTTTGTAAGAAAAATCGAGTGACCTATAATTCTTTTCATTATTTCTAAAGTTATGTTTTTTGTATCATTCTTTTGAGCTTTTTTCCACAGAAGATTAGCTCCTGCCGTAGAAATTGGAGCAATATGACCCCCTACAGGAATTATTGCATTTAACCCCTTCCAAATCCCTCTTCACAATACTGTTATTCTTCTGTCGTCAGTTGTTAGACTTCTAGGTATTGTTTTTTTAATTAGATAAGTATATTACTTTCGGAATAAAAACAGTTTATTTTTTAAATTCAACAAAAAACTGATGGACTTTTGTCATCCTAAAATTGTAAAATCCGCACTATGCGCCGCCTTTCAAACCCCTCACATGCATACTAATTCAACCTGGAAACTAACGAGTTACGAGCGAATTCAAAATACCCATTGACCCTGATGAATAAAAAGTAAGCAATTCCTTTTTCTTAAGATCTTCAAACAATAGCTTAAATGTATTTACGTGTGTGTATCTATTTCTTGAAGGACAAGCAATTGCTTGAGTTTTTATTCATCTGGCTGATTATAACTTAAGCTGAAGCTTAAGCAGGCTTAAGGATTAAGCTGAACCAAAAGTCTGGGCGCCCATTCATAAACAGAACATCACGTATAAATTTATACGAGTCCACTCTATTCACTATAAGGAAACGTTGGATGTGAAGAAAAATGGTTAAGGCTTTGATTTTAGTCACACATTTTTCCAGCGATAAGATGTTCCAGATGTTTGTATATAGTATAGTATTTCTGTGTGTGGTTGACTTCTAAGACTTCACACCAAACAGAAAGGAAGCATAAAAAACTTTGTTCTTATTTGGGAAACGCAAATATAATTTTTAATTTATTTTTTCATTCACTTTACGCTTTTGACAAGAACAATAGCCGAGTAAAAAATTGACGAAATTGTTTACAAATTATTTACAAAAAATGTATGAAGTCCACTTTTTGGTATAAACTGCGAACGTGAATATCATCTTTTGGGATGGCTTTGAGCTATATTGAGCTCAGTTCTTGAAATTTCATTTACGAACGGCTTGGGCTTGATTTTAGCACATTTTTCTCTTCGTGTAGTCACGCCGCGCATGGAGTGGTGCAGCACTCGTCGGCGTGTGGCTACTAAGCTGCACGAGAGAATCGTGACCCCTTGGTGCTTGACACCCGGGGCGGACTGCGGACCCCCTATCTCCCTTTTTGCCGCCACTGAGCTGGATGTCAAAGTTAGCTGATCGAATTTAAGTTTTTCTAATTGTTGTTGTTGCCTTTTTTATTTGACGCTTATGGCTAACACATCATTGTTTATTTATTTGATGAAGTCTATTAAGGTGGGACATGACATTCGCGGCAGAGAAAACAGACCTTTTTTCAAAAATTCATAACTTAGTCAAAAACAAACATTTTTCCAAAATTTATTTACAATTTTATATACAATTTTATTATTGTAGAAAATTGAACAAATTACAAGAAAAAAAAAATTTTAAAAAATATATTTTTCACTCCAACATGGTTTTATAGAGCTCCAAATTGGCGGCATAGAAAAAAACGGGGCCTCGTGGTTGCAGCGCTGGGAGTTGCAAAAATTGTCCGATCTGGAAAAAAATTACTTTTAAATCTTAACAAAATTGGTTATCGTATGACACGAGCTTTTTTTTAAATTTTTGGTGGTGTTCCAAATTTGAAAGTGTTTTTTCAAAAAAAATATTGACTGTAAAAATTAATAAAAAATCGAAAAAAATTTAAAAAAAAGCTCATGTCATACGATAGCGAATCAAGTTTAAAAACATATAAAAAAAAAAAATTTCGTCAAAAAATGAACCCGCTAGTGCCGCAACCAGTGCGAAAAACATGGTTTCGAGATGAACGCGTTCAAAGTTTGTGAACAAAGAAAAAAAAGGTTACTTCATGGCAGGCTTCAATCTGCCATGCCTGCTTCGTACTGTATGCCTTCGTTATCTTGTGTTGTGCTGTTTCTTATAGTTGTTTGCAATCGTTTAGCAATTCGGGCTTCACCCTTCACCCTTCAAGTAGGTACGAAATAACAACCACCAAAAGTCAGGTAGCAAGTAAAACAATTATATACCAGCTGCCGTACGTAGGTAGCGCAAAAATTAAAAATGCGCTCTCCCTAATCCGGCTGTAACTTTTGAACCCGTAGGAATTTTTCCATGAATCTTAGAATCTTAAGAATATTTACTAAAATACAAAATTATTTAAAAAAAAGTCGATTTCAAAAAACTGCCAATGTCATGTAACCCCTTAACAAAGTTCTTACAGACTACGAGTAAAACTAAAATCTTATATATAAAAATCTCGTGACATGATTCTTGTGACTGAACTCACCGATTCGGCTCGACCAATTTTATTGATATTTTGTTTTTATATTTGGGGGCAAAGAGAAAGGTCGTAAAGTATTTTTCAAGTGGTAGAGATTTGCCTTACTATTGTCGGCGATCAACGCCTTCAACTGAAATTGATATCAATTAAAACTAATTTATTAAAATTAACTATAAAAAAAACCCCGTTGCCGGTCAACTAGTTCCGAAAGACCTGAATTTTTTCACACAATGATATCATTGTGAATGGATTTCTGGCTAAAAACTCAACAAATATCATCAAACAACCACAGTATTTGCCTAATATGACTCAAATTATCACTTTGAAACACGAGTTTTCAGTCAATAAAGACTTAAAAGAGAATTAGCGGAGGGAAATAAGCCGTTTCTGGAAAATGTGCTTATAAATATTTTGAGGATTGTATTATTCATTGGCATAAGTGTGTTATTTTAGAAGGGGCCTACTTTGAAAGCAATACAATAAATTTGAATGAATAATAAATGTTTTATTGAGCAATTCCTGGTACTTTTTTGTCAGAATGTATAAAAAAAAAGAATTACCAATTTATCGTATTTATTATTTTATTAAAGTTTATTCATTGAAAATTTACAGAAAGAAAAATTCGTCAAATTACTGGATCAACTGCATAACTCCCTTCGTATTGATCTTTCGATGTACCGCAATAACTTTCCAGCATCCAGCCAGGAAAAGCTAATGGATCTCAAATCAACGGTTGATCTTTTAACAAGTATAACTTTCTTTCGCATGAAGGTAAGTTCATTATCTAGAGAGAACGAGTGAAAGAGCTTTAATATTATTATTAATACAATTTTTTACACAGGTTCAAGAACTTTCGAGTCCTCCTAGAGCGAGCACAGTTGTTAAGGATTGTGTAAAAGCTTGCCTGCGCTCTACCTATCAGTTTCTCTTCGAAAATTGTTATGAACTTTACAACAGAGAGTTTCAGGTAACTATAATGTTTTATTTTTCAATGCAAGTGATATCTATTGATATCCGAGGACATAAAATGTTTTTTAATACAGTATTGCACAAAATGCAAATTTTTTGCACGCAAGTTCAAGTGTAAAAATATAAAAAGGGTGTTGCCTCATGTCAGTATTATTTTTGCGTTTAAGAAAATTCCAGATTTTTTTTCTCCTCTTTTCTAAAGTTGATTTTTTTTTTATCTTGTCAAGATTCACTACACAAAATTTGAATAAAAATTATGAATAAATAGTTCCTATTGTAGTTATATAACATATAGCTTCGGTTTTGGATTTCGTAGTGGTGACTCTTAGAATCGGCATTTTCTTCATGTCTTACTCTAAAGTTGTTTAAAATTGTTAAATTTTGAATTGTGAGAGTCTTGCACAAAATATACATTCTCTGGTCCTTGCAAGTTTTATCTGAATCATTCAAAACCATCCATATTTCCAACCATTTTTTTTTTTTTTTTTTCTTCGGCCTTACCGTAATGTCAGTTAAAAAATTTCATGATTTCTGATTCGAAATAGCTGAACTTTAAATAAAAAATGTATGTATAACCCAAAAAATCACCCAAAGAAATTACCCAAAGAGTACGCGTGAGTTTTATCCAGAATTTGTTTGCAGGGAACGAATGTTCCGTAGAAACCATGACTCATTATTCCGCAGCGTATATGTTTGTGTACACGAATGCATGCACACTACGGTGACATTCAAATTTAACACGAACATTATCATTCTGTACCGTTCGACTGGAAAACATACGGTAGTGTTTGCGTGGTAAACACAAACCACATATCGTAACTGTTAGTGTAGCAGATAGAAGGTAGGTGTGTGGAAATGTTGAGGAGCAAAAAATAATAGGATCAGCTCATATATTTGAACCATCTAGAAGTCCATTTGCAAAAGATATAAACTATTTTCGACTTTTTTTGCAGTTTTTTGTTATTTGTTTGGGGACCCGAAGAAGGGTTGCAGATAGGTGTTAGGTGAGTTCAGAAGAAATATGAAGGAATAAAAAATAATAGGACCAGCTCATATTATTGACTCCTCTAGAAGCCCATTTGCGAGAGATATAAACTATTTTCGACAGTTTTAGTGCTTTATGTATGGGGACTCAAAGAAGAGTTGCAGATAGGGGGTAGGTGTGTTCAGAAGAAATGTTGAGGGGGCAAACAATAATAAGACCGGTTCATATATTTGACCCCTCTAGGAGTCGATTTGCGAGAGATATAATCAATGTTCGACAGTTATTGCACTTTTTGTGTTTTATGTATGGGGACTCAAAGAAGAGTGGCAGATAGGTAAATGTGCTCAAAAGAAATTTTGAGAGGCAAACAATAATAGCGCCGGTTCATATATTTGACCCCTCTAGGAGTCGATTTGCGAGAGATATAATCAATGTTCGACAGTTATTGCAGTTTTTTGTGTTTTAGCAGAAATGTTAAGAGGCAAAAACTAACGATATTAAAAGATATAAGCTATTATCGGCAGATTTTGCGGTGTTTGTGTTTTTTGTATGGGGACCCAAAGAAGGGTTGCAGAAAGCGGGTAGGTGTGTTCAAATGTTAAGGGGCAAAAAGTAATAGGACTAACTCATATATTTTACCCCTCTGGGAGAGTCTCCCAGGCGCGAGATTTTTTGTGTTTTTTGTATTTTTGTATGGTGACCCAAAACAGGGTGGCAGATAGGGGGTAGGTGTGTTCAGAAGAAATGTTAAGGGACAAAAAATAAGAGGACCAGCTGATATGTTTAACCTCTCTAGGTTTTTGTAGTTTTGTGTTTTTTTGTATGGGGACCCAATATAGTATATAGATAGTGGATAGTTGTGTTGAGAGGAAATGTTGAGGGGCAAGATTAATCGAATCAGATAATATATATGACCCCTCTAGGAGTTCATTTTCGGGAGATATAAACTATTTTCGACAGTTTTTGTGTTTTTTTTATAGTGACCCAAAAAAGGTGGCAGATACGAGGTAGGTGTGTTGAGAAGAAATCTGATGGGACAAAAATGCACCTCATATATTTGCTGATATTTTTATATTTTTCCAGTTAACATAGGAGGACCCCAAAAAGGTGACAAATAAGGGGGGTATAGGTAAGGTTGAAGTGGATGTCTCCCTTGAGACACACTAAGGGCAATAAGGCCGTTCTGATAGGTTAGGTTTGGTTGAAGCGGCTGTAAAATTAGTTAAAATTTGAACGCTACCGATAATGGCATTTTTAATACTTAAATGCGTTAAGCTAAAAATAAATAAAATAATTTTTGAAAAAAGCCGACATTGTTTTGTTTATTTCATTTAGCTTTTATTTTTGCATAACGTTAAGGTGATTCAACCAAAAATAAAATAAATATATTTGGCTCCGATGGAAGGCAGATTGTTTGGAAGAAGTCAAATGCAGAGATACCAGAACAAAACGTATGTGCTACGATCAAACACGAAGGAGGTAGAGTGTTAAAATGAATACTGCTAAAATGAAAGCTTTTCATAACTCTTAATGATGTATGCTCAATTTTGTGAGCAACTGTAACAGTACGTTCAAAAAGTCCATAGGATGGCACATAGATGGCGTTACTAGATTTTTTCCATATGATTTTTATTTAGTACCAAACTTCTAACGTTACGTATAAAAATTTGACAGCAATCTTACATTTGATTCGTGAGTTATAGCATTTTGTGAGCAACTATTGTTATTGAAAAAAGTGAATTTCGATTGCTGAATTCTGAAAAAGTGGATTGCTGAATTAAAACTTGGTCGTACCAGCACAAATGATGCAGAGCGCAGTGCACGCCAAAATCAGGCTGTTATTCCTCAAAACATCAAAAAACTCCACAAATTGGTTATGAACGATCGCAAATTGAAGGTGCACGAGCTAGCTGACATGGTAGTGTTTTTACCATGTTACACGAACATTTGGCTATGCGAAAGCTCTGTGCAAAGTGGGTGCCGCGTGAGCTCACCCCAAAACAACAACGACCAAAAACAACAACGTATTGATGCTTCAGGAGTGTTTGGCGCTGTTTAACCACAATTAAATAGAATTTTATCGTCGATATGTGACAATGCATGAAACATGGCTTCACTTTTACACACCAGAATTAAAAAGACAGTTAGCTGAGTGGACAGCAGTCGTCGAACCGAATTCAAAGCGAGCAAAGACCCAACAGTCGGCTTGTAAGGCGTCTGTTTTTTGGGATGCGAAAGGAATAATATTCATCGGCTATCTCCAAAAAGGAACCACCATCAACAGCGAATATTACTGTGCACTTTTATCGGATTGATTGAAGGCTGAAATAGCCAAGAAACGGCCACATTTGCAAAAGAATAAAGTGTTGTTCCACCAAGACAATGCACCGTGTCACAAATCGATGAAAACAATAGCAAAATTGAATGAATTGGGCTTCGAATTGCTTACCCACCCACCGTATTCTCCAGATTTAGCACCCAGCGAGTTTTTCTTGTTTTCAGATCTCAATAGAATGCTTGCTGGAAAGAAATTCAAGTCCAATGATGAAGTAATCCCTGAAACTGAGGCCTATTTTGACGAGAAAGAGAAATCGTACTATAAAAGTGGTATCGAAAAGTTGGAAAATCGCTATACTCGCTGCATCGCTTTCGAAGACAACTATGTTAAATAATATAATCGGGTTTTATCAAAGTTTTGTTTTTTCTTACTTATCCTACGGACTTGTTGAATGACCTGTTATATCGAAATATAAACAGCATCTTGAATAACGTTTCACATAAAAGTTGCAAGGTTTCGAGGGGGCCAAATAATGGTGACTTATCTGTTCACCTTAAGCTCAACTTTTAAGATCAAATCAAGGTCGACCTAATTTTTTTAAATAGAAACCCTTATTTATAATTACATATTCGTATTCTCGTATACCAATTTTTGTCAGAATTACTTAAATGGCAGAATTTATATTAAATTTAATTGTGTAAATATTGTGTAATCAGGAATGTAAACGAACTTAGATATTTAAAAAAATTAACTTAAAACTTTTAAATATAATGAAAGTGTTAAATGTTATAATCGAATCATATTTAGCCTTAACTTAACTTTTTTCCCCGAATCCAGGGTCGTCATTTTTGACGGGATATAATTCATTTTAAAAAAAATTTGTAACTATTTTCCCCAAAAAAGAGCGAATTTACAAAGAAACTCTAAGGAACAAAAAAAAAATAAGTAGAATTAACCAAATAATGAGTGTGAATTGTTTCAGAACTTTTTTCTAATTCGGAAATCCAAAAATGCAAGTTTTCTTTGGGTAATTCCAAGCATTTGTGTTATAAAGTAATTTTTCTTTTGTAAAGGTGACCATATGCGAATTAAAATTCATGAATTATTTTTTTGTTAGCTGCGTCACAAAAATTACCATTCTTTGGTAAAACCGAAACAAAAAACTCAGAGATGGTCTGAGAAATCGACTCAAAATAAAGAGGAAAAGAAACAGCATTTTGTTTTTGCCAACGCAAAATTTGTATGGTAACTTAGTTTACATGGTAAAGAAGTTAACAAAAGCAGTGATCGAATCAGTGAACGAAAATAATAGGTAGGATATTTTAGTATACCTTGGATGACATAACTTATCATTGTGTAGCGTAAATGTTTGTGTACAGGAACGTAAGCACATACACTAAAATCGCATAAAAAATTAACACAAACATAAACATTCCATACCACTCGACAGAAAAACATGCAGTACTGTTTGTAATGTTTGCGTAGTAAGTACTCAACACAAACGGCATACGGTAACTTTTAACGTAGGCTACGCTCTTTTGAAACAATGAAGAAGAATGAGCATAGACAATATGAACATGTAAAAGTGCGTTGAAACATAGATTTACCGTAAATAAAATTTAAAAGGAAATAGCAAATAATTTACGTGAAGTCTTGATCATTGATATCAAATCCTAGAACTATTTATGACTCGATAATAAACTAATTTTAAGTTTTTATTAATAATAATAAAAAATTTATTTGCACAGGAAATTTTTCAATTTATTAATTAATTCTACAAGAGTAAAATTATCAACAACAAAAATCAGAAAGAATAATAACTTCATAACAAAATGGAAACACAATTTAATTCAGTGCAGACGCAAGCAGTGATATTTTAAACATCAACACGGTTGAATTGTTGCTATTTCTCTGGAAAAACTTTTTTATTTCTCTTCTTTCTTACTTGAGCGAACGCTGACAAGAACCATGGCATAATGAGACAAGGTAGTGTTAGGGCCAGTTTTTCAGTAAGAGTTTAAGCTTTAGTTAAATAAAACCGAGTTTAACTCACTAAAATTGGACGCTTAAGCTCGGATTTGGCAAACACATTATATGATAATTTAAGTCAATTTCAATTCAACAAATGCTAAAATATCTAGTTAAACCGAGTTTAAACGTCCAATTTTGGTGAGTTAAACTTGTTTTAATTTAACTAAAGTTTAAACTCGTACTGAAAAACTGGCCCTAAGTAGTTAAAATTCTCTCTTGTGGTGGGTACCGCACCTGTCAAAACCAGGATTTTACGAATAAAAGCAAAACAAATAACACAATTTGCAAATTATAATATTGTATGTATTTGACATCTGAGGTACCCGCCGCTCCGAGAGGACACTACCTTGTTAAATATACCTTGAATTATATATTAAATATACAATTGAATTCCGTGCAGACTACGGAATGGTAATGTTTGTGTTCATTTTGACACTGCTATCCGACAATGGAAAATATTTCTATATTGTATTGTTCTTAAAATTTCTTAATTTCTATTTTCATACAGGTGGACCCCAACGAGGCGAAACGCGATCCCGATGACCATGGACCTAAGCTGGATAGTGTTGACTTTTGGCATAAACTAATAGCACTGATAGTATCAGTTATAGAAGAGGATAGAAACAGTTATGGAACCGTGTTAAATCAATTTCCGCAGGAGTTGAATATTGGCCATGTATGTTTGTGCCCATTTTTGTTTTTTTTTATGTTTTTTTGTTGTTCTTCTCTAATAAGAAATGGAATTTAGTGTGCATGTACTGATTTTTTTTTCGAAGTGAAAAAAACCAAAAGGCTCAACCCCGTAAAGATGCCCCACAGTGCGTTTTTTTTCTCAGTTTTCGAATCCATTGACGACTACTTTTAATGTTATTTGTTAACTTTCTTTTTTAATAGCGTCAAAAAAAAACAAAAACTGGCACTGCAGGGTTAGAACTAACTTGAAATAATTGAATTTTTAAAAAATTAATGGTGCTAGGTTATAAAGAATATTATAAAGAACTCGAACTGCGCAGCATGATCTGACCAATTGAAATATTTCCATGGTCCACTCTAAACATTATCTTTATGATTCATTTTCCACCAGTTTCAGTTCACTAGTAACTAGATATGAGTAAGCATTTTCACAGTACATGTAGAAGTTTCTTCTTGAAATCACAGGCAAAAAACATGTCACTTTTTTGATACGAAGTCCTTTTGATTTTGTGTTTGTTTTGTTCAATGTTCGGTTCTGAATTTCTTTTTTTTTTTTGTTTTGTTTTAATCATAAAACCCCCGAATAACTTTTATAGCTCTCGGCTGCCACGATGTGGGGTCTGTTTGCGGTGGATATGAAATACGCTCTGGAGGAGCATGAACAACACCGACTGTGCAAATCCTCGGCCTATATGAACTTGCATTTTCGTGTTAAATGGCTATACAGCAATTATGTTAAGGAGGTACCACCGTATAAGGGTGCTGTTCCCGAATATCCCGCCTGGTTCGAGCCATTTGTTATGCAATGGCTTAACGAGAACGACGATGTTTCTCTCGAGTATCTACACGGTGCGTTCAATCGGGATAAAAAGGATGGGGTAAGGAATAATAACAGGCCAGTTTTGACTTGAAACTTTTCTTGACATTTCCGCTCTAAGTATTCTTTCTCTACTTATCTAACACAACTATTACTTCACATACTGATACGTTTAACATGTAACTTAATAAAAATTATTATTAAGCGGCACCTTAAAACTTTAATAACCTTTGCTACTTAGGTTAAAAAATTACCTATGTTATTTAAACCAAGCTTTGAATTCGGTTTAACTTGGAAAAACATAGGCGCAAATTCATATTTAACTCTTAAATGACATACTAGTGCGATTTTTTTTACAGTGAAACATTCCCAACTCGAAGTGTAGCCTTGCGTGATCGCTGTGATTCACTAAGCTGTTTATATTCTATTTGTTTCGTCAATAAGCAGCTTAAAACTCTTCTAATTTTTGATGTATACTTATTTGATGGTATAGTACACAATAAATTAAAAATCTTAGTTTTCAAAACAAAAATATTCATGTCGTCATAGTTCAATATCAAAATGCTGAAACTAGGACCGACTGTGAAAATAGAAAAACAACAACTAACCTCAACATGCCTTTGAGTAGTAAAACGCTCTGATATATCTTCGAAAAAGAGCTTACTTTTCACCAAAAAGTATGCATCAAAAATTAGAAGAACTTCATATGGTTCATACTATACCTAGATCTGCGAATTTATTTATAATAAGACAATAATTTTTATTAATTTAACAAACGAAACGCCGAAATTTTTCAGAAACGCCATACGCTGTCTTTACGGACGTTCTAGATTTTACCATTTGTATGTATTGGGTAATTAAGTAATTAAGTAATTAAGTAACTAAGTAATTAAGAAACAAATTTAATATGTTGTTCTTTGCTTGCCTCAATCATTTCATTAGTATCTATAGCCAATACTTCCATTTTTAATAAAACAAGAACATTTACGAAACACTTACTAAACATTTTCTAAAAAAAACACGAAGTAATTTGCTCGTAACAATGACGAAACAAATAGAATATAAACAACTTAGTGGATCACAGCGATCATGCAAGTCTACTGATGAGTTGGTGTAGCCGCAAACGAAACAGTCTGTCTAGTCTGCTGTGTGGTTACTACCAGCGCCGGATTAACACATAGCGGGGCCTTAGGCTAAAATGAACACGGGGCCTAATTAAGGACATTAATTTTAATGCATTAATGTATTAAATGACATTATGTCATTAATGTTAATTTTTCTTTCCGTTATGCAAAAGCAAAAAAAAACAACATAGCTTTCACATCAACAAATCAAAAACACATACCATGCTTATGAAAATGTGTGGTATGAAGTAAAAACATTGTTTTCTGCTATTTTTTTTTTTTTTTTTTTTGTTTCGATAGCTGCTAATGTAACCAACTTTGCTTATCGAAGGGTTTTGGATTTGTGGTTAGTGTATAAAACTTTCACGCGATTGAGTATGATTTTCATACCCATAAAGGGCAAACATTTTTTTTGTAATATTGCATCCTTTTGCTATAATAGACGCAAGCAAAAAGGAACATAAATAATAAGAAATAAAATTTAAAGAAAATGCAAATTTTGTTCCTGGATCGAAATGCATTAAAAAAACTCAAATTAAACATTTTGGTAGAAGCGCCTGCGGGGTCCCTGCCTTCTCGGGGCCGGGGGCTGCAACCCCCCTGTTCCCCACCTAAATCCACCCCTGGTTACTACTCTATACAAGATTATTGTTGTTGCTGTTGGTTGTTTTCTTCAGATAGCAACATAGACCTTGAGCTTGATAAAAAAATATAACTCTTAAATAATAGTTGAAAAATTATTAGAGTATTAGAGAGATATGTTAAACTCATAACATATGTTATATCTTTTGTTGTTGCTGAATTATAAGCTATCAAAAAACCGTACTAGTGTGTCATTTAAGGTAACAATTTTAAGGTGTGTACCGACCGACTACTGAATCCAAACTATCCGACCGACTAAAGCCCTATTTTCTTACCCTAATAATTTCTACCTTTCTCCGTTGCTCTTACTGTCCACTGTGCAATTATTTTACTCAATATACAACTTTAGTCCAAACTAAGTTCTTTCTAGTGTTCCATAATACGTTTTTTTCTCTCTTCTATGCTGAAACTTTTTTTTCTTCGTTTATAATGTTCCTCTTAACATTGTCAATCAATCAATCAATCAATCAATGTTGAAACAGTTCCAAAAGAGCAGCGAGCACGCGCTGTTCTCAAACTCAGTGGTCGATGTGTTCACCCAATTGACACAATGTTTTGATGTTGTTAGCAAGCTCGAGTGTCCAGATCCAGAAATATGGAAACGATACATGAGACGCTTTGCTAAAACCATTGTAAAGGTTCTAATAGCTTATGCCGACATTGTTAAAAAGGAGTTCCCGGAGCACATGAAGGAAGAACGCACAGTAAGTTTGTTGTGTATATTTTATACTTTTTGACTATATTTATGGCAAAAAAAACTCTTAATTTAACCCTGCGCACTATCTAGAGTATTCGCGTCAGGTCCAAGTTGTTGTCAAAAACTTTGTCATGGCACGAATACTCACCGAGAAGTGTCCTATCATTAGTTAGCCCAATTATGAAAACTCTCAGATAAATTAACTCCCAATAATGTTCATACACCCATTAATAAAATTCTCCCATTTTGAGCCTTCCAGGTACACAGAGAAAACTGTTTGCTAAATTTGTATGGGATTTAAACAAAACTTGATACTTATTTTCAGATACTTAAAAATGTTGCTTGTTTTCAGTTAAAACCAGGGTACGGAAAGGTCCGTTATTAACATACCATTCAAAAAGGTACATAAGAAATCATACGCATGAAGCAGCTCATGAGCAGCTCACGAAAATGAAAGGCAGGAATGAAATTTGAACTGTTTAGAGAAAAATTGAGCTCCCGGTGGAATCCATAGCAACTTTTATGATTTCTATATACTGTGGACAAAGATCTAGGTTCCACATAGATTATATATGATTTTGGGTCCTAGAACCTAGAAGTTAGTTCGTTGGAACTTTTTTTAGGTTCTGTGAACTACTTGGACAAAAATCTTGGGTTTTTTTTTACATATACTTCCCATTTGGACAAATAGGTTCCAATTGCAGTATTTTTGGAACTTGGTAGGTTACTGCGACTTTTTGGGCTTAGTGGACTCCTTGAATAAAATTTTCTACACAAATATGTAGGTTAACTCGGGTCATTGGATCTTTGTTGGGTTTAATGAATTCCTTCGACCAAAATCTGGAATTTTTTAGTCAAGTACGTACCATTTGGACAGAAAGGACAGAATATTTTTGGAACTAGTTGGGTCATTGGAACTTTTTTGGTGTAGTGTACTTTTATGCTAAAATTTTTCTTGACAAATAGATTGCACTTGATCGAATGGATTCACAGCTAGTTGTTGGGTCATTTGAACTTTATGGTGTTAATGGATTCCTTGGACAATATTTTTTATAAAAAAGGATCCACAGGAGTAGGTTCCACTTACACTATTTTTGAAACTAGTTGAGTAATTGAGAATTTTTTGGGTTAAGTGGACTCCATGAACACTAATATTAAATTTTTTTAGTAGAATATGAATTTTATTGAATATTTTTGGAAATAATTGGGGCATACTAACTTTAATGGGATTAGTGAACAATTCATCGAAAAAAGTCATGGAAAAAATCATGAATTGTTTTTACCTATTACACAATTAGTTCCAATAGTGCAAGTGGATCCTATTTGTTCAAGTGGAACCTATTTGCCAAAAATCCAAAATTTTTGTCCAAGGAGTTCACAAAACCTGAAAAGGTTACAAGATCCCACTATTACCATTATTAATCCAAGTGGAGCCTATTGGCCATAGAACCATATATTTGTGTGCAAGAAGTCCACAAAACCTAAAAAAGTTCAAATGACCCAACTAGTTTCAAAAATATTGAAAGTGGAACCTATTTGTCCCAGCGGAACCTATTTACCAAAAAAAATTTGTATACAGAGTCCACAAAACTCAAAAAGTTTCAAAGACCCAAGTAGTTCCAAAACTAATTCAAGTGGAACCTGCAAGTCAAAAAATCATAGATTTTTGTCTATGGAGTCCACTAAACCCGAAAAAGTTCCAATGACCAAAGTGATTCCAAAAATATTGAAAGTGAAACATTTATGTCAAAAAAATCCAGATCTTTGTCCAAAGAGTCCACAAAACCGCTGACCCAACAGTTTCAAAAAAAATTGTGCACCTATGTTACATGTGCAAGAAAACGCTTTGTCAAAAAATTATAGATTTTTGTCCGAGCAGTCTACAAAACCAAAAAAAATTCCAATGAAACCCAATTGCCGAAAATACATCGACTTTTGTCTAAGGAGACCATAGAAACAATAAAAATTCATATTACCTACCTGGAAGCTCCACAATGCTCTTTATTCAATCATTGCCATGTACAGCTCATGAACCATTCCATGAGCATAAATCGTATCATTTGCGTACACGCTCGTACACGAGTACACCAAATATTTTTTGTCGTTCAAGTACATGAGCTAGTTATATTGCTTTAAAAATTTGGCTTACGTACTCGGACGTGAGACGCTATAAAAGGTACGCGAGCGTGTACTAAAATGAGCTATGTACTAGCTCGTGTGCGTACAGCTGGTTTAAACAAATCAAAATTTGCTATTGAATTTATATTAAAGCATGTTCACGAAAAAAATTAATCACACTCAAACACGCCGCTAAACTACAAAACTTACTCGTACAATAAAGAAGGTCTTAACACGTCAGTCAAATGATTGAATCAATCAAAATTTTTTTTTAAAAAAAAAATGAACTTTATCTCAGAGCGAAAATGAACTTCAAAATCTTCTCTTGTCAGTCAAAATTTTGATTGAGCACCAGACCTGCATCAATCAGTTAAAGGGTTGCATTATTTTACTTGTCTGTTTTTTAGTAGGCAATTATATCAAGAAAAGCAGTTAACTGGAAACAAAGGTAGTTTTTTAAAGAGAAAAAGAGGTAATCTGAAACCCTTGCTAACAAAATCAAATGCAACAAAACGTTTCTATTGAAAAATTTAAAATCGGTGTTTGTTTATTGTGTTGTGTTTCATTTCTTTTTTGTTCGTTTTTGTGTTAAAATATAATTTAACAAAATTCCAATTTCGTGGACACGGGAGCTTACAGATGTTTTTATAACCCTCAAACGATATTTCTTCCGTCATCCTCAAGATGTTTTTAAAACACTTTAAATCATTTATTCTTAATTCATCTGCAATGCTAAAAGCTACTCTTGTAGTCTTTCTGGTGTATCGCCAATGGTTTATCAACATAGATTTTTTCCTGCCGTGTAGTTTCTTCAATTCCTGCTATCATTTCATTAATTATGTTATTTTTTTTTATGACGTGCATCCGATGATCATCCAAACAGGTGTATAATTTCCGGCGTATTGATTTCCTAATGTGATCAATTTTAATCCTAAAAGATCAACTATATTTCCACTATTGTTTTCCATTAAGTTTTTATGCGCACAAAACAACTCAATCAAAGAAGTACACAAATAAAGTGTCGGAGCTTCAATCAAAAAATCGTGTGGGAGGAAGCGTCAATCAAAATTTTCAGAGAGAGTAAGAGAGAGCAAAAAATCGCGATATATTTAATTCATTTGATTGACGTGTGAACACCTACAAAACGGTTCTGTTAAAGCAGAAATGTAGTTTATCGTTTTCTCTTTTTAACCATTTGCGCATTTTTATTTGTTGTAACACAGTTGTGAAAATGAGCTCTAATACGGCCCATACACGCTGCGACCAAAAAAAAAAGCTGGAAATGTAATCTGAGAGCGATATTGACACAAATTTTGCCACACACGCTGCGATGGTTGCAGTAACCAGCCTTGCCTGCGACCAAAATATTAAATGATTTTAATATTGGCGTAACCTGAGTTGCAATCGTCAATGAGTTGCGTAACTTCAACACACTCGCTGCAACTTCATTCTAATAAACGTCAAAAACTTTTAGGTTGCACTTTCAGCTCTACTTTGGTTGCAGTGTGTATGGGCCGCATAAGAAAAAAGACGTTCAAATAGTTGATTGTGCACAAAAAGTAACAAAATCCAATTTTGTCACACAAGGACTTGGCAAAATTATTAAAAATTCAAAAGTCTGTGGTCACATATACCTTAAAGAAGTTCAACGAAACGTTATGACCTGAAAGTGGACGGAAAGAGGATTGGCATGCGAAAGAAAAGGTTAAGCTGTGGAACTCGCTTTCTAAAAAAAACCCTTACCTCTCTGTTCAAGAAGTGGCCAAAAGGGTAGGAATCAGATAACTGCACAAGCCTACTTGAAATTCAAGCTTTTTCAAGTACTTGAATTCAAGTATGTATCCAAACTTGGAAAAGCAAGCTTTGGCCTGCTTACAAAAATACCAAACAATTACAAGTCATATCCAAGCTTTTTAGTTGGCTTGGCTTGTTGAGGCTTGCTATAACGGGTAAGAAAGTTGAAAAGCTTGAAACGACCAGCTTGTAGGCTCGCAAGTATCCAATTAATTGAATTTAAAGCAAGTATCCCAAAAAATTCAATTAGCTTGTTTAGGATAAACTTAAGCGTATTAAGACTTTTAAGGGTTCTGTGTACTCCGTGGTTGGCAGTTTTAGGGAGTAGCTAAAGGCTTGCACCTAAATTTTCACCATAGTGTTGCCACCTAGTAAAATGTATTTTTTAAAGTTTTAAACACCATTTAACAGTGTCAAGGGGTCGCTGACTTCGAATCTGATGTCAGAATTTTAAAATTTAGAATGGTTTTTTTTAACGAATTCGGCGCTGGAGCAAACACTAGGTAAAAATGGCTAGCTGAGTTCGAATATGATGTCAGAATTTTAAAATTTAGGATGGTTAATAGTGGTGCCACCTTCAAATTTTTGTATTTCCATGAATTCGGTGCTGGAGCAGACACTAGGTAAAAATGGGACGCTGTTTTACTTTACCCACCCACCCACATCACTGGGTATTAAGTGAAAGTGATTCCACCGATGTAAGACAGGTCTGCTGTAAACAATTATCTCACAATGACTCCACACTCCAAAATAGCCCACTAACATCAAGTAATTAATCAGCAAGCACACCAATATCAGCACCAGAAAACTCACCATATTCACACGAGCTCAATTTCTTCTTTTCTGATGTGTTAATCAGTGAACCTCCTATATCAGAAATGACTGCAAATGAAGAAATTGCAAAATTTTCAAATATGAGGATTACGCTTGAAAATAATTTCGATGCAATGCTATGGTGGGAGCATCATGCCAGTGAATTTCCTTCAATTCCTGAATTCTATTTTTGAAAAATGAAAAATACTTAAAATAAAATAAATAAATATATAAATAAAATGAACTTATTAATACTTGATTTTGTTTTTTTTATTTGTTGTGAATTTGGATTGAAAGAAAATATTTTTAGTGTCCCCCATGATAAAATTATAAGGTAGGTGCAATTTGGTGATCAAAAGACGAGCAACCTAGTGTTTGCTCCAGCACCGAATTAGTGAAAATAAAAAGTTTTAGGAGGCAACACTATTAACCATCTTAAATTTTAAAATCACATAAACATCAGATTCGAAGTCAGCGACCCCTTAACACTGTTAAATGATGTTTAAAACTCTTAAAAATACATTTTGGTAGGTGGCAACACTATGGTGAAAATTTAGGTGGCAAGCCTATCCTACATCTTAAATTTTAAAACTGTGATATTAGATACGAAATCAAATCCGTTGTCAGAGTTTCAAAATAACAAGAATTCGCAAAAATACAAAAAAATCAAAGTGGCAACTCTATTCGCCATCTAGAATTTTAAATTTTGACATCAATTCAGAAATCAGCTACCCCCTAAAACTACCAACCACGGAGTCCACAGAACTCTTAGAAGTCCAAATACGCTTAAGCTTTTCCTACACAAGCTCATTGAATTATTTGGATACTTGCTTTTATATTGGATACTTGCCTTCAATTTCAAGCTTTTCAAGCTTTTTGGCGAAGGCATCAATTTTTCCTTTACTTGGGACTTCGTGCCGTTCGCTTGTAAGCTAGCAAACTTGCAAGTCGCAAGCTGTCGTGGGCTTATTTATTTTCAATCAAAAGTCAGACTTGATTGAAAATTATCAAGCTAAAGCTAGCTTGAACTTGTATTTTAAGCAAGTACTTGAAATCGATTTCAAGTAGGCTAATGCAGTTCTCTGGTAGGAATGTCTGCAGCATATGTCCAAAAAGTCTGCAAAATTAAATGACTGAGGTCTTTGAGGTAAACGCAGCACCTAATCGCACCGACAAACATGACAACAATGACAGGCTAAATATTCGAATTTGGTATTGAAAATTTTAAAAACAATAAAATATCATTCTTTTGACCGCTCAACTATTAAAAACGAATTTAAACTTATTAAGTTACAACAGAAAATGTGTGATTAATTTTTTTCGTAGACATGCTTTAACTATACAAATGTTTGCTTAGGTAAATTTTGCTAGTTGTGAGTCAGCCGGAGACTCGAATAATAATAGCACAATCATATAAAGAAACATTTTCTGAAAAGACTCCAAAACTCCCAAATTACTTTAAAATGGTTTCTTGGTGGTTTTCGAGGTTGCTGAATCCAACCGTGGCACAGTGGTTTATTTCATAGGTAAAATTAAAAAAAAAAATATTTTCATCGATATTGACAAAAATACAAAATCCAATAATTTTTTGAGAATTTTCTTTTTTTTTTTTTTGTGCTCTCAAATTTTAAAATAAACATATACAGCGGCCAAAAAAAAAAAAGTCAGACAAACATGCAAACAATTTTGTAGTGAGCAAATAATGTTATTTATAAGCCAATTTAATTTTTTTTATTTTTTGTTTTAAGGATTTATTTTAACTTTTAATAATAAAAATAATAAATTTCTTTATAAAAAATAAAAATGTTTCTTACTATCAAAATTCATATCAAAAAAGAACTCGGACACGTAGCAACATCGCATATTGTTTCGAATTTTAATAAAAAGGGGAATCACGAACTTAATTAAGGGAAATCACTTATTTGGTAAAAGACAAAACAAATGACAGTAAATAATGTAAAAAATGAATGAAAATTGTTAGGCAACGTGGACAAAATTCAAACAAAGTAAGAAATCTTATAATTAGCTACCACCAAAAAGGAAAAACTATTCGGGAGATCAGTGAAATAGACCACCTTCTACTATTCACGACAGTGACGGACTGGCACCTAAAATTTAACCGGAAAAATAATGACTTGGCCAGCCCCCTCACCTTAATGTATTGTTCTGTTATTTTTACGACAAAAATTGATGATTTTTGGGGTTTTTTTATGGGAAATCTTTTCGATTTATTTGATTTCCTTTTACATTTCAAAATTAATCGAAAGAACCAATTATGTATCGATACAAGTCGGCAAGAGTTTCCGTGGTCCTAGGTACACCTAATTTTATTGACATTTATTTCAACATCATACGAAAAAAATTAAGAAGGACCACATAAAAAACAAAAGAACAAAAGAAACTTTTTTGGGACACCCTACTATACGTTTGGTCTGAAGGTACTCGATTTTTCTTACTTATTTGAATTTATCGAACATTGTAAGGAATCAAAAATGACCTACTACAAATTTATGAGGTCTTCAGGAAAGTTGTTTCCTTTTTTGGAATTAAAGAATATACAAATTTTTCTTACCATATCGAGCCCTAACAGCGAAAATATCTTAACCAACAAAATTTTCGATATTCGTTTTTTGATGAAAATCGATGGAAACCCAGCATACCCATCAGCTGTCAAAATTTCATAGCTGCACAATTTAACGCTACGAAGATAGAGCCAAAACAAAAATAGCTTAAGCGACATTTGCCTTTTGCTTACATTTTTTCTAACCACATGTTGTTGCTTAAGCTAAAATTTCAACTTACAATTTAGTGGTGTGAGGTTTGAAAAGTGAAGTTTTTTATTTGTTTCATCTAATTATAAAACGTTTTTCTTCGCTTCTTCTTATGAAATAAGAATTATGGCATCTCTTGAGCCACAGGTAATTATGCTTTTGCGATTTCGAGAGCGTTGTAAGGTTGTAAGGAGATGTTCAATGCAAATGTCAGTGGTTCGCGCAATAGAAAAACAAATACAATGCGCTCGCCTGCAATTTTCTGATAGGCATTTTGTTGCTAAAATGGATTTTCTCTTTTTTAAGCTTTTAACGGGAACTGGAATTGTTCCATACAGTGACAGCGACACCGAGCCGGACATTGAAGAAGAACTGTGTGTAGGAAAGAGGGGCTAGAAAACTGCAAAAACTACGAAGAGACCTATAAAAAAACGAAAACGCAATGTCAAGCCAAATCCTTGCATGAATACGCAGTGCGGGAATGATTGTCGCTCCAAATTCACAGAACAAGAACGCAAGTTTATAAACGAGCACTTTTGGGGCATTGGCAATAAATTGAGGCAGAAGTATTGGTTGCGGTCGTGCATGAAACGCAAATCTGTTGGCAGAAAAACATCAGAAAGTAATAAAAGAAAATTCAGCTATGAGTATAGCATTAATTACAACTTGCAAACTTTCAAAGTGTGCCAACAATTCCTTTTGGACACACTCAACATATCTCAACAATTGCTGAAATCCGTAAGATGTACAATGGATACAGCGAGTGCTGTTGGGCCGAATAAAAATAAAATTCAGCCTCACAATAAGTCGGATGAATCGAAAGTGACTATATTGAAATCATTCATTGAGCAGTTGCCTGCAGTTCCCTCGCATTATTGCCGCAACAAAAGTAATAAACTTTACATTTCAAGTGAATTTCGCAATGTGGCGGGATTATACAAAGCATACAATGAACATTTAAAAAGCATAAATGAGGCCTCCACCCAGTTATCGTTGAGAGTCTTTCGCTCAATTTTTAAAAACAATTTTAATATCGGCTTTCACCTTCCTAAAAAGGATAAATGTGTAATGTGTGAAAGTTATAAGAATTTAGAAAAGGCAGAACAAAAAACGGTGCAGCAGACAAAGGAATATCAAAACCATATTAAGGACAAAGAGAAATGCAAAGAAATATTTTTACAGGAACAAAAACAAAGCAAAGAGGATTCATCGTTTTTATGCGCCAGTTTTGACTTGCAAAAAGTTTTAAATACACCCCATGGAAAAAGTGTAACATTATTTTATTCCAGCAAATACTCATACTATAACGAAAGTGTATACGAAAATGGAACTAAAAATGGCTTTTGCTTTCTATGGGGTGAGTCCGACGGGAAAAGAGGCTGCAACGAAATTTCAACAATTCTGACCCAATATTTGAAACTTGTTGATCAGAGAGGAACTTGTTCTTCGATAAGTTTGTACTGCGACAGCTGTGCAGGACAAAATCGAAATAGGGCTATGCTTTCCGCTCTTAAATTTTTTCTTGAAACTTCAGTTTCAATAAAAAAAATAAAAATAACATACTTATTGCCTGGACATACAATGATGCCCGTAGACTCTATTCACAGCACTATCGAGTCCTTTCTCCGTGACAGAAACGTTTGGGCCCCTAGCGAATGGTACACCATGATATCCAATGCAAGAACTCAACCAACAGGATATGAATGTATTTTAATGAATCATACAGACTTTAAAGACTGGAAAGCGTTTTCGCTAGCAATGCTTCCCGCTTCCATAAAAATTTCGTTTCAAAAGTTGCGCTCCGTCATTTTCGAAAAAGATAGTTCTTTCATAACCCTCAAGTACGGTTATTTCGAGGATTCGGACACAAAAATAATAGATCTGAATTCGATTACACGGTCAAAACGAATTTCATCATATTCAGTCAACAAAGGTAATGGACCACTTCCATTATATAACGATTTTTTAAAAATTTCATCTGCCAAATACAATGATTTAAAAACGCTTTGTAATAAAAACACAATTAATAAAAAATTTCACAACGAATATTTAAATCTGAAATACGCGAATACAACTAAAGATACTTTGCCAGAAACGGATGAAGAAGACAGTAAACAATAAGCTCGAAATCAAAATTGAATGAAAACACAAAAAAGACTTTTCTATGTAATACTTTTTTATTTTTTTTCTTTATTGCTTTAAGGCTTAATTATTAATTAATACATGTACTAAATGCTAGTCTACTATTTAAAAGTGCCTACTATATGCAAATAGCATATTTTTTATGTTCTTATGTTCCTAATAAATTTAAAAATAAAATATGCCTAAGCATATAACCATACATGCAGTTTGTTTTTTTAGCTTAACCGACACAAACATGTCATCGTAGTTCGCTAGGTTGATAGCGAAATTAGCTTAAGCAACAAAACTCTAATATTTCAACAAAAAAATGCATATGTAAGGATTTAAATCTATTAATTACTCAAAAAGAAGCTTAAGTTTTGAATTTCATGTCGATACCTGCATTCCTGAAAAAACCTTCTCCTGAAAAATTTACTTTTGGTTGGTTAAGATATTTTCGCTGTTAGGGCTCGATATTATTAATGACTTCTTGTCAGCGTGTGGACAATTTTTATATTCCATTTATTAAAAATTTTTCATCTTTTAATGCGAAAAACTGACCCAGTGCTTGTTTGATACCTTTTACAATTTTGAACTTTTTGCGCTTCAAAAAATTTTGTAAGAACAGAAACAAGGGGTAGTTGGAGGATGTTCAGGAGTTCAGGGAGTATGGTGGATGCGACAGAATTTCTCAGCCTAGTTCTGAAATTTTCTGCAAACGCAGCCCCAAAGCAGCATGTGGCCTGGCATTATCATGATGCAGTATGAAGTCCTTCCTGTTCAACATGGCTGGCCTCTTTTCTTAGACTGCTGTCTTTAAATTGTCCAGACAATACTTCTCCGAATTGAGCTTTTCATACGGTCTTAAAAGCTCGTTATGTATTGGTCTTCGAATGTCCCACCATATGGGCTTAGAGCTGGAAGAGCTAGGTTTTCCGGATTCACAATGTGCCATTCTCCTTACGTTGCTTTCGTAGATAATCCACTTTTCATCCCCAGTTATCATCCGGTTCAAGAAAAGCTCCGAGCAAGCAGAGATGTGCATTACGGTGCATCGTTTTATTTTTTTTTTATTCAATTCTAATAGCATAATTTTTCTGATGATCTAGTTCATTAAGAAAACACTGTGCAAGGACAATTACAATTACTGTACAATTTATATTTTCAAGTGGCGCCACGCCCTAGAAAGTCCGCATATATTGATCTCTATAAAAGCATATACGCTGAATATCAGTCTAACAATTTTTTTTTTACTGGAGTATATATAGACCATGCAGAAAAAATGCACAAATGATGGCATGGCTGGTCAAACACACCCTAAAAACTTGAACAACACCATTGGAATGGTTCAGAAGTTATGGAATAACATACGTACACCATTCGATTATTAACATATATAGATAAGAGTGAAAATCTGAGACACTGAAATATCCAGAAATGAACAATGAGCGCTCGCAGATTTGATACCTCTAGAATTTTAAAATATTAAAAATACCATAAATTTGGTTCCAGGGCACTTTAAGACTTTATCAAGCTCTTAAATTAAAGGTCTTGAATATTATTATTAGATCTTATACTAAAAACATCACTTATTTGACGCACTTTTCAAAAAGTGCGATAAAAATAGAATTGAATATTTATTCATCATTTCATTCATTCAGCGTATACGCTTTTATAGAGATCAACATTTATCAAATAAATACGAAAAAATCAACTTTTCGCGATATGTGGACTTTCCAGGGCGTGAAGCCATCTGAAGATATAAATTGTGGACCTTTTCCTTGCACAGATTTTTTTTTTAATGAACTAGAGCATCAGAAAAATGATATTAGAATTTAATCAAAAACAAAAAAAAAAAATGATGCACGATACCGACTCGATGTGGCACCCATCTTGAATATATTCACACCGATCTTATCTTCCGAATATGCTCCGAAATGGTTGGCTGAGCTGAATGAAGCCTTTCTGTGATATCCTATGCTGTCAGAACAGGATCTTGCTCAAACATGGTTTTAACAACATCGTCGTCGATCAAAGATGGTCGTCTAGAACGTGGCGAACGAAATCACCAGTTTCAAATTTTTCGAGCCATCTTCTGCATGTCCTATCAAAAACTGTTCCTTTACCAAACACTTTTAAAAAATTTCTATGCTCATGCTTCTGTAGCATTTCTTCCTTGTTTAAATTCGTATAAAATAAAGTTTCGTAAATGAGCTTTATTAGTAGCCTTCGCTTCACAGTTAAGACTAAATAGAATCAACTGACTACTAAATCAAATTTACTACATAATTTAACCTCATTAGAGAAAAAATAACTGTAGATCCGAAAAAATTTTCGATTACATAAATGTGAAACTCAAATCAAACGGATACCCTTCCTCCATGTTCAAGGGCAATGTAGCACTCAAGAGATTTGCAATCTTTACGCAGATCATTTCAAGGAAGTATTCTGTGTTTCTACAAACACATCTTAAAACCCCCCTCCTATCACTAATTTAACACCTCATATCAATAACATCGAACCAACACGTGATGAAATATCTGCAGCTATGATCGAGCTAGACCCAAATAAGGGACCTGGCTCTGACCTAATTTCCCCAAATTTGCTTATCCAATGTGTAGACTCACTGCTCTTGCCCCTACAAATAATCTTCAATAAATCAATTCATCAAGGTGTTTTTCTTTCTTATTGAAAAACATCTCACCTCACACCAATATGCAAAAAAGGTAATAAAAGGTCGCTCGAAAGCTATAGGGGTATTGCCATTTTATCTGCCATCCCAAAACTGTTCGAAAAAATAATATGCAAAACACTGACTGGTAGAATAAACCCATTACTCAATGAACAGCAACATGGTATCCGTAAGGGTAGATCAACTACCACAAATCTTATGGTTATGGTTTCTGATGTCTTAGGCAAAATGAAAAAAGCACATCGAGTTGATGCAATATACACTGACTTTAGTAAAGCCTTCGATCGCGTTGATCGTAATATCCTAGCTTTCAAGCTGGAAAATGTTGATATTTCTGGCTCTCACCTTAATTGGCTTAAGTCTTATCTTCACGGTAGATCTCAAATTGTTAAATTTCAAGGTATCCTATCCAAAGAAATTTCTGTCACATTCGGAGTGCCACAAGGAAGTCATCTTGGGCCACTTCTGTCTGATATCCCTCATCTATTATATGCAATGTTTTTACAATCGAAATTACTTGCTTTAGACCAGTGGTGCAATCAGAATATTGCAGAACTATTTCTAAACGTGAACAAATGCTACTCATAACTTTCTCCCGAAAAAATCTTATTGCGAATAGCATGTACTTACTCAGTTGTAAAGAACTAAAAAATGTTAATCATACCGTCAATCTTGGCGCCGATTTAGACAATAAATTGTGATATAATCTTCATTATGATAAAATTCTAAGAGGAGTCAGTAAACAACTCGCTATCAAAAAACGACGCGCAAAAGAGTTTAAAAATGTATGGGTTACCAAAACGTTATATTCTTCTTTAGTACGCCCACTTCTAAAATATGCTTTTGATATACACTGTGAGAGACTGGAATCTATTCAAAAGCAGCTCCTGCTTTTTGCTCTAAGGAACACCTACAACTCCCGCGAATACAATACCCTGCCATCCTATGAGTATAGGCTTAGCTTGCTTAATTTGATGCCGCTATCAACCAGAAGAAAATTACTCACCTCATGTTTTACATTTGACGTTCTCAAAGGTGCTATTAACAGTGATTATATATCAAATAAGATAAATCCTCAAGACAAACTAGGCACACACGAATGTTATACGAGTATCATCACCATACTATATACGCCAATAATGAGCCAATTAATAGGTGTTGCAAAGAATTTAATAGTATCAGCGTAAGCTATTCACCATCCATATACAAATTCTCCTTCAAAAAATTTTTACAAATTCTTATTTCCGTTCTCATAATCTCCACTGCCCTATAATTCTAATCATTAGTTTACTAAAGCTTTTCCTTAGACATGTAGGTGAAATCATGTCAAGCGGATAGGCGGCCTAAGCCTTAACTGTTACCCCAAAACAAAATTAAAAAAAAAAAAAATGAAAAAAAAGGTTAAGCTAGGTAAAGCATAGAATTGAAAAATTATTTGCGAAAAGCTAACACACCTTATCAATACCATATCATAGCTAATACTCGAATATGGCTGCATTATTTGGAATCCAGCTTTTGAATCCCATTGTGATAGAATAGAATCCATTCAAAAGCAATTCATACTATTCGCTCTGAGAGAAACGTTTAACCCCCGCGATTATTGTAGCCTTCCACCGTATGAACACAGACTCAGCCTATTAAATTTGATGCCACTATCAATACGAAGAACTGTATTGGATTCATGCTTTACTTTCGATGTTCTGAACGGTGTAACTAACTGCGATCACATCTCTAACAAGATTACCCTCAATGACCTTATAAGACGTAGAAGGCATACTCGGCTGTTAACAGAATATCAGCATCATACCGCATATGGAAGTAATGAGCCCATCCGCCGTTGCTGTAGAGAATTTAGTAATATAGTCGACCATTACTCACCTTCCATGTCCAAATCCTCGTTCAAGCGATCTGTATAAAAGTCTCTCTCTCTCTTATTTAACCAAGCCTTTGATCTTTTTTCTTTTCTTCCCCTCTTTCTAATATGTATGTACCTAAGTATCTAAGGGTATGTAAGTACCCTTAAGTATATGTACTCTTACTTTCAATTCTCTTATGCCTCTCCTTTTTGACGCGTTCGTGAAATCATGCCATTCAGGTGGGCGGACTACGCCCACTTCAATTCGCACATCTTCGAACATCAAAACAAGGAAAGGGGAGAAGAAATAAAATAATAAAAAAAGAAATAAAAATAAAATAAAATAAATTAAGTTAGAATAAGTAAATTGCCTTGTTTGGCCGATAAATAAATAAATAAATAAATAAAAAAATAAATTAAGATCATACCTTGCTTGGTGAAGAAATAAATAATTATGTATTGATTATGCGACAAAAATAGAGAGCCGAACAAGCGCCAAATAAGCATGTATTCTTACGTATCGAAAATTGTTGTCATAGAAACAGACTGAACTTTACGGTGGACCTGATATAAAAATTTGTCTTGAACTAAATTTTTTTCGTTTGCATATTTGTACAGTTGACAAAATCAATTAATATATAATTCAAAATTTCATAAATTTTGTTTAACTATGAAAAATTGCATATACATGAAAAACATAAAGAACCTAGGATCGTTGATAAGTTTGGGCTCAGCAACCCTTAATAACTTTATATACAACTGTTCATTAAAAACAAACCACATAAATTTGCAATTTCTGCCCACATTTTATATGGTGCTTAAGTAATGTGCATAATCTCGAAACATAAAAATTCGAAAAACAGTCCCAAAATGGCGGGCAAAATGGTATTTGATGCGTTATTTGGGAGTAATTTATCAATACTTTTGTCAAATTTGTAAAGAAAGGCGTTAACTATTAAACATTCATACATATAACGAATTAATTTAAATGCGCCCTGCAAGTTATGTTGATGAATCTTTCTTACATAAGTTTCATACTTATTATGAAAGGGGAAAGTAATTCCCCCTTTTCCCTCTGCCCGTTTTATCATAACCGTCTTGTACTGTATAACATTGTAATTTGTTTAATTTATTTATATAACTATTACCATATCCAGGCCTGCATACTTATGAACAATATACAGCAACTAAGGGTCCAATTAGAGAAAATGTTCGAATCAATGGGCGGCGACAAACTGGAAGAAGATGCTGCAAATATACTCAAGGAGCTACAACAGAATCTCAATTGCGCTCTTGATGATTTGGCATGCCTTTTCGCGATAAGGTTGGTTTTAATTTTACAAAAATTAATTTTATCATAAATTAAGTGTCTATATAGTATAAGCTGGTGTGAAAAAAAAAATTAAGTTCACTCTAGTTTAAACACATGAGTTTTACATGGTGAAACCAGCTTTAAGAGATATGCACCACACGTGTGCTACGAGTGACGAATTATCACACACTACGTTTTACTAAGACATTAACCGACTTGATATAAGTTTTTGCTAAATCATTAGAGTACACCCACCAGGGCCGTAGCCAGGATTTTTCATGGGAATTTTGATATTTTTTTTAGTAATTTTTAGTAAAGGTTTGTTTCTACAGATCTTATTTTTATTACTAGAGAATATAAAAATATACAAATGCATATTGTTGACGCATTTGCATATTTGATATTTTTTTAGCCGTTTTGGTATATTTACAACTGTGGTGCGACGTATTTTATTTTTTCAAGACACGATTTTATTTTGTATGTAACACACTTATTTTATTAAACTTTTGATAATTAAAAAAAAAAAAAAAAACGAAATGGCCATCTCAGCCCTTGAAAGGACTTTGACCGAGCTTCTTATGATCAATTGTGTTGTGTGTGATGTGAAATGTTTGCACACAAATGATAGAGAACTGGACCTGCATGTGTTTTGCCGACTCCGAACGGCTTATGTTCTCATGAAGCTTTTCATGGCAGTTTTTACTCTCTGAGGTTTGCCATTGTCTGCAGAGAGGTGACGGCCGAACAGAAAAATTAATTCAATTGAAAAAACTTTCTGTGCCAGATGGAGGATTCGAACCTGGGTTCTCTGGCGTAAGAGTCACACACTCTACCCACTACTCTACAGCCGCTACAGGCTTTTAATAATACTATATATTTTATTAGAAGCATTTGAATAATCAAAATTGTTAATCATAAAAATTGAAACAAAAATTCTAAGTTTTAATATATGCAATAAACAATAGAATTCAGCTACTACAGCTTTTTTGCATTTCCTTTAAATGTGGAGTCCACATTACCGCAACTGGCTGTATAACGAAACGAAGATCTATAACGATGGCGTTGGAGGATGCATAGGCGAAAGAATGAAGGGTGGAAGAATGAATTATCTCTGAAATGCGATGTTTTATTGTGCAAAGAGGCAATGGTAAAGGGATGGGCTTGGAGAGCAGCCCAAGTAGACCTAAGAAGCACACGAGCTGGTGGCGTCAGGTCATGTATTTCCTTGAACACTTCCCACGGTAGTACCTGCAACCAAAATTGCGACGATGCGACGAATTGAGAGAAGAATGCTTTACATAACCCGCTTTGCTCATAAACTTTATCGTCTGTGTGATGAGGGGAATGTCAATCTTTTAATATCTTGCATATTAGTTGATTTTATAAAGGAACCATTTTGTTTCCTGGGGGTCCGCGGGTCCACCTAGGAATTCATCAATATGAAAAACATTGTCCGTATCGACAAATTCCTAGGTTGAGTTGATAAATTTTTTCAATATAGAAAATAGAGTCAACAAAAGTTTCTGTCAAGGTTTTTGCTTTGCAGGACAAAAGGGTATATACAGCATCGAGTTTTTGATTTCCGCACCACAATTTTTTTGATCATAGTAAATTCGGCCAAAGTCCTTAAATATTTTTGCACTTAGGCGCCGGAAGCTCATCTCAACTGGAGAGCGCAGTACAACTGGATGAACAGAACATTTTATTCACAATAAAAAATTAGGATTTATGAAAACATTTTTTATTCTAGTAAAACTGTCATTATCATGACAAAAATATATCAATAAAAAGTTTGTTCACGTACTTTACTTGCAGGAAGAGAGTAAAAGAAGAATTGAAAAAAAAAATGTCACAAAGTTTTAAGGTTAAGTAAATACGCTTATACATGTAACCTGGCCAACTTTGATGTATTATAAAAGAACTTGTTTCTTATTATACAAATAATGTTTTAAATGAATAAATTGAAATTGAATTGAAAAAAAAAAAAGAGAAAAATAGAAGAAAAAGTACGTGAACAGAAAACTGTAGAAACTTGAAAACTAAAATTATTAAAATTTTTGAAACTATTAAAATAAATAAAATGGAGCTATATAAAATAAATTTAAGTTGCTCGCCAAAGGCTTCTAAGCACAAATGTTTCTTTGCCCATTCATTTTAATAGGAAATCCACAAGAAATAATTTTTGACAGCTTGTTTTTTTTTTTGACAATCAATTTTTCTGCAGCTGCAAGGTCTTGCAAGTAGAAATTTTGCTAGCACAAACTTGTAGCCAGTGATAGGAACATTGACGATTTATCGTCATTTTGACGATTTTTAGCATCAATTATGACGTGACGATTTTCTTTAATTTTGACACCGAAAATGACTTTTATGATTTTAATGATTTTTAGTTGCTTCGTTTTTTTACTATGATTTAGAAATTAGCTCATCTTTTTAGTGATTTAGAATAAGTGGAAATCCGGAAAGGGGATAAGTCTTTAGCATTTTCCCTAATGGGAAGATTCAGTTTTAATATTTTGTCCTAACCTAATTCGTCAGCACATTTTCCAATTTTTCTCAAATTAATATATATTAATAAATATGCCTTTGAATGAAAACAAATTTATTGTATTGTAATACTGATTTGCAGTAAATGACGATTTTGACGATTTTTGTTTTTTTCATTCCATCAATGCTTGTAGCATTGTAGACTCTCACTATTTTACGCTCTCGTTGTCTTATTTCGTTGCAAGTTTTTCGAGTAAATGTGTAACAATTTTTCGTTAGTTAGCAAACATATTTTTGTTCAATACGAAACGAAAAAATTATTCGTGCAAATTTAATCTTGTATATTATCAGTTAGATCAGATTTGATATATTTCTGTGGACATTTGGCAAAAGGACTTCCTTCTAAATCGTCCATTTTTCAGGAGAAGCAAAAGAGTGTTAAAATGCCTAACAAAATTTTTTATATATAAACTAAAAGAAATTTTATATTAGATATTATACACAAGTATGAAGTAAACATTTTGCAATGTTTTTACCTCTCTAAGAGCAATATTTTTCTTTGAAATTGATAATAAAAAAGAAAAGACCATTTGTCAAATGGATTTCTAAAAAAAAAAAAGCTTGTACAAAGTCGTTTTGTCAAAATTATTTTTATTAGAGAAGAAAATTTCTTAGCAGCTTATGTCAAGACAAGCCGTTTTGTAAATTGAAATGTGTAGAATTAAGCAATCTTTGCTTTTGAATTTTGAATTGAATTTTTGAAATTGTTTTTTCATTTGAGGAAAAAACTTGAAGGAGGTCGATTTGACAATTGCGTATTATATCCGCTTAAAGTCATGGAAATACGGCGATTAGACCAGAAGAAACGCATTAAAATTTTATATACAATACAAACACCTTAGAAAAATGTCTTATCTCGAGGGAAGTCATTTAGTCAAATGTCCACATATTTGTAACATTTTTATGCACTGTGTTAACCTTCTGTTGGACACTACAATCACAAAAGCAAAATAAAAGCTAAACTATTAACTATTATCTTTCTAACATATTAGATGTTGTTGCTTGTTACCGTAAATCAAATGAAAAGTGATCATTTTGAGATAAATTTTCCAAGAATGCAATAAAGTAATTGAAATATGCAAAACTTTTTATTTTTGTATTGTAAAATCCATTTTTTCCACCAACCACTTAATTTTTACCGGGGGGAAGAAGATTTTCTCCCCCCTGACTCCCGCTTCCGCCGCCAGTGTTTTTGCATTGTTTTAATTTTTTTATATATAATCATGTCATGGACAATTTTACCCCATTTTGTGAAAAATATAAAAAAAAAATTTTAATTGCATCGGAAGTTTTTTTTTGCTTATGTGTTGAATCTTTGTGCTATGACGAAGTGCTTATACTATTTTTCTCCAACGATAAGCCTTCTCTTAACACTTTGGAGCTATACTCGTAATACCACAAATTAGAAAAAATCTCTTATGATACGTAACCAACTTACTTTTCTGTATTCAGTTTTTCAATAATATTACAAAAATAATATTATAATTAAAACAATAAAAAATTATTAAACAAATACAAATTATAAAATAAAAACTATAATATATATAAAACTGAAATATTTGTTCTTATAAAATATTAAAACTGAGCAAGGTTTTTCAATCTCAATTTTTCAAGGAAATTTAATCATTAACAGAAAATTAGTTTTGTTGATACAATTGCACATGGTATGATAAGAGATTTTTAGTAGTAACTTTTGATTGGATAATGATATTGAGATAGATTTTTCAACTACATAGTTTTTGAAGCTAGACTCTTTTGCAACAAATATAAAAAGAACATTTTAAATAAATAATTGCAGCAAGATATCAAGTGGGAATTCTTGTTTTTAAAGACAGAAACAGTTAAATAATTTTTATGTAAGACTGAAACAATTTTTGCTAATATATAACACGCCATGCGAAATGGAGTTTAAAGTTACATAAAGAAAACATAAAATATTTTTTTCTTTTTTAAAACACAGATGCGTCGTTGGACACACGAGAGAAGCGAAGCTTTTTCGCAATTTCATAGATTTGTTAATAATTGGTACTTCCCCTCACTTGTGGACAATTGTTAATTTTTCCTTCGCTCTATACAAAAACAAAAAAAAAAAAAATGTACCAAAACGCATTCACATTAAAAAAAAAAAAATTATGAAAAAATATTTCTTGATCCGCCGCGGGAATTGAATTTGTACCCCATCGATTCATAGTTCTATACACTACCAACCGATCCAAGCACCTTCGCTACGCAGGGTTGTTGATTCAATATAAAGTATAACTGAAGCTATGTTGCAGCAGAATACAATAATCTATTAATAGACAGAGGATGATGATGATGAACAACAAAAACCGTTGCTTCTACTTGCTATCTATTAATAGATTATTGTGATCTGCTGCAACATAGCTTCAGTTATACTTAATATTGAATCAATCAGTCTGCACTACAACGGTGTTTGGATCGGTTGGCAATGTATAGAGCTAATAATTGATAGAGTTACGAGTTCGATTCCCACGAAGGGAAACGAAATATTTTTAATATTGAATATTACACTATTACGCAAGCAATAAAGAAACATCAATTCTAAGACAACGGTATTGCGAAAGAAAGTATCGTTTTTGGGATTTCACTCAAGCAAATCACAGAACGATGCGTAGAAAGCTTCGCTTCAAAAACGATTAAAAATATATATGCACAGCAAACGATATTGCTAAAACAGTTTTTATCGAGTAATTTTATTCGGCTTTTTTGACATAAAAACACACAGTTTGTATGGAATACCTGTGAAATATAAACTTTTTGAATCAAAATATACACATACGAGGTAAATTCGAGAAAAAACAAAATTTTTGATGCCCATAATGTTGTATTTTTCTATAGCAAAAGTTTTTTTTAAGAAGAAAGTGCATTATTTTAACGAAGGAATTTCCATTTTCAGAATAAAATAGTTTCGTTTAAACGTTTCGGACGCATAGAAGCCGAACAGTCGTTAAGCCTGTATGATACTTCATTTTTTTTGCTCAATTTTTGTCATTGAAAATGAAAACTAGAGCAGTTCAAATAGTACGAATGCATGGATTCAATTGGTGTGAGTGAGTACGCATATAGTAAGAATTGGAGAAAAATTTGTAGGACGGACTGTATTTTCTTTGCAATTTTTTTGCCGATTCTTTCAATCCGTTCTTCGTTAAGTTTCGATCGAATATTTACTGTGCTGTTAATAATTAATTTAACATTTTTAGAGTAAACAAAACTATTTAAGATAAATGTATGCTGAATGCAGCTGCTCTTAAAAACACCAGATATAAAAAAGTAACAAAGTTTATCCTTTTCTACAAAATATGTCTGTCCTGCCCACGCGCCACTTGTTTTCAGATTTTAAAATTGGACAAAAAAAATGAAGTATCATTACTGGCAATATGGACCTAAAATAAATATTCGGTCGGACAATGCTCATTTGTATTAATTTTGTTATTACTTTTTGGAGCCTATGGGGTCTAAACCTGACTACGGGCCTAGCACCCACCCACATTTAAATTTAAGCGCTGCTTCATATTCGTTCAAATATTTAAAAAATTGTTTTTTTTTTACTTTTGTGTAATAGCCTGGAGCCACGCATAACACAATCGGTACGTGAGCTTGGAGACTTATTACTATCCATAAAAGGTGGTGGCAATTTAAATGCCAACCAAGCGGCACAGCGCAACGCTGTTGCTGTGGAAGCGGATGAAGTGTTACGTCCTTTGATGGATCTGCTCGATGGATCGCTAACGCTTTATGCGCAATCCTGTGAAAAGACTGTTTTAAAACGTTTACTGAAGGAGCTCTGGAAGATAGTGATGCGCATTTTGGAGAAAACGGTTGTTTTGCCACCGATGACTGATCGAACAGTATGTATAAAGTTACAAAAGAAAACAAATAAATTAAATAACTTATGCTTAAGTACTTTATACAACCTAATTATATTTATATATATTAATAAGACACGAATTTATTTAGCAGTGGAAATTGAGAGATAACTTTCGAATCACGTTTCTTTTTTTCTGATTGTATCTTGAACGAAAGTGTGAGGAAACATAGCATGCAGCTTTTTTTGATTTTTTTTATCTTTTGCAGCCCTAAAAGTATTAAAAAAAAAAAACCAAGAAATGTTCTTAGAATTTGTGTTTTTTATACATTCACGTAGATGATGTTCAAAAATATAACGGACAATGCAAAGAATCTAGCTTCAAATGCCAAAATCGAAGACATGGGACGATTATTCAAAACTCACATGGCTGGCAAACAGGATGTGAAGAGTGCTCTTAGTGGCGTAATGGACATATCAAAGGAGGTCGAAAAAAATCTTTCGCCCAAACAGTGTGCCGTACTAGATGTTGCGCTAGAAACAATCAAACAATATTTCCATGCTGGTGGCAATGGACTGAAAAAGAATTTCCTGGAGAAGTCACCAGAACTGATAAGCTTACGTTATGCCTTAAGTTTGTACACACAAATGACGGATACCTTAATTAAAACATTTATCGAAGGCCAAGTGCACGAAGGTAAGAATAATTTTGTTGAATACTTTTTGCCATATATGTATTATGTCTCAGTTTACGTCTTAAGATATCTTTAATTTAAATGAATTTTAAGTGTATTTAATTTATTCGGTTAATTAAAATATAATGCCAAAGAATGTACTATGAAACACGTAAGAAAATTAAAAAAAAGTAACAGCTTCATGATAACCATCTATTTTATGAAAAGAATATCCTTCCGGTGCTGATATTCTTAATTGTGCACCTACATAAGCATAACCAAAAAGACCAGGTGATACCGCTGGCACTGGATCTTGTCTATGTTGAGTTACTCTAGAGATTTTTTCTTGAAGAACGTCATTATAAAATTTACTAGCAGTAAGGTCCAAAACTCTTGGATCACCAGAAGTTGCATCATGGATATCTTCATCGCCTTCGGTTTTATTGAGGCATAAAGCAGCGACCTTAGCAACAGCTCCTCCCATACTGTGACCTGTGAGATTGATTTTAAAATCTTTGATTTCTGATCCTTGTTTTTCAGCATGAGCTTTCAAAATTCGATAAAGATCAGTCCATGAATCCGTAAACGAATTATAAGAACCACGATAAATTCTTCCACCATCAGGTAAAAGTTCTGAAGTAGTTAAAGATGTATTTAGATCAGTATTACATCATTTAAGCCCCATAAATCATGTTTTAAGTGAGTACCATGGTAAGCTTTTGCTATTTCTTTACCTTTTATGAAAACATGACCAGCATCTTTTTCAAAGCTTTGTAAGCTTTCAAAGTTGGATGTAAATCGAAGTAAGGAAGATGTAGTAGAAAACATTGAGGAATACATTGATAGCAATGATAAAAATTCAATAAAAGTTACTTATGAACAAATATTAAAAAAAAAAACAAAGATTTTTCTGTTTCACACTTTATAGAAGGTTCAATCATAGCTTTTGAATTAATAATAAAGTATTTCAATCAAGGAAATTTTTCTCAGTTAACTCCCACTTCTTGATAAAGACTTATATGATAATTTTGCAGAGAAGATTAAACATCGTAAAGAGGTGCACGAGTCTGTTTCTGTGCACTGTTTATTGCAGTATATTTCCTTTCAGAGCAAATTAACTTCGTTAAGAACAATGAAGGGGATAGCATATCAGGTAGTACATCCACCATTAATGAAGTTGAGGATGTATGGCAATTCAAAAAAAATGTTAATTCATCAGACCCAAGCTTGTTGCTTATTTCTATTCACTATAATAGAGATAAGTAACGATAAGACAAACGACAAGTAAGATTAGTTTTATTTAGAGTTAACCATGGAAAGCAATAGGGTGTGTGGAATTAATTAATTCTAACAGGTAAAGTATTCCATCGGTACCTTAACCCGTTAATTATTATTATTATTATTATTCGTTTAAAATTCACGGTATAAATGAAATAAACCATTATTCTCAGATGTTGCACTTGAATTTCATAACTTTATATTGACTAGAGTTTAGATTTCTGGTTTAATTTTTTTAACGCCGAAAAAGTTGTTTAGAGTATTAAAAAAAATTATATCTTCAAGGTGATATAAATTTACCCCATTAGATTAGATTAATAAGAAAACGACTTCAAAGTCATCTACATTTATTTTTTTGAAAAGGCAGTCCTGCATAGAGAAGTTTCAGGACTAAACTTTAGGACTAAATTAAAAAAAGATTCAACCAAAAACGAAAATACTATTTCAGATTCAGTTCTGTCGAATTCTTGATTGATGCTTGATTCTGACTTAGCTAGCTAATATAAAATTTTTTGACACTCTTGACATCACTGTCCAAATCTGAAGCGTCGTGTGTGACTGCGAATAAGCAGTTTTCATTTTATGAAACTTTAGCAGAGTGAATTAACAAAAAAATGTGTGATGTTATTGTTATTGCAAATTGATAACTTAATGCATTATTGAAATTTTACCCAAGCTAAGATACAAACCGAGTCCTCGACATGTCTGGCATGTCCGTGAAACGCACTTCCATAGCTATTCGATATCAAAAATTTGGCTTATATTTGCGGAGCCACAGCCCCTTGTCTAATGCCCGTCCAAGTTTTCTATTAGAAAGACATCACCAAGTGGTAACTCCGTTCTGAATTTCAATGTTCTGTGATTTTTACTTCCATAGCTATTTGATATCAAAAATTAGGCTTGAATGGATGGAACCACACCCAATGCCCGTTCAAGTTATCCATTAAAAGGACACCACCAAGTGGTAACTCAATTCTGTAATGAAAATGTGACTTGTATGGGCGAAGCCACTCCCGTTTTGTATAAGAGGGTAAAAAATAATTTTCGACCATTCTCATACCTAGCAAATATAATAAAAGAAAATCTCATTAAAATCGGTCGAGCCGTTTCGGAGGAGTTCGACCACTAAGACCATGACACGAGATTTTTATTTATTAGTATATTACTTATCTTTCAAGTTTTTAATCCGTGTTATTATTTCTTCCTTTTTTCTAAATTTTTGGTGGTCATGGAAAATTTGGAAAAAATTCCGTAATTTTGTAAGTGGAAATCTCTTAATTTAAAAAACCTGTCTAAAAGTTATCGTTGGTGAGAGTTAACATATTTTATATGTAAAAGTGCAAACCTAGTTTGAAATTAATAAGAAATGTAGTTATTAAATGGCAGTGAACATGGACTTTTAAAAAGTGTTTTTGAGAAAAACGCATTTAATATTGTAAAATCCCGCAACTGTTAGTGCTACAATGTTTGAGGAGAGGGAACTTATTAGTCAATAACTTTGGGAGTTTGAATCTAATTGACTTCTATATTCTATTGAGACTATATTCCTCAGATGTTTAGCTAAAAAAAAATATTTAATTATATTTTTTTCGAAAAATCAATTTCAAAAAAAGGTTAAAAAAGTAAACCAAATGACTACCTTCCACAATTTTCTTACGTGTTTCTTTACGTACGTACACGGAGAATATGTTTGCTAAATTTTTATGGAGATTAAGCAAAAATTTAGCATAATTCTCAGACTTTAAAAATGTTTGCTATTTCGGCTTATAATAAAACAAAACAAAAATACCTAAAAGCATTCTGTGTCAGCCGGGAATTGAAACTGGGCTATTTCGCATACCAGCTACGCACCTTAACCACTGCTGCCACAACTCAATTGAAAAATTTGGTTTATAATAACTAACAACTGCTAATTTTTAGCTTGAATGAAATCAAATTTTGCTTATTCCAAAATATATGAGTAGTGATTTCAATTTACCAAACTTTTTCTGAAATAGCACAGTGATTGAGTCAACAATTGCTTAACCCTACTTCCCTGTTTCAAATGAATACCTAATTCTCTATTGGGGTCAAATTTGATACTATTAAAGAAAAATCAAAGGAATAGATATTTAAACTCAAATTGAAAATCCGAATCCTCATTAACAATTTACAAGTTAAACTTTTGGCAATTATCCGGGCCTAACGCTTTGCGACAGGAGCAACAGAAGTTACCATACTTATCTGCCTTCACGTCGTATTCTTCGGGCTGTGGTGGATTGTCTACCTCGAAACGACGCTTGCGACTGGTTGAAGGTATTTCATTTTTCATCGCCTTTATGATTATATGACGAGAACTTGTGCCATTTATTCCGGATACATCAAGCATATATGAGAAAGGGCCATTGGCCAACGCCACACACCCCGTTTAGTTGAAAAAGTTGACATCATTTGATCGCAAATGTCAACGTCACCTTTCGTCTTGTTGTAATATCAACATCATTGGCTTGCGATTCTTTTCAACAGAAATGTCTTTCGAATGATGTTTCGTACATAACATTACGACAACTCGATTTTTTTTAAGTACGTAGGTGGACAAAGTTACTCTGTTCTTATTGTCAAAGTAAAATTCTGAATGAGCTGGTGGCTTGTTTCGTACACACAAGATTTCTGCCTGAAAAAACGTTCTGTTCTTTCGAACGGTTCCAAGCAACGTTTCCTTTTAGCAACTCGAGAGTCAACCGATGAGAAGTGAAAAAATTATCGGTTGTAATGTTTCGCCCATGAAGTCCTTCGGTCAATTCGAGAACAACTCGTTTCCCTTGATCCTTTTCGGGACGACAATTTGGCGCCTTCCTAGAGTAAACTTGTGAGTTCCAAAGATATGAATTGCTGCTATCGCACGCTGCTCAGACTTTTATGCCATAGCGAGCTGATTTGCTCGGAATATACTAAGTAAATGGGCATCTACCACAGAAAGTTCTGAGCTGTTCATCAACAGTAATATTCTCATGTGAATTGTAACAGCGCTTTAATGAGTTCTCCTAAATGTCAAAGACTTCTCTAATCAGAGCCAGCTTGTCATGCATTCTCCGCTCTTCTCTTATGTTTTTATCATCGAATCTCATGCATGAAGTCACAAGTTCAAAGTCATATCGCGACATAGTTGCTCTGAAAATAGAGCGACCAGTGCCTTCATCCCACAGCTTTTTCAATGTTTCACCATTCGAACGAAACACTCCACCGTACAAAAGTAAGCCAACATAAGACGTAGCTTAATGGCATCGATTTTTGCCCATTTATCTTTATATTCCTGCATACCGTATAAAGTTGTGTATTTCAATATAAGCCGCTCGATCGGAGAAAAGAAAAGATCAAAAACAGAAAGTTCATTCGAAACACGAGACAAAGTGGAAGTTGTATGTCCTAAAAAAAACAAATCGAAGTAAGAACGGAGCAGCAAACAAAATAATAGCAATACAAAATACCATAATTAGTTGAAACACTGCCAAGCGATCTTCTAGCGCTTGTCTGTGGTTCTAATTCGTATTGGATCGACTTATCTCGGGAACAGAATATTACATTTTCTTCACTTTCAATTTCGATTCGTTCTTCTTCCAAATTCACATCAAAATCGCTGATTTCATCGTTCGCCTAGTCACCATCTGATCCTATGTTGACCATTTCCTCTTTGTCTCTGCAGTCGGTTCATACAAAACATCGTCTGGACCAAAATCCTCTCTATCATTCTCACCACACTCATCCATTTTCTCAAATAATGCCGGAAAATTAATTTCTAGACGGCGAGAAATGTTCACAACTTAAAAAAAAAACCTAAATGAAGACAAAGAATGATCCGAAATAAAGCTTCGTTCGGCGCGTAATAAGCAAAACTGACGAAGCACGGGTGTGTTCAAATGTGCACGCAGAGAAAAAAACGTTTATCGCCAATTTGCAGTAAAGTTCGTTTATCGTGCTTGGAAGGGTTTTTTGCAAACGTTTCAACAGTTACGAGAAACGGAAAAAGTTGTGGAAAACGGCTTATTTAGTTGCAGGAAAAGAATTTCGTTTGTTATAAGAGCGTGCAATTTTTTAATTGCGGAAAATAAAGAATTTGTTTGTTGCATTTCAATTTCTATTCAATTTCTATTTCAATTCAATTCAATTCAATTCAATTTCTAATAAAACCAAACAAAAAAAACGAAAAACAAATTTGTGTCAGCTGGGGACTCGAACCTAGGCTGTTTCGCATACAAATCAAACACCTTAACCACTATGACACCGCCACCACAAAAATATGGTGGAAAGTTTTCGTTTTTGTCTGCCTTCTGTCGAGCTTCTGTCCATGACAAATGTTTAACTTTTGCCATAAACGGAAAAAAATTGTGTAACTTTACTTCAATACAATAGAACTCCAAGCAGCAGCACTAGGCGAATATTGGATTTATGTGTTAGAAGAAATGTTAATAATAAAATAAAAATTTGAATATTAAAATTCAATAAAAATGCTATTTTTAGTAAAGCGAAATGCGTTGCTATTTTTTTTTTTTATTTTTTCGATATTTTTCGCTATTTTTTCGTTAGTTACAACTGAATATTCGTTTGCAGCTACTACAGCTCGCAAACGAAGTATAATTGGCTAATTTTCAGTTGCGCTAAATGAAAAATTTCTCTGCGTGTATCATCAGATATTTCTAATTCAATTGGCACGATATTACACGCCTTAACGTACCACTTGTTCGTCAAATTCAACAGATGGCGTGTAGTATCATTGTTGATACTAACTGAGGATTTGGAACTTTGTTTGTTTTGTGAAAGAAAAATTAAAAAAAAATACTCATTATTATTTTCAAGTATAACTGCCCAAAAGCTAAAACACGAAATTTTATTTTTGAAATTTATTGATGCGTGTAAAAAAAATGGAAAAAACCAAAAAAATTGTATCAAAAATGATACTATAGGGAAGTAGGGTTAATTCTCCGTGTATCGTAATAATACATTCTTAGATATACATTTATATAAATATATAGTTTTATGATATTTTATGTTATTTACCTATAGCAATTTATATATAGCAAAGAGGTTAGACTTGATAAATAATATAACAATAACAATTATATTGCTTACATTAAAATAACAACAAAAACAACAACCATGTACCAACTTATTCTTCTACTCTTACTACTACTACTACTACTACTACTATTAATATTACTGTTACTGCTACTTCAACTACAACAACCACTATTAAAACAACAACTACTATTAAAACAACAACTCACCATCACATTATCTACTGTCTGTTTACTACATACTACATATATATATATTGCGCCGTTGCACAGTGAAAGAAAGACGTGAATTAACCGCTGATGAAATGAAAATACTCTCAATACCAGATGATGAACAACAAAAGCCACCGCCTAAAAAACTAATACGCGACAATCGCCAAGGTTTTTTACAACTCCTTCTTAATTTATTTAATATACTTGTTTGTAAATTTAGCTTATTATCATACGTTAGCCGTTCTGTTTGTTACTAACATTCAATATCTTAACTAATAAATATATATATAAAGTATTTTCAAATTTTATACTAAATATATAAAGTTTAACCCTTAGAATAGCTTAGAGCGCAACTAGTTAAAAGTTCGTTATATTATTTTTAAAATTCAAAATTTGTTTGAAAAGAAGAAGAATTTGTTGACTGAGACGTGAGTTTATTGAACTTTTGCATCAAAGAGTAGGATAATTTTTTTAAACATTTAGAAAAAACTACATTAGGAATGACTGCGATATAGTTTTCATTGTTCATTATTTACATCACTTTAATACACAATACGTCTATATTAATGCGGAAGATATAACACGATCCTACAGGGGCTTGCAGCCCCAAGAAATTTCAATCTATCTTCTATATTAATAAAAATAATTTTCAGTTTGTTTGCTTTTTTGACTTTTATACAAATCTAAACGGCTGAACGGATTTCGCTCAAAATTAATTTTAACCACGCCCCCACCACCGCCCCCAAATCAATAAAAATGCAATATTTCCGACTGTTTCGATTGTATGAGACAAAAGTTTGGTAATTTAGTTTGTTTAGTTACTTTCGGCTATTGTACCAAAATGGGTTCATTGAAAATGCTATATTTCCGACGTTTTTGGTCGTAAAAGACTGAAATTTGGTAATTAAGATTGTATGCTTACCGTCGGCAACTGTACAATAATCGTGGTGGCACTTTAATTACGCCCACTTTTAAGACTTCAAAACTTCTGGACCGATTGCGCTGAAATTTTGGCAGTTGATTGTTTTCGAGCACGAAATGGTTTACGGGAAAAAATGTTTGCAAGCCACAAGTAAAAAAAATAAAAAGGTTGCTGGAACGTTCGTGGCGAGGCTGCGGACCACTGGGTCCTGCTAGTATAATCTAAAACTAGACGTTAAAAAAACATATACGTGTCTCGTCATTCGATTTTAAAAGATTTATGATCACAGCTGACGTTTTCAAATGTAAAAGAACGTTATAAAATAAAAATAGAGTGGACCCATTTTCATTAATGAAAAGTTTGCGAGAGAGGTTGCTAAATAAAAAAATTTTCAAATTAAAAATCAGTTTCATACACTTCTTTAATTTTTATTCATGCATTTTTCATGAATTAGTCCAAAGGGCATATTATATATATATAGGGCATGTATATAAGTATTGCCAGATGTCTTGTATCTAAGGGGATGTCCCGTATTTTGTATTAAATTTTAAATGTCCCGCCGGGACAAGATTTGTCCCGAAAAGAGTCCCTATATATATAATTATCTTGATATGAAAATTATATGTAAAAATAGTTAGAACATTTGTATAATTTAACGAAATGGTAGTCGAAAGAAATAAATTAAAGTTATTTAAGGTTGCAATACGTTTTAAATACAAAAATGTAATAATTTTTTTTTTATATAAAGAAACTATTTTATATGCATCACTTATATGTATATGTATAAGAGCGAAATATAAGTTAACACTAATGCATATATGGCATTTTTTTAAAATCTATATTTATATAAAACTAGCTGGAATACCCGGCGCCGCCCGGGGTTGGTGTAGCATTTAGGGTGTATATAATGTCTGAAAAATAATACAACTCACAATGCACAACGATAAATTGATCCAATCTCAACCACATATTTTTTTGCCATTATTTCTGGCTATAAAATTTCCAACTTTAGGACTAAGGCTTCAGTACTTATAAAAACCTGACTATTGACTGCATTAAAATTACTAAATAAACCTTTTTTTGTCACTTGTCACTCAGATATGAAATTCACAAAATTCCCAGGCCAAATTGTCTAAGATTTGAATTTTTTCACATTTAAAAACGATGCTTAAAAGGTTTTAATTTGAGTATGCATGGCATGAAGATGCTTGCTGAAAATTTGTTAGTTGTTTGCATCTCTTTATTGTTGCGTTTATTTTTTTACATTTTACGCAACGATTTATCCTTGACCAGGAAAGTTAAAAATGAACAATTTTCACCCTTAAGCTTTTAAGCTGTACGGTCATACTCGAAATATGAATATTTCAACTGATATACAGTTTTTAAAAGAATTATTACGCCCATATTATAATCCCACCTACTTTTTGCATGGTGCTAAGAACAGACCCTACACACTATGCCAAATATAATTAACATGGTGTAGAAATTTACTGAATTAAAGCATTTAAATTAAATCGAGACAATCCCTTGACTAATCCCTACCAATTTTGTGGACAACGGACTGCTTATTACACCAAGAATAAAAGTGCATAATTTAGTTTAGACTGCAATTAAATTACCATGTTCCCTTGTCTAATCCCGCTAAATTTTCTAGGCTAAAAACTGCTCATAATACGAAAGAATATATGTGAAAGGTTTAGATGGAGTTCGATTAAAATCATTATTCCCTCTGCTACAAATTTTCATTGAAATCGGTTAAGCAGTTTTGAAGTCTTACAATTTCTTAAGAGATTTGTATAACAGCACTCTTTAGTGTTCAATATAGGGAAGAATAGATAAGTCTAAAACACTCATCGCATCCGAAAACCCCCACATACAAAGTTTCATGCAAATGGGATAAGCGGTTTCGGAGGAAAACTATAATTAAACAGAAATTTTCCGAAACCCGATCGCAGCGCCACATACCGTGTCCAACGATTAACATCTCTTGGAGTGCACATGTTGCCAAGCACTTTGAAATAAAGTTAAACACGGCCAAAGGAATCGGCCTTACTGAAAATCCTTACATACATACTCATAAGGATTTCTTCGCGTATTTTTATAAAATTTGTACTACAGCGCCCTCTGATGTTCAAGGTAAAGTAAAAGAAATAGCGCCATAATACTCGTCTATATCGTAGTTCAACACAGTTAGTATGACAGCGCCATCGGTGTTCAAGACAAAGCAAAGTATAAAGCTCCTAAGCACTTATCGTATCGTAAGACCCCTATATACAAAATTTTAAGCAAATCGGCCTGATATCTGCCAAGATATCACGTTTGAGATGTTGGATTAGTATGGGAGTATATTTTAGTAAAAACGGCCCAGTCGTTTTCAAGTTAAAAGTATTCAAAAAAACATGGGAAAAAGTGCTACACCCCTCATCCAACGCCCATAAAATGTTACCAGTGAAACGGCATGTGTCCATTGAGGTCAAATACCTAATTCCGAGGCCGTACAACCTTTAATTTCAAAACTATTCGATATCGAAAATTTGGGTTGCATGAAAGGTGCCACGCCCACCTACTGCAAGTAACTATAACCTTCGCGCAAGTGCAATTTTTTGTAAACTATACCATACTCGAAAAAATGTACGACCAAAATTTCAGCTCAATCGGCATATCATGTAGTTTTAATGATTTCTGAAAAGTGGGCGTAGCTATAGTTTGACCACGCCCATTTTTAACAGCATCTGACGCTAGCCATATGAGTCATTACTAATTTAAACTATTATACGTCAAAAGTCGTCTGAAATATACAATTTTCATTGATTTGTGAGCGGTACAGGGGGGCCGACAGTAAGCATACAAACTAAATTACCAAATTTTAAACTAATACGACCAAAACCATATGAACTACTTGTGGGCGGGAAAAGGGGAACATATACGAACAAACTCGTAGAAGGAAGTATCCAATTTGGTTTGGTCGTTTTCAAGTTTTAAGCATCCGAGCTTACTTATATAGATTGGTTGAGCAACCAGTGTTGGTTCAGTTGATTGTCAGACTGACTCGAGTGCTAAAAAAAAGGGTGCCTCCATCTTGCCACGATTTCAACTCTACTAGGCATCTGAAAAAAAAATCTTGATACGTAAGAATGTCTCTATATCCCGGACTAGATATCCCGGCAAAGAAAACGAAATTTTGTTTTGAAGAAATGGTGACTGTTTGGAAAAAAATAATTAATTTATTTACCTTTTTTCAAAGTTTTAAAGTTTTTAAAAATATAAAAAAACAAAATTTTTACATAATTCTAGTCCAGATCATGGAAGAAGTTAATCGATCCATTATATCTTGAAAGACATTCCATGTCAAAGGTGTTGAAAAAAGAAGTTTTTTCAAGAAGAAGAAGAAGAAAACGCGTTTAAAGATTTGAGCATAGTTACAGGCAGTCAAAGTCATATAAACGGGCGCTGTACTTACATTTCGTTGATCGGCGATTCCTGCTCCATACACTGAGCCCTCTTCTTCTTCATCATAATAATTATTTTCCGTAGTTCTTTCTGCTAAACGATCAGTTCTAGCTTCCTTAGAAACATCGGAAGCTCGTACTCCTGAACGATATATCTCTTAAGGTCTAATCTTCGAAAACATGCTTTCAAAATTCGATTTTTTCAAAATTCTACACTAGAATACTGCCTAAAATCGAATGATACTTACGACAATGTTTCGTGCTGAAGTGAAGACAATCAGGCTCATTCCGTTATCGGCTTCTCAAGTTCGTCGGTTTCTCTGTGTTTTCTTTTTTTAAATGTATGTACATCGATAACTCCTAAACCATATGCCTGATTGGCATAATTTTTGGGGAAGAGATAGATATCATAAGCATGGAGGTGCCCGTAAAAAAGTGGGCGGTATTAGAGAACTGGGCGTGGCAATACTAGATCTCGCAATACTAGATACTACTGTATCTCGAATAATATTGACTCTAGGGTACTGAAATTTAGTGTAGGGGTAGGCACAATTATTACAAATTACCAACAATAAAATGGGCGTATTCTACAAATGGGCGTGGTTATATTAGAAAAACAGTGTATCTTGAATAATTTTCAGACTAGAGTACTGCAATTTAGTATAGGGGTAGGCATTATTATAACAAATTATGGTCAATAAAGTGGGCATTATTCGACAAATGGGCGTGGCAATATTATAAATACACTGTATCTCGAATAATATTGACACTAGTGTACTGCAATTTAGTGTAGGGGTAGACACCGTGAATACAAATTACGGTCAAGAAAATGGGCATTATTTGACAAATGGGCGTGGCAATATTAGAAAAAGAGTATATCTCGCATAATATTGATACTATGGTACTGTAATTTGGTATAGGAGTAGGCATGTTTAGTACAAATTACGGCCAATAAAGTGGGCGGTATTCGACTACTGGGCGTGGCAATATTTGAAAAACAGTATATCTCGAATAATATTGACACTAGGACACTGAAATTTATTGCAGTACAGGGGTAGGCAGAAATATTAAAAATTACGGTCAATAAAGTAAGCGTTATTTGACAAATGGGCGTTGCAATACTAGATATCGCAATACTAGATACTACTCTATCTCGAATAATATGGACACTAGGGTACTGAAATTTAGTGTAGGGGTAGGCACAATTATTACAAATTACCGTCAAGAAAATGAGCGTTATTCGACAAATAGGCGTGGCAATATTAGAAAAAGATTATATCTCGAATAATATTAATACTGTGGTACTGCAATTTGGTATAGAGGTAGGCATTATTAGTACAAATTACGATCAAGAAAGTGGGCGGCATTCGATTACTGGGATTGGCAATATTAGAAAAACAGTGTATCTCGAATAATATTGACACTAGGGCACTGAAATTTATTGTGGTACAGGCGTAGGCCGAGTTATTAAAAATTACGGTCAATAATGTAGACGTTATTCGATAAATGGGAGTGGCAATACTAGATAAACACTATCTCAGTTAATATTGACGCTGGGATACTGAAATGAAGTACAGGGGTAGGCACAATTATTGGAAATAACGCCCAAGAAAGTGGGCGCTTATTTAACAAAGGGACGTGGCAATATTAGAAAAGCACTATATCTCGAATAAAAGTGACACTAGGGTAATAAAACTAGTTACAAGAGTGGGTATAATAATTTCAAAACACGTGACATCTAATTTAAATTTAAGAGACAGACATTTGAAATAACCAAAACACTTTCAGAATTTAATAGAACAAATTTTTTCAGAACAATTGTATTTATGTTGTTTATACACTTCTTTCGAAAATTTGTCATATTCTCTAAAAAGGAAGAAATAAAAACTTTTAAAAAAAAAAACAACCGACTACAAAATCACTACAAAGTAAAAAATAATATTAAAATTACTTTTCCTTTTAATTCTTTGGTCATATTTGATAATTTATTTAAACATATTATTATAAATGAAATCTTATTATTTTAGTTTTTTCTATTTGTTTAATTATCATAAATATATTAATTTCTTCATGAATACAAATGCTTTGAAGTTGGCGCTTCTGATTAAAAGTCTGATTATATTAGCGCCGATCAAGAAATTAATATATTTATGATAATAAAACAAATAAGAAAAATATTCAAATAATAAGATTTCATATATAATAATATGTTTAAATAAATTATCAAATATGACCAAGAAATTAAAAGGAAAAGATATTTTAAAATTATTTTTTACTTTGTAGTGATTTTGTAGTCGGTTGTTTTTTTTAAAAAAAGTTTTTATACTAGTATTTTAATATAACCTGACTAACTTGATGACAATTTATTCTCTGACGAACTGTTTTTAAATTAAGTCAATATGCATCTCAAAGGAAAATATAAGCCCTCAAAACATGCTTTTGTCGCCGACCACTAATGGCAACTCTGGCAAACGGTTAAAAAAAAAGAATAAAAAAAATGTGTTTTGTGGTCTCTAATGTTGGGAGCATACAAATATATTTGTGTAAATTTTTTTAGATGGTTGGATGGTAAATTTTTTCTTTTGGATGGATGAAATCTCATTAGCATTAAATTGGAATACAAACTTTTATTAAAAACTAAATGTAATATTCGGCCACTATACAAATTTAAGGGGGTGTTGCCTTTAGATAGGGTGAAATTAGTCATGTTTAATGAATTTTTTTTAAGTTAATAAAATAATTGGCTAATTTTTTGAAGCGATTCCTCGTTCTGTGATTTGCTTAGAGTGAAATCAGAAAAATTTTCGACAGATTTTTTCTTGGAAATTTGATGGCTTCTTTGTTGCTAGTGCTTATTACAACAACAAATTTAATACTTTAATATAAATATTAAAAATATTTTTTGGCCCGCCGTGGAGATCGAACCCGCGTCCTCTTGTATGAGAGTCAAATACACTATCCACCAGGCCACAAAGGTTCCTTGGAAATAGTTGATAATTCAAATTTGTTCAGTGCAGCCAAGTTCACAACCATGTGTGGAGAGTTAAAATTGAGAGTAGCTGGCATTATATGCCCGTATATGTAGTTGGCGTGGCCGAATATGTAATTTAACAGTCAACAATAAAAAAATAAGCAGTAAATATGTTTTCTGTAAATATGTTATTTATTTTATGTTATTTAAAATTTTTGAATTTAAAAGTTAATTTATTAAAAAGAAAAAATTATTAAGCTATCAAATCTATGTAACTGCGAAAAAGCTTCGCTTCTCTCGTGTGTCCAACAACGCACGTGTGTTTTTTTTATTTTCCTATCTTTTTGGTACGAATACGTACACATTTGAACTGTAAAAAAAACATTTTCTTTTTTCACAAAATGGCGGCTTAGCAGAGTATCTCCTCGGACGTCTGCTGCGAGCACTTATGTTTGCACTTATCTGAAACAAGAGAGCTTATTATTCCTCAATTACTGATATGTTTAAGAGGACGATACACCTGTAAAATAATAAAAAAGTTAAAAATTAAAATTTATATCGGCTGTTTAATCACAGGTTTCGATTTTTGACAATTTTTTTCGACAGTTTTGACCCCAGAAAATTTATTTATTCGCACTATATCTTTAAACTTATATGTACATCCATCCGGTACTACTATAGAGAGAAATCTGTCAAAATTTCAGCCTGATCAGTCCACAACTTTTAGAGTTACAGCACGAGCATTTTTTGAAAAAGTAGTTTCGGGATAGTCAAGTTTAAACTTTCGATACGGCATAACTATAAGTTAAAGTGACTTACGGTTCAATCTGCGATTCCGGATACATACAATAGGCCTTCGGCCTCGTCGAAAAGCTGATTATCTTAGAGTTGCTGCTTTTGTATCGGGGAGACTCTTTCGGTTTTGCTTCGTAACTCGTGCCTTATCGGTGTTTTTGGCGAAAACTTTGCTATAGGTTCCAATAATTATTCCCAACTCGTTCATAACCTTCAGAATGTAAGGTGCAACCATGTAAGGTGAAATTTCGACAATTTTCAGCCCAGAATTAAGGTACTTCGGACATATTCGCCAAACTGTCGCATTGATAGAGTGTAGAGTTGTAGTTAGAGTGCAATATATACATATGATAAATATATAATAATCTATTGTGAAAGAAGTATTGCTCTGCAGCAAGCGCGCCGACTACCTGAAGAGTGACGGTTACAAACTCGAACGTTTTTGATCATAACTCCGTAAATATTCAATATTTCACTTTTTCCTATTGACAATATATTTTAAACATGTTATGCATTCGAAATACGAAAAACACTGAATAAATATTCAATATTTTGCTTTTTCCTAGTGACAATATATTGTAAACAGGTTATATACATTCGAAATATGAAAAAAACTTTTTGCATTTTTTCGAAATTATAGAGGTACCTTCCCCCTTAATACATACAGTTTTGGTGTGGTCATACATGTAAGCCCATTTTTATGAAAATATATTTGAAAATTTCTAACAGCATAACTAAATTATGCTTACACTCGTATATGTAATATTTTTATTAAATAGGCAGCGTTTATTCAGCTGTTCCGACTGTAAAAAATTATTAAAACATGCGATTTCAGCAAATCCAACAGATGTTTTATAACGCTCTTCTTCTATAACAGTTTGCTAAATTTTTTGTTAATTTTTTCTTTATTTTGTTATATCCGCTAGCCTAGATCAGCCCGAAACAAAGCGCTTTTGTTTATAGTAGGCATTAAAAGTTGGGTTGCGTTTTTTAATATAATGCGCATATTTTTGCATTTTTTGCGCTTTTTTTCAATTTTCAAAGTTTTCAATTTAGTTTTTGTAGTTATAAATTTAAAAATCATTGCTTGTAAACATTAAAATCAGCGAGAAAGTAAAAATTTGGGAAAAATAAAACAAAATAATGCATTTCAAACATAAAAAGAACCCTTTTATATACATACATACATATATTCATTGTCACATTTAGTAAGCACACATAAATATTTAATAAAATAAACCATAAACAACTTTAATGCATAATGTTTTTTTATGCAATTTATCCAAGTTTTTATTGGAAACACCAAAGATTGTTATGTGCCTAATATCAAAAAGTATTTAATTTTTTTTTGTTTGTTTTTCTTTTTACCACTACTATATATTTATGTTCGATTCAACGTGACAGTAGATCCCAATCAAGAAGAGAGTGTTGGCGAAATCTCGGTGCAAATCGATTTGTTCTCACATCCTGGCACCGGTGAACACAAAGTAACTGTAAAGGGTACGTAAGATTAATTGTTCTATATTGTACTCATATTTGAATGTTCTCTTTTGTCTTGCCTTTGCTTTTGTTTTTTCTTAAAACTAGTGGTGGCAGCGAATGATCTGAAGTGGCAGATTGCCTCGGGCATGTTTCGACCGTTTGTGGAAATCAATCTTATCGGTCCACATTTACAGGAGAGAAAGCGAAAACATGCAACTAAATCAAAGTCTAACAATTGGTCACCCAAGTTCAATGATGCCTTTAATTTGTAAGTCTATTTAGAAATTTTTGAAATATTTGCAGAAAATATAACATTTATTCAAGATCGAAAATAGTATCTTAGTGACACTTTTGCGATCACTATCGGTAATGCTCACATTTAGGACATTATTTGATATGTAGCAAATTTGATCTGGCAAAGCGGCGAGCACAAGGTAGTGCAATAAAATATTGCAAACAAATTTTTGGTATCCATGGTAACACATGCCGAATTCGTTTACGTACATTGCGTTAGCAGAGCTGGGTCAAAAAGTATTCATTACTTTTCAATTCCAATTCCTTGGAATTAGGAATTGGTAATTGGTATTCTCAATTCCTCAGGAATGGAATTGGAAGAAAATTCCACAAAATTGGAAAAAAGTCGTCAATTTCATTCCAGGAATTGTAATTGGTATTTGAACATCTCAATTTCTCAATACCAATTACAATTCCTGGAATGGAATTGACGAATTTTTTCCTATTTTTATTTACCAATTACCAATTACAATTCCTGGAGTGGAATTGACGATTTTTTTCCAATTCCAATCCTGAGAAATTTAGATGACCAATTACCAATTCCTAATTCCAAGGAATTGGAATTGAGGCGGAATTAATTAAAAAAGGAATCATTACAACCCAGCTCTGTACGTTAGATATTAAAGGACTGCGAAGGTGTACTTGAAATTGGTTTGAAGACATTTGCTAATTTCATACTACACTGCAATATCTTGCTCTCCGGAAACAACTCATGTGTGTGATTGCAGAGAATACGAATAAAACATATAAGCGCAACTAAAAGAGATATAAGACATTGTTGTTCTCATAATTCAATCATTAAAAGGTTATCCAAATATTTGATATACCCTTATTTTTTGTAAACAAAAATATTTTTATTCTCTTGAAAAAATTACAGCCAGGGCTGTGTGGTCGTGCCAAAAAAAAAAGTATGCTTCAGTGTTCTGCTGTGTTTTTTTTTTTAAATACTTTTTCATATGTTTGTGCTTATGTTGCAAAAAAAAAATCAAGTATACAATATTTTAGTAAAATTTATTGACATGAAGATAATTTGTGGAAATTTGTTTCAATTTTTGTAGCGTCATTCATCTCTAATTACTTTGCGTTTTAGTATGTGATATTTTCAATTTCGAACTACTGTTAAATAATTTGAAATAAAAAATGCCTTCAACATGTGGGATATGTAAGATGTCGTGTGTGTTCGGCGCACTGTAGCCCAAGAATTAAATCCATTGGCAAAAATACCCAATTTTTTGTGGTAACCGATTTTTAAAATATTTGCGCCATTTCGTAGTAAATATATCCAAAGTTAGTTAGCCAAAAATTTAGGTCAAAATATCTAAAATTGTGGGCGTGGCATGCGGTTAAACCCCACTGTTTTTGTTAGTGTCAGAAAAAGGTGAGTTTTTTTTTCATCGAAAATGAATGGCCATTGCTCGCATCAATCAATCATAGGGTTGAATTTCTTTTATGTTAAGTTGGTTGGGCTATTATCGTTAAATTATTGTATGAGGTTGTAGCTGTACTATTTATATTTTGGGTGTTACGAAATGCTTTCAAAATTACTGTTTTTTGTATAAATTTTAACTTTAGTGGAATAGAACTTTTAAGGATCAAAACGGATCAAAAAAATGAAAGCATCCAGATAAAGGTGAAAGTCTCCTCTTTCACCCTATATATACTTTTATACCCCCCATGATCCCCCCGTAGACGCTTTACTGAAACTTCTCACACAAATATTCGAATGACGCTAGTTTAAACGCATACCTATAAGTATGCAATGATGTATTCAATTTAAACTTTAGGTATTTTATAACATGTAATTTAAAGGATTTTTTCAGTTTTGTTTTTATCCCAACTCTATAAGACAGGTGCGTATACAAAATATATATACAGAGTCTGGTTATTAAAAGCGTTTTTTTAACTAACCCATTTCATTCTACCTGTATGAATTTTTGAGGCATTTAGAGTTTTTTTAATTAACCCATTTTATTCTTACTGTATGAAACATGCGGAGATTTAGAGTTTTAAATTTTACCTTGGTGCAGGTAATAAGTAAATAGATACAGGTACTAATACTTGATATAGGGCTTAGGAAAGGGTTATAAGGAAGTGATATTCGGATACAATCTAAGTTGCTATAATATCTCAGCCATTGCAATTGGAAATAAATAAATTGATTAAAAAATCATGGAGAGATTCAGTTATAAAGAATTAACTGAGACTGAGTATTAAAGAAATAAAAAACAGGAAGATGTTCTAAGCTATGGTTAAAAAAAAAACTTCGAAATACCATTGGATGTAGAAAAGAAATTATCTGTTTTCGTCAAAAATATAAAAAAAGCGCTACAGCCAGTATAACTACACGAAAGAAAGATTCCACCTGAACTTAGATAAAGAAGCGAAAGAACTACTACAGGACGAAAATAATTCAGTACTGAGTAAGGAATATTTGCAAGCAATATCCCTACCAAATAAATAATAATTAAAATATGATTTTTCTTGTTTTAGTAAGATATATATAATATTAGAAAAATAAAAGAATTATAAAACAAAAAATGTCCCAATGTAAAAAATCAAATTAACCCATTAAGCCCGGCTCTCAAGCCTATGGGCGCAGGAGGTTAAATATTTTTGTGTGGAGTCACAATACTGCCACGCCCACAACACACATTTTTTTAGGCAAGCGAAAGTGCCTTTTTGGACCCTAAAGCCACGATGTGTTAAAAATTACTTCTGGAAAAGTTGTGTTGAATAGAATAAAACATTCTGGGAAATAAATAAGAAATAATGTTATAAACAATACTAGTTGGGAGCTCACATAAGCCAAAAAGTGGAAAAAAATACCACGGTATCCTGTGGCCTGATAAGCTATGGTATCGTACGGACATTTTTATAGAATAAAGAAGACTACTATTAGTATCGATCCTCATCCCTATTTTTTTTTTTTGTATATATATTTTGAAATATTAAAAAAAAAATTTTTTTTGTAAATTGGAAATTAACAATTTTTGACTTCGGAAAAGGTTAGCTAGACGACATTTTATGTCAAAACATGTTAAGAGTCTAAAACAATTTCATCCCTTTGCTCTCAATGCAAAAATAAGATGGCCGATATCTTTTACTGAATCTAAGCTATTACTTTTTAAAAATATGTCTTTTCGTGGTGCGTTTTCGTACCCGTAGGGCTTAATGGGTTAATAATATATAATAAAATGTTTTATTTATCAACAAATGACTAATTAATCAATAGAGAAGATTAAAAAATAAGAATATCATAATTTCATACTAAGAGTTCAAAAGTTCAACTCTGACCTTGAATTTTTCAATAAGTCCTCAATCGATTTTAACAAAATTTTAAACACAACAAATTCAAGGAATTATCTGCCAGTTAAACAAAATTTCTTAAATATCTCAATCGGTTCAAAAGTTATAGACTTTTGGCCAATGAAAACCTATTCTGAGCCACTGTGGTGCGGTGAGTAAGTGCGAAAGTACGCAGTGGAAAATATGTGGGTTGCAGTTCTCAGCGTTTGCATACCTATACGAAAAACATTTTGCACCCAGCAATATTTCGGAAACAGTTGTAGGGAAACGCAGACGACTGAAGAACGGCTCTGGTCCCACACTATACTACCGCTGACAAGTAATGAGAAGTAATTACCGTTGACAATACCATACTTATCAAAACCCTACAGGCCAAAATATTCAGAAGGCTTACTTCAACATAAGCACAACCATCAATCATAAAATATAGTCAAATTTTTAGTTTTTAACCCATATATAATTATCTGCGTTGTGTGAACAAAACTAACTATCTTTTATCAAAAGAAGGAAAAAGTGTTTTTGATTTTCCCAAATATACATGTAAAATCACTATATTTAAACTTTTGGTTAAACAAGCGATTTCAAAATTCTGTATCACAGATTCAATAACACATTTTCAATAAAGTTGACGTCTAAACTGACTACAGTAAAACCCGCTTAAGTACCTTGCCCAAAAATGTCAGCATTTTTAGGTACTTAAACAGGTAGTTAAGACGGTAGTTAAGACGGGAAACACTCATCAATTTTCGTGAAAAATGCCCGATCATTTTGTGTACTAAAGCGGGTTAGGTACTTAAAGGGGGAGGTACTTAAGTGAGTTTCACTGTATATCATTAACTAATTATTTTAGCTCAAATCTCACGTTATGTATTTTACATTATCCGTCTGTCAGTCTCTTTGCTTTCGATAATTCGTCCACTTCACATCTAAATAATTTTGCAATAAAAATCATAGCACAACAAAAAAAATCACCAAATGGCTTATAAGATTTCTGCAAAAAGCGCTTTAGCACTACTTAGCTTTCAGTGTGAGCCTTAAAGCGCTTATTAATATATACTCAGAGAGTATAAGTGTGCAAAGCTGCTCACCACTGTTCTAAAACATCATTGTCAGAGAGCACACTGCGCCAATGCAATGTATTGACAATAAGTGGCAATAGATAATTTGGATCATCTTGCTTGAGAGAGCTTATTGCTACTTATGGGTGTCCGCAGAATTTTTTCTAGAGTGGGTCAAAGGTTTTTTCTATTATTCTATTCTGAAATGCTTATTAAAAAAGATTTTGGTTCTCATGGGCGAATACAGCGAGAAAAAGTGGGCAGCTGCCCCGCCCTAGAAGTAAAATGGCATATCGCTCGTTTTCAATAACGTCATAACTTTATCAAGCCAGTATCTATATTATATGTCGTAAATAAATCATAAGCGACGAAAGGGAATAAATCATAAGCGACACTTGCGCTGTATCGTCAATTTTCTTGTTTTTTGTGTTTTCTTTGTATTTTTCAATTAAATAATGTTTTTGAAATACGCAAATGTGTTGGCACAGTAAAAGATATAATCAACTTTTTCCGAGAATCTACTCTGCGCCAAAATTATTCTCCAAATATACCATTATTGTATAAAACTAGATGGTCACAAAAATACGAGATCATAGCATTATCAAAGGGCCTTCGGGAGTTTTTCGAAGAAAAAAAGACACTTTTTTAAAAAACTTTTTTGATGCCGTATTTTATTTTAGACCAAAACTTTTTTTATAATATTAAAGTATAACTATTCAAGATTTATTTCTGATATTTTGGTCCAAAAATATTCGTTGATAAAGTAGAAAAAAGCAATGCCGCGAAAGGCCTTAAATTTGCGTTGAGCAAAATATCTGGAGCCTGCTTGACCTAAAAAAAAAAAATTATTTTCGGTTTGGTAAAGATTTTTGGAAAATATTATTTTTTGACAAAATGGCGAGCGTAGAAAGACATAAGAAGTAATGGTGTAGGGAAAGAATGAAGACAATTTTTCATTTCGCTTGTGAGTTATTCTTTCAAATACCTCTTTAAACACTGCCACAGCAACAACCTACCGCCACCTATCGGTTCAAACCTTAGACCTAAGACATTTAAAGACCCAGCCGCACACACACCCCAAATTTGATCAAAATCGGTCCAGCCATCCAGGAAGAGTTCAGTGACAAAGCAATGTACAGAAGAGTTTTACATATAAAGAAGAAGAAATGGAATTTTCGGTATAAAAGTAAGAAATCCTTTGTAGGCATTTTCTTAAAAATTAGTTAAAAGTAACAATCGTTGGTATCCCAAGCAAAAATTTTGGGTGAGCCTTAAGAATTAATGTATTATAACGATACTATGTTCAAAAAGTGATTAATTTACTGCGAACATTACAAAAAACATGACAAATAACTTTAGTCTAAAAAAAAATAAAAAAATTTTATAAAAAGAGTCCAAAAAAAGGACACCACAAGAAATACCCATTCAAGGTCTTTAAAATGTATCCCAGTTTTTTTTTCTGTACGACTTACGGTTTCGAAGTTACAGCTGTTTGAATGCATGCACTAATTGTATTTTTGGAGATATTTTCCAATTTTTTACAGTGTATATCTTTTAAAAAGAAATAAAAATTAAAAAAGAAGTATGCAGATATAATACGTTTCAGGAGAACTATCAACCCAGAGAGTTTCAAAATTTTTAAAAATAGTGATGTTAGAAACGTGGGTTTTGATATGGAATCAATCAAAAAATTCTACGTCCACACTTACGATACGATACCATCAAAACTGTATCTTTTTTATATTGACTACTCTGTTGCGTGAATGTTTGAAAAGATGTTAACATGAACATCCGATTTTGCGAAAACAACGTTTAAAATTAAAAACTAATTTCAAAACTAAAAAAAAAAGGCACAGTTTCGATAGTATCGTAAGTGTGGACGTACAATTTTTTGTTTGATATATTTGTTGATGAATTTGTTATAGTAACAACAACGCAACCAGTTACTGCAAAATATTCGTAAAACAATTCTTGATTTATATAATGGTTTATATGTAGTAGCGCTGCGTTTTTACATATAAAAATTGAATTTATTTAAATACCAAATATAAACTAATATAATAAACATGCATCGCTTCTTCGTATTGTCTTATTTTTTACGTACATCAGGCGTACAAAGCGACTCCACCCTAACTGATTGGAGTCTGCCAGCAGACTGAAAGTTTTTTAACAGCACAAGCATTTGTGTACGTGTGCATTGCCTGTAAAGCTCTGAGAAATTCATAAAACGATTCTATTCAACAAGCAACACGATGTTGGGTTCGAGATTTCGGCACGAATAAAAGCAACAAGCATAAGAACTTCAACAGCAACTGAATCATCAATGCATTTTTCTCATACAAAAATGTGAATATTTCATTTGCTATCGTGTGGCTTCCAAAGATAGATACTTCTTTTATGCACAAAATAACCGATATTTTGGCATACATGTTATCTTCGTGCAATGAATATAAAAGGCTGTATTAAACCCTAAAGTGTCCCCCAAAAAATGTTCGCATGCCCTTGAAGAAATTTGTGAAAATACACCCATACAAACTGCGCACGGGACCATCTCTTGAGATGATGTTTTCATCGAACGTTTCCCTCAATAAAGCGATTGTTTCTCCAGCTGATGACTGATTTTGGCAGTAAGTTTCCTTAATTAATAAACGTTGTTCAGGAATAAGTTTATACATGATTGAGTCGTTTTGAATGCTGAACACAAACGTCATATAGACAAGCTATTTGACACATAACAGCTGTCAAAACAACCCAGCTGAAAAAAAGAACATCGTATTGGATCACCCTTTATTACCAATAGTTAGTTCAAACAACTACAAATTTAAGGTTCCTGCAACTTCCAAAATGTGGTTGCGTATTTTTTTTTTTTTTTTCTGTAAAAATTTGCTTCCTCAGTGTACCTTTATAAATATTTGAGTGAAAAAAACAGTGCTGTCCAAGTCCTATACAAGTACCTTTAACGTGTTCAAGTGATTCAAGATTGCAATGAAAAATAATATACAATTTTTTTACAGCAACTAAACTTAATTTTGTCTTTCTTCTTTGTGCAGCACAATCGGAAACGATGAGCAGCTTGATTTCTTCGAACTGCATATCTGTGTGAAAGACTACTGTTTTGCGCGCGAAGATCGTCTTGTGGGAGTGGCTGTTATACAATTGAAAGATATTGTGGAGAAAGTAATTAAAAAAAAAAAAATTAAATTCCTAAATATAACCATTCCTTCGCATAAACTGAACGCGCTAATGAGATTTTGTTTGATTTTATTTCCCGTTTAGGGCTCCTGTGCTTGCTGGCTGCCGTTGCAAAAACGAATACAGATGGATGAAACAGGATGGACAATACTGCGAATACTATCACAACGTAACAACGATGAAGTGGCAAAGGAGTTTGTCAAACTGAAGTCGGAGACACGTCAGGAGCCAATGATGGGCACGTGAGCTGCTCAGTTGGTCATATATATACAGCATATTATTGTATGCAAAAATCATTTCTATACACAAACATATATAAATATTAATTCACACACTCACATATACCGATATATTGACATATATATATATATATATATATATATATATATATTTACATATACTATACATATTTGTGTGTGTCAACATGCATAAATAATATTAATATACATATAAATGTTATATATTAGACATGTAGTATACATGTATATAATATAATGCATATATATTAAACCACTAACATAGTACCTTTAAGCCTAGTGGAAACAGTTCTTCGAATACTAAACATATGCATATACATACATAAAAAATATTTATGTAATATTATGTTTATTTTTTTTATGTATATAGCTATGTGCATATGGGACATTCCTCATCAGATCAGTCATGTCTCACACTTTACCATATGTCTCCGATTTGCTTCAAGTCTAGAGGATCGATTATGTTAATGTTTTTTAGATTAGATTATTTTTAGATTAGTAGACAATTTTCCGATGCGTATCTGTGATTTTTTTTTAGAATTTTCTCTTGTTTGAAATAATCGAAAATCAAAAGAAACGTATTTATTTTTAGCAATCAAAATTTTGGATTTTTTTTTTTTTTTAATTGTCTATCGACCCTCCATATTTGAAGCAAATTCGACACATGAATTTTGGTCGATCTGGCGTGGAACGCACCATATACACATCTTTATTAAAACGCATATATAACACACAATAGGCAATGAATGAAACGAAGAGCTTTTCGCGACTAGACATATGAATTACTTGCTACTCCGGTAACAGTAATATTTTCCCTGCAAAGAGTGGCTTTACTTATATTTCGGGGTAGTTTTTTCATTAGCAGTTTAAATATATAAACATATTAAATTAAAGACGTGGTATAATAATAGCCATTAAGACTCCTATAAAAAGATTATATAGATGGAAAATAATCTGATATAATACAAACATGTTAAATAAAATAAAATCAAGGGAATATAAGAAACGTTGAAAAAATATGTTTTTTAAAAAAAAAATGCAGTTCTTCCCGTCTTTTAACCATCTAAACAAATAATTCTAGAAGGCCTCTTTAGAGCAACGAGAGCGAATGGCCTGAAAAATTTTTCCATTACAAATAAAAAATAATGTATACTTGTGAAGGCCTGGTAGTAGATCTTCGGACCGCTGCCATTGCCGACAGGGTATATATTGATAAAACTATTATGCACATAAATTATATTTACTTAACTGTTCATGATTTCAGGACTCCTGGCCAAATTTTCCCATTATAAGCGTATCTTATTCCCACTGTCTATCTATATGTTTGGTAATAAATTTGTTATTTGCTAATTTTTGCAATGTGTGTCATGTGTCTGTCATAGGCGCAATTTTTTCTTTAAAAGTCGTACCACGCAATTTTTCTTTGATTTTTTTCGCTTACGATTTTTTATTTCTTGCTGCCAGATGCAGTTTTCTGCCATTTAACAAATTATATTTCTACCCCCAAGACATGATTTCATATATTACCCTATTTTTATAACTTTTTCGCAGTGGCCCCAGCCTGACCCTAGTTAGTTTTTAGAAAATGCTAAAGTTAGTTAGAAAATGCTTCATTGCAACAAAGAAACTTTATAAAGTAAGCAATAGGGCGGATCAATTTGTTCAAAACGAAATTTTGATTCCTTGAATCATTGATTTTCGTATTCTACGTTAAATTCTAAGAAAAAACTCTTCGGGTACATATGGGTGCGGTAAAATAATTTTCTCCGTAATTTCGTTTTAAAAATTTGATTCGATACGGAAGTGCACCACTGTGACGTATGAGTGACATTTTATATAACAAAAAGTGTACAAAAAGAGAATAGTATTATAAAAGAACTTGTAACCACCAAAAAATCTCTACAAATAATCGTACTAACATAATAATTCAGAAAGTGTGTTTGGATGTGTAGATGTTCGGATGTTTAGATTATAGATATTTAGATGTTTGATCCACCATCACATCCAAACGGCTGAACCAATTTTGATGCAGTTTAGGTGTACTAGGGTTTGAAAATAAACTTAGGCTTCAAATAGTTCCAAGAACTTCTGTAAGAGGGCGCTTTATGTAATCATATGTTTGGTAGCCCACTAGACATGAAGCTCTGTCAGAGGGCTCAAGGAAATAATTAAAAGTTCACTTTCACATTGGTTTTGGGTTAATGCCGAAGATAAAGACGAGATTTGTTTATATTTTATGTTGGTTATTTATATTTTATGTTCAGCTCTCGCCAGGCGCCTCTGCTTTGCGCGCGCTTCTTCAATCGGATACACCAAGTGCGGTTAGGGCTTCCTCGGCCTGGTCTATCCATCGGAGGCATGGTCTTCCTCGTCGTTGTTGACCAGCAACCCTCGTCTCGAGCACCATTTTCGCTAGAGCTTCGTCGTCCATACGATGGATATGACCCAGCCAGCGTAGTCGATGCACAGTTATACGCCGAACTACGTCAATGTCTTCGTAGAGCTCATACTATTCATTTTTGTATTTTTTTACATAACGAATTTTAGAGAACGACTTTCTTAAAATTAAACTCTATGTCTGTCTCATTCTTTTCAAATTCTGTTTGCTTTTGATTCTCGGCAATTGATCTCTACTTTTAAGTGATGCCCCACAAACTTCTTTGCGATGTTTGTCAATCCCGCAATACCACCTCTAATAGACGATGTTGATAGTTCTATTTAAAACCACAAAATTGGGCACGATTATAGCTGAATTTGATGGTTGGAAATATTGTGTTTATAAATTATTAATTAATTCAGCACTAACATGTTGAAGATGCACGAAAGCCCCAAGATGATAAGCCTTTAAAAATAATGAATCGCTGTTTTTTTTTTACTCGCGCACAAAAATTAAAGAAAACCGTGTAGGCAAGAATTGTTTACAGAAAAAATAACTTCCATTACTTCCATTACAGAACAACTATGTAGATGCAGAAATTCTATATTGTGTTTAAAGAGGACCACTGCTGTTAAGGTCGATAGGTAATGGAACCGCCAACCAGTATATTACATACCACCATCTGAAGATGTAAACCTACGTAGGTGTAATAGGATTTCGCTCTCGTCAGTGTTTATTTTCAACAGCACCGTGCGAAGGAAGCAGAAGGGCGTTTGATCTAAAAGGTGCTGAAACAGAATATGAACAAAAATATAATTTGATTGAAATAATCGTTAAACAAAAATATGCCTTAAGTTTGGCCTCATTTACAACTTTTACGAATTCTAAAAATCAAAAATATTATTTTGCGGGGCTTTGTAAAAATAGTGGCCGCCGTGGCGTCGTGGGTAGAGTGTGGCTCATACGCCAGAGGACCCAGATTCGAATTAGAGCCCTGCATATGTATGCTTTTTCGCCTAACTGAATATATTCTCTTGCTATAGACTAAAAAATTTCCTCTATCCCTTTTCTGCTTCGCTCATAACTGCTCATACACTCTCTTTGTTTTATTCAGATATAAGAACGAAGAAAATAAGAGCACGATGCTTTACTAACACCAGCAGGTAGCAAATAAAGCAATAAAAAATAACGAAAATATCAGTGTTCATACCCTGAATATTTAGCGAATATTTTTTTATTGGTTCGTTCGTAGAAAATAGATGTTTTTTGGGACCCAAAGAAGGGTGGTAGATAAGGAGTAGGTGTGTTCGGGAGAAATGTTGAGGGGCAAAAAATAATAGAACCAACTCATATATTGGATCCCTCTAGGAGTTCAGCTACGGCCGATATAAACTATTTTCGACAGCTTTTTTGTTTTTTGTATGGGGCCCCGAAGAAGGGTGGCAGATAGGGGGTAGGTGTGTTCGGAAGAAATTTGAGGGGCAAAACATAATAGGGCCAACTCATATATTTGACCCCTCTAGGAGTTCAGCTACGGCCGATATAAGCTATTTTCGACAGTGTTTGCGTTTTTGTATGAAAGGTAGCGAATAAAGCCACAAAAAATAACACAAATATGCATTAAGAATACAAAAAGCTTATTGCGGGGAAAACCCAACATATAAATTCTTATTCAGGTCACTGCAACAGATGCCTGAGTATTCGTGTAGTTTATTAAGTGCTCAGGGAAAAAACTGAAACAATGCGTAGATCGCAAACTCACCTCAGTGAAAGAGTGTATGAAAAGAGAACAGAGAACAAATAAAAAGTTATTCTCTTGCGCTACACGACCCTGTGCTTGCAGCTTTGCTTGCAGTGACTGCTACAGCAGAGAATCAGGGTATATTCACTTGATGAATATATTCATGCAGCGATCTAGAAGCCACCTTGGTCCACTTCTGTTTATTTTAGCAATCAATGACATAACTCACAACATCGAACATTAGCTTATTTATGCAGATGGTATGAAAATAAACAGAACGATTGATTCTAAAGATAATTCAGATCTACTCCAGTCTGATCTAAAATCCTTTGAAGTTTGGTTTTCCAAAAATAATATGTTTCTAAATCCGGATAAGTGCCAAACTATGGCTTTATTGCGAAAAAAGAATAATTTTATATGTTTAAACCCGCGTTTGGATTTATTTTAGTTTGGTTATAGACCCAAGCACATAAACTTGGACTATGGTTTTAAGTTTGTTGTCACAAACAGCACTTGAACTGTTTGTGGAGCTGGAAAGTTTTGATTATAAGAAACACTCGGTTTGATTGTAAAACACGTACTCACCCTTTATTAAAGTCTTTTCGCCCTTTTATAGGCGAAAATCAATACAATATACAGTAAATATTAACAAATAAAATCGATGAAATATGTAAAAATACATAAACAAAATTGACGTAAAATATAAGTGCATATTTCTGTATGCACAAAAAACAACCTTGGCCATGAGTTGAGTCGTCAGCATATTTGACGAGCATACGAAAATAAGCAAAACAAAAGAGTCATATTTCTATGCTCTGGTTGAACTGTTTTTTGTTCTTACTTTATTACGTTGAGTTTACTCGCGTTCAAGACCAAGGTTGTTTTTTCGACGGAAATGTACTGATTCAAAACCTTGAAATGCACGATTCTCTGACCATGAAAATTGACTCTTCATAGCCAGGAAAACGTGCGAGTTCAGTGGCCCTGAACCCGTACATTCTCCCCCTGGTGAGATCTAAAGTTATAAAGATCTCACTTAGTTGAATTATGTCACGGTGACCACAAAATCTAATGTTGTTGATCTCTGGCGTGGTAATGGTTGCGGACATCGTGTTTCTGTCAACTGGAGTTGGTGGTTTTTTGATTTCTCCTTCCAAATAATATAACTTGTGATTATATAACAAAACCAATGCTGTATATCCAATTGCTGAATAATGGTAGTTGAATTTCTGAAATTGTGCTGGTAGATCAAGATAGCTTTGGTGCGCTAATAAGCTCTGGAGTTCGGTTAGGTTTTGCAGCTGCGTATAGTATTGCTCAGTTTTCTTGCTAAGAGCATCAGGTTCCTTGGGTTTTATGACATCTATCAAATTACCTAGGCTGGTGTACGATACTTGTCGACTGCTGAAATATGTTTTTTGACCTTGTATTGTGATAGAGTTTTGCTTAATAACACACTGGGGCTTCAGAGATAGTATGCCGGATCCCTTCAAAGTGAGTTGTTCACTTTGGCCTTCACATACAGAAGTTATTCGTGTGGGAGCGCTTACCGCATACATCCATTGGTTGTTGTTTGTCATTTGAATCCATGTTGAATTTGTCTTTAAGAGTTCTACGTTGCACTCTGGTTGGGTGTCGTTGTTGAACAGCTGTATTTCACAGGAACATATTTCAGAACCCTTGTTGTATTTTGCCTGTATATTGGTACATACGTATGATTCTGATTTTACGAGAATACAGGTATTCAGTTGGGATTTACTAATGAGGAGATATTGATCTCTATGTGCGTTAACGGCAATAATGTCATCGCAGGGCTTGATTGCAGTTAAGCTGTTGTTGACCATAGTGGGCACTGGAAACATTTTGTAAAGTTTGAATGTTTCTTGATCGCACAGAGGTATTGAAATTTTAAAAATGACGTGGCTTTCTGTTAATTGTCCTTCCACAGTCATGAGTTTATAGAGTTGTATGCGCTCCTCATGATCGAGAGGTAGTCGCAGTGTTGGTGTCAAATAGTTCCGAATTGTTACCACTTCCTCTTGTAATTGGTTTGGTGTAAGTAACATTGGACTGATTTTTCCGTGGTGGGTATCTGTTAGAACGTCTATGATGGATGTCTGGATCCGTTGCAGATTTGCTGCTGTGACTGTAAGTTGTGTGGCTAAAGAAATGAAGATTTGGAACATTTTGAATTGATAGTCCATGTCTTCAAGATCGTGCACTTGTGACCAAATCTCGTTAACCCTTGTGTCGATGTTGTCGAATTTCTTTTTAATCTCCGATTGATCTTGTTTGATGATGTTAATGGTTGCATCAAGAATCGAGGTTTGATTTTTGAGTAAGATTTGAAGATGTCCTTCATTTTCTTTGACCTTTCCGATAGTATTGACCATTTCCTCAGCATATTCGGAATCTAAAACTCCAAATAATGAATTAGCGATATTTCCTACGATGTTTAAAGCACCTCTTTTATTTCTGTTGACTTTGAATCCATTGGTGTCTGCAGTGTTAAGTGCACTTCTATAGATCGGTTTATGGTAAGAAGATTATTGTCCTGTTTGAGTACGTTTTCAAGATTGTCAAAAGTTTGTACAATGGATGTGCATACACTTTTTTGAGAGTGTACGAGTTTCGGTTCTTGACAAAGGTGCCGCAAGGCTGCTGTTCCATTCGTGAAAAACTCAGTTTCTTTCCAATAAGGGTTTAAATCATAATACACAATAAGTTGCCATTGTGTTCTAGAGGTTTTCATTGATGCAATTCCCTCGAAGTGGATGCCTAGGTTGGAGTCAAATTCATAGTTCTTGACTTCGGTTGCCAATATAAGAGGTAGCATGATTACCGCAATTAATAATACCGATGCTAAGGTGGGTGATGATGATCTTCGTCTCTTACGTGCTACTTCAGTGTCGTTGTCGTCCTGATGACTAGGTGCCTTGTGATAGGTAGACCCAGTAGTAACAGGAACCTCTGCTTGGTTGTCTTCTATTGGTAGGGGAGCTAATCGATGGATTGGCCGTCTAAATATTCCTGAAGCTGTTTTGATATCCACTACACGTACAATGTCATCTTCTCCCTTATAAGTTTTCGTGATCCGTCCAAGTGGCCATTGAAGAACCGGGGAGTTGTCTTCCTTGATGATTACCACGGTACCTTCCCTAATGTTATTAGCCTGTTCCCTCCATTTGTGTCTATATTGAGGTTCGTTAAGATAGTCACGAGACCATCTTTGCCAAAAGTCGTGTTTGATTTGTGACACGGCTTTCCATCTGGTTCCTAAGGATGACTTCGTCTCCGCTGCTCTTGCATCGACTTGTGCTGTAAGTGGTTCGCCGATCAAAAAATGTCCAGGAGTAAGTGCACTTAAATCATTAGGATCGTTTGACATGGGGCTGATTGGTCTCGAGTTTAGTATTGCCTCGATCTCCACTACAATGGTTTCGAGTTCTTCGTATGTAAGAGATGCCGATGCGACACTTCTTTGGAGCAGATTTTTTGCTGATTTTACGGCTGCTTCCCACAGTCCTCCAAAGTGAGGAGCCCTGGGAGGAATGAAGTGAAAATGTATTCCTTTTCTATTGCACGTGTTCATTATCTTTTCTTGCGCGTTGGCTTAATGAATTGCTGGTGATAATTCAGCAAGTTGGTTTTTTGCTCCAACAAAGTTGGTTGCGTTGTCACTGTAGAGGTTTTGACAGTGCCCCCTTCGAGCGATGAACCTTTTAAGGGCTCCGATAAATGCGTCAGTTGACAGGTCGCTTACAATTTCCAAATGAACTGCTTTTGTGGCGAAGCAGCAGAATACAGCCAAATATGCTTTTGTTGGTCTCTTCCCGCGTAGTTTGTAGTGCACCCAAAGTGGTCCACAATAATCTACACCAGCGTTGATAAATGGCCGTGCTGGCGTAACTCTCGTTGCTGGTAAGTTTCCCATGATTTGCTGTACCAGTTGTGGCCGCGTCCTGTAACATCGGACACAGTGGTGAACTATTGATCTTGCCATACTTGCTGCTTTCACAGGCCAAAACCGTTGTTTAGTATGCGCCACTAATGCGGTTGGACCACAATGCATGTGATCTTCGTGTATAGATTGCACTATTAACTTTGTTATCGGATCATTATACGGTAGAAACATTTGGTGTTTAGTTTCGTATGGTAATGTGGATGCATTTAGTCGGCCGCCGACTCTCAAAATGCCGTCGTCGTCTAAAAATGGCTTAAGGCTGTGTATTGCACTATTTTTGTTCACGACACCATATTCTTTAAAGCTAGCATTTCTGTACTAAAATCGGCCGTTTGCACAGTTCGTATAATCGCCTTCAGTGACTTATCCAATTCTAAAGGTGTTAGTACCCATGAGGCTTGGTGGGATGGCATTGTGCCTCGTGCACGCTCTCCAAAGCGAATCAAGTAGCCTACAACTTGCTGAAGTTTCTTAAATGAGTTACCATGATTGATTAAATAGATCATGTTTTCTGCGTCAATTTCTGGCTGTAATTAAAGCCTTTGGTGCTTTTCTTTTGCCTTCTTCTGTTATTTTTGGACTATTATTGCAGAATGGTTGTGGCCAAATTGATTCGTTTCCATGTAGTAAAAATGGCCCATAAAACCATAGGTTGCATTGCATAAAGTTTCTTGGATGACAACCCCTTGACAACACATCTGCTGGATTTTGTTTCGAAGTTATGTGCCGCCATTGTTGTGCCATGGAACAGTCCTGAATTTTTGCTATACGATTTGCTACGAAAACTTCGTATGATGAGGCTTCCGCATTTATCCAAGGTAATAAAACCTCAGAATCAGTCCAAAAATATGTGGATTCGCTACAATCTTTAATGTCTAGTTGAATTCTTGTTGCAAGTTGCGCACCCAGTAGGGCTGCGCATAATTCCAATCGAGCAATTGTCTGATGCTGCTGATTTATGGGTGCGACTCTGGATTTGGCACTTCTTTTTGTGACTCTTGTGTTGCTGCTAAAGATGGTTTTCGTCTTGATGCAAAATGTATCATCCTTCGGCAGCCATGTTAATCCTAGGGTCTTTACACTGTCACGTGATTCTTCGTCAAAATCGAGATTTATTTCTTGATGATCTGCTGGAATCCCTTGCAGCAATTGCGGATGGTTAGCACACCATTTTCGCAACTCAAATCCTGCGGTACTTAAAATTGTTGTCAGTTCCCTTTGAGCCGTGATGGCGGTGGTTAGACTATCACTTCCGAGTAAGCCATCGTCCACATAAAAATTGTTCTGCAACGCCGAGGCTCCCAGGGGGTATTTTGTGCGATTTTCTTTGGATAACTCTAACAAACATTTGATGGCAAGATATGGTGCTGCTTTGGTCCCGTAAGTCACTGTGTTTAGCTGATAATATTTAATCTCTTCTTCGGGATTTTTCCTCCATATGATAACTTGATACATCCGATCATGGGGGTTGATTAAGATCTGCCTATACATTTTCTGAATATCTGTAGTGAAAACGTATCTTGGAATTCGAAAGCGTAGTAAGACGGTAAACAAATCATTTTGGATGATCGGCCCTGTGTGCATTATGTCATTTAATGATAATCCTGATGATGTCTTCGCGGAAGCGTCAAAAACTACCCGTAACTTGGTACTGCTACTATCAGGTTTGCTAATACAATGGTGTGGAATAACGTAATGTGGTCTGCGCCAAATGCCTGTGCTTGATACTTCAGTCATGTGTCCCAAACTCTTATATTCTTCCATAAAGTTAGTGTAAGAAATCTTCAGTTCAGGGTTTTTTCCTAGCCGCCTTTCTATTGCCAAGAACCGATTAAGAGCCATTTGTTTTGAATCTCCTAATGCTGCTGGATTATCCGTGAAGGGAATTTTTACCACAAATCGTCCATCGGAGTTTCTTCGAGTGTTATGAGAAAAATGCAATTCACATCGTTTTTCTGTAGCTGTGAATTGGGATTTGTGGTTTTCAACTTCTTCCAATTTCCAGAACCTTTCGATTAGTGCACTTGTATCTTCATCAGCTTCACTAAAAATGCCACATGTAGCAGAAGTAACTTTGGTTTCTTCTACCTTGCCAGACACTACCCATCCAAATATAGTATTTTGTAAACTTGGGAGATTATTGCTTAATTTGATTTGATCAGTTGATATTACTTGTAAGAAAAATTCTGCACCGAGCAGCACATCTATGTTGCTAGGCTGAAAGAATGTTGGATCAGCGAGTGGTATATTGGGTGGAATATTCCATGACGACACATCTATAAATTTTGACGGCTGAGCGCTTACAATTTTTGGCAACACAAGCGCTTCCAGCCGTGCTTCGAATCCATTTATTGTGGACCGCATTGTTACGCTTATTCGTGATTTACAATCCTTCTTGTTGGCTCCAATCCCTTCTATACTGAATGAAGCGTGTTTTTGTTGGAGTCCCAGCTTCTTAACAAGTCTCTCTGTAACAACATTTACTTGAGAGCCAGAATCCAACACTGCTCTGCATTTAAGCTCTCGACCACTGTTTGTTATTAGTTGTATACAAACAGTGCTGAGCATAACGTATTTGTTGCAGCTAGCCTCATCTGCTGCGGATAAGCTGACTGGAATGGATCCCGTCTTGTTAGATGACGATGTGGGCGCATTTCCTGTCTTTAATAACATTGATCCTTGATTGTTGGATGTTCATAATGATGAACTGGTTGGCTTTGTTGACATAGCCTTTTGCTGCTTGCATGATGATGATGAACGGACTGGCCTTGTTGACATAGGTTGTAGGATGTTTGATGAATACGACGGAGTCCTCATGTCATCTTGGTTGTCGAGATGAAGTAACGTGTTGTGTGTTTTGTTACATCTTGTGCATTTTCTCGATTCGCAGTTGTTTGCAAAATGTCCCTCTTTTAAACAATTTACGCATCGCTTGTTGGTTTTTACTATCTGAAGCCGCTCTGCTGGCTTCATGAGTAAAAAGGTCTTGCAGACAAATAATGGATGAGTTCCAGACTTCCATACATTGCACTCATATTGAGAGTATTGATTTGTCGAAATTGCTGACACACATGATCTTGCTGAACCTTGTCTGTCCTTGTGATTTACTGCTTCTAGTGATTGGAATTGGGCTTCCAAAAAGGTCAAAAAATCCTTAATTGTTGGCAACTCCTTTGGATTTTTTAGGAATTGCTCATACCTGATGTGTGTTGATCTATCAAGCTTCTTTACAAGTAAGTGGAGAAGCAGTAGATCCCAGGACGAAGTTGTTATTCCGAGGCCTTCCAGTGACATCAGGCACTCCTGCGTAGTGTCATGTAAATTTTTTATAGAAACAACCGATGAGGCGTTGAATTCTTGCCCCAACATCCTTTGTATTAGCGTGGAGCACAGTACTCTTTTGTTGTTATATCTTTCTCGTAACATACCCCAAGCCAAGTCGTAATTATTTTGGGTGAGTGACAGATGCCTGATTAATTTTTCAGCTTCCCCTGATAGGTTTGTTTTGAGATACCACATTTTGTGGATTTTCGGCAATGCTTGTTGGTCCACTATTTGAGAAAAAAGTTCGTAAAATTGTTGCCACTTGAGGATATCCCCATCAAATTGTGGAATGGTGACTCTTGGTAGTCTTAGTGGCTCTTCATTTGCAACGTTTTCTGGTCGTGGTACGTCAGCTGGGCGTGCAAATTGTATCCGACTAGCATATACTCGAGTTTCGCATGCCACATATTGTTCATAATTGTAGCCAATTTCGCTTGGTTGGTCACAGTTTTCACACAAGCTGTAATTTAAAGTTTCTATTTCCAACCAAAGTCTGTTTATTTGTTGAAGATTCGCCTCATGACATCTTGACTGGTCATCTGGATACTTCGCCAAGCCATCCAATAAACGGTTGAGTGAATTCAGCAAGGCTTGTTGTCGCCTGATCATCTTGGTAAGGTTTGTTGCTGCCGATGAATCGAATGATGGACGACTGTGAGGAGCAGCGGCTGAATCAGATCGTTGCTCTGTTGCTGTTGCTGAGGTGGAAAAGCCTACTTCTTTCCCTGTAGAATCCTTGCTTAATGTTTCTAAGCGATGGACTTCTTCTTGAAAAATATTGATATAGCTGGTTGCTAAATTGTTGATTTTCTCATAGTATCCTGTGGTGAAATAGTCATGCTCCATGGGCTGATTAGTAAGTGTTCGAAGCTCACTGTCGTGTTCTTCAAACTCTTCCCACTATTTTGTGAGACGCTGCAGTCGCTCATTGAAATAACTTGTGGTCGTTTTCCTTTGTGGTGAATCCTCTTGAAGTTTTTGATCAGATTTTGTATTTCTTCTCCAACTCCCTTTTGCACTTCCAAGGTCGGTTGGAAAGTAGCCATTTTTGAAGAAACCCAGCAGGAGTTTGTTTATTTGTTGAATAGAAGACAGGAGTTTGATTACAGTTGATTTGGTGGCGTGTGAGTCCACCCGGGGGCGCCAATGTTTAAACCCGCGTTTGGATTTATTTTAGTTTGGTTATAGACCCAAGCACATAAACTTGGACTATGGTTTTAAGTTTGTTGTCACAAACAGCACTTGAACTGTTTGTGGAGCTGGAAAGTTTTGATTATAAGAAACACTCGGTTTGATTGTAAAACACGTACTCACCCTTTATTAAAGTCTTTTCGCCCTTTTATAGGCGAAAATCAATACAATATACAGTAAATATTAACAAATAAAATCGATGAAATATGTAAAAATACATAAACAAAATTGACGTAAAATATAAGTGCATATTTCTGTATGCACAAAAAACAACCTTGGCCATGAGTTGAGTCGTCAGCATATTTGACGAGCATACGAAAATAAGCAAAACAAAAGAGTCATATTTCTATGCTCTGGTTGAACTGTTTTTTGTTCTTACTTTATTACGTTGAGTTTACTCGCGTTCAAGACCAAGGTTGTTTTTTCGATGGAAATGTACTGATTCAAAACCTTGAAATGCACGATTCTCTGACCATGAAAATTGACTCTTCATAGCCAGGAAAACGTGCGAGTTCAGTGGCCCTGAACCCGTCATTATATTTGATTATAAGATTAAAGCTACTGCCTTGAGTCGTGTAGATACCGTCAAAGACCTAGGTATATGCATGGATTCTAAGCTGTCGTTTAACATTCTTATTGATTTTATTTGTAATAAAGCATCTTTAATGCATGGATTTATAAAACGCTGGGCCAAAGAATTCAATAGCATAATTACAACTACAAGGTTGTATTATGCAATCGTGCGTCCTCAGTTGGAGTATGCAAGTAATATTTGGTCTCTAAGTTACAATGTGCATGTTGATCGAATAGAAAGAATCCAAAAACGTTTTCTTCTGTTTGCTCTAAGACTTAAGTGGATCTGATATATTAGACCTTCCTCCTTATGAAGATCGTTTGAAACTGTTAAAAATGCAGTCTTTAAGTTAGCGAAGTGAGCAATATGCTCTACGCTTTGCAAAGTTATGGAGGGCGTAATAAACTCCCACCTAATGAATTATCTGGAGCACAACAAATTGCTAAGTGACCGTCAATATGGTTTTCGTAGGGCCCGCTCTACTGGTGATCTTATGGCGTTCCTTACAGAAAAACTGGAACCAATGCGTTCACCTTTTCGGTGAGAGCAGAGTTGTTGCTCTGGATATTTCAAAGGCGTTTAACCGAGTGTGGCATACGGTGTCAGTGGTAACTTTGCTCGGTGGATCACGTGCTTTCTTAAGGATAGAACTATCCGTGTCATCATCGACGGCATTTCGTCCAGTGAGCACGCCATCAACGCAGGAGTACCGCAGGGTTCAGTTCAAACGCCAACTTTGTTTTTGGTTATTATCAACGATCTTCTGTCGGTGACTCATAACCCAATTCATTCATTTGTGGACGACAGCAGCATTTGTCATTCATATTTTTTCAAAAAATGCCTGAGTTCTTTGGAGATTGAGAGTAAGAGACAAAATATGAATGACATTTCTTAATGACTTAAAAAAAAAACGAAGGAGGGCTTGCTAATAGAGTAGAGTTTAATGCAAACAAGGCTCAGTGTTGCCTGTTAACCCACAAGCGGATGAACTCTCCCTTAGCTCTCTTGAATATGAATGGTGTGGATATTTTGGAGTCAGATGGTCTTGACGTTCTGGGCATGTCGATACAATCAGACCTTCGTTAGAATGATCACATTTTCCATGTGTCGAAGGAAGCCGCCAAGTGCCCAGGTTTCTTAAAACGGTGCAAGCGATACTTCACCTTATATAAGGCCTAAAATGGAGTGCAATTCGCACATTTGGGCAGGAGCTCCAAGATCTTATTTGGAGCTTCTGGACCGAATTCAAAGACGTGCGATATGTATGATAGGATATGAAAACATTTTATCTCCTCTCAGTTCTCTTGGGCATCGACGTAATGTTGGTTGCCTAAGCCTTTTGTATAGGTTATACCATGGAAAATGTTCAAGGGAGGTACATGGCCTGGCGCCACCAGTTCGTGTATTTCCTAGGTCTATTCGGACAGCTTTTCGAGCCCATCCCTTTACCATTGCATCGGTGCTCATTAAAACCACGCATTACCGAGATAATTCGTTTTTTAGTCGCACAGTAAGATTGTGGAATAATCTCCCTGTAAGCGTGTTTTCCGGCAGTTTTGATCTGTGTAAGTTTAAAGCAAATCTTCACCGTCACTACTCGATCTTTCCACCCTCCAACTCGTCTTCCGAATTAACGCAATGCTTCGCATTTAAATGGGGCATCCCCTGAGCGCTGGTTTAGTTAAAAAAAAAATTAAATCTGCAGATATTGTGCACCTGTATTCGATTCTCCAGAGCTTCTTTCTCATATAAATTTTAACATTAACCGTAGAAGCAGTAGAAACGCTAACATTTTAATTTAATTTCCATTCAGTAGAACATAATTTATGGCTGCTGCTCCTTTAAACCACATGAGTACCTTTGTTAATAATTGTAGCGTTTTCAATGTTAATTTGTCATAAAGTCAACTCAAAACTAGATTGAAAACAGTTGTGTACTTAGATCTATGTATATGCACGGTTAGTTGTTAAGTCTTGTGTTGTCCCTGAGCCCAACCCATTCATTGGTAGGTAAATTTTTTCCACATTCACTTGTTTGGGGTCACTGGTATCCATAACATTGATATTTTTCAACGATTACTGGGTCATGGCTTTCAGTAGCTTAATGATGAGAAAATGCGAAAAAGCTACAGTAGCTGAACTCTATTGTTATTGCATGTATTATAAAAATAAAATAAAAAAAAATAAAACTGGGCAGAATTAGGCAAGAGGGCGTATTAATTTAATTCGAATTAAACTCCTCCTACACCATTTGTCCGACTTCAACCAAGTTTTGCACACATATTCTTTGGTATAATGAGCAGTTTAAGGTCGGGAAAAGTGGGCGGATACAGGGAGTGGGTCTTTATTTTTCTATACACTAAATACACCCTGAGTGCTATACCATCCCAGGCTTCGCCGGGTATTCCATCTAGTATTATGTATTTTTTATATATGGTGATTTTATTTTTATTCGTTCATTTTGGCAAGTTTTAATCCCAAAAACTCGGCCCTATGTGCGCCCCTGGTATACTTGCATTGCTTTATAAAAGAATGCCTTCTAGGTATGAAAGTAGAAGTCCTTCCACTTTACCTTCTTTTGGAAGCACCTTTTTTGCTGGGATATGTTAGTTTCACCATAATTACGTCCATAATTACTTTAAATATGTGTATATAAATATTTATGTATATATATTTATATATATATATATATATATGTATGTATGTAAGTAAATAAAATGCATTACTAAGACCAATATGATATTTATTAAGTGTAGCATTTTATTTTACAAACATTTATTCATTGCAGATTTGCTTCTAACTAAACTAAAAAATCAAACAAAATTAATAAGCATACCTTTGATAATTAATATTGATAATAATTAAAATAATAATAACAATAATAATAATGTCAAGAAAATATAATGCGCAGTATATTGTAAACTATGTTTAAGACTAAAATTTGTTTATGTAAGCTTCAACTAACTAATCTTAAAAAATTAAGCTTAAGTTTATGCGCAACCGTATGATAAAAAAAAATATTGTTAAAGCTAATTTAAACATTAATGCTAAATAATCAAGTTTGGAAAATAATATATTTATATATAATATATATATAATCCTGAATAAAATATTAATATTATTACAAAAACGTATAAAACAAAAATGAATCGCTTTAATACATTTATTGAATATAAAAAGTAACACTTATGAATTTTTCCATAAATATTTCAAAACTTTATTGTAAAATGACATAAAACTATTTAGATACAATTTTTGTTTCAAAATTTTTGTTTATCTTTATAGAAATATTACCTTTATAAAAAAAAACAACATACACAAACTAACATATAAAAATAATAATTACAACTGGTGGTAGGTACGTACTTTAAAGAAATTAAGCACTATTATAACATTTGTTATAATTATTTATATATTAATTTAATTGCTACTAGACCACAAATTTATATAAAAATACCCATACACACACACACAAAAAAAACAATACTGATTTATGAATTCACTAGTTCAAATATATTGGAAGATTATTTTCATATTTTTCAAATACTATAGAATGTTATAGAAGATTGAGTAAATAATAAGCAAAACAATATAAAAACATTATTAATAACTAATTTAAAATTAAAATATAAATCAATAAATAACTAAATACAAATCGTTTACCATTGTAAAACAAGAACAAAAGCCAAAAAAAAAACAACACAATAGAACAAACGAAAACTATTAGATATTCCAATTGTAGCTAGTCATATATATGTATGCTTAAACCATATACATATATATATGCATATAAATTTATACGTATTTATTTCTATATAAGATATATGCATTCGTTAATATATATATATATTTATATATATAAAATGTTTCTTTAATACTCGCATATATATGTATGTATATTTAACGAAACGCAAGTCTAATAAATACATATGTAATAGATAACTCGAGTTTTATTTTATTTTTTAATGGTGTGGTTCACCTAAGTCTCTAAACTACGGCCCTTGAGCACCACCAATCCGGCCCGCGACAGCATTCCTGATGCGATTTTTATTAATCAATTCAAACAAAGTAATCATAAAAAATGTAGGCGGCAAATCAGACGCGTTCTACTTTTTTTTAGCTCTTTTTATCAATTTATGAGAGATATTGAATATATAAACTGCTATTTTTTAATGTTTATATACAAAATAAAAGGATATTTGCCGATCAATTTCTCCAGAGCATTACCAGGAACTTGTGAATACAATACCTTGCCTTACCACAGTAGTCATAGGTCAGAAATAAGACACTACACAATGGTATATGGAATAGGCCGAACTATTATGACTCAGTTTTGTGACTCAGTGGCCGAACTTTTCTGAATTAAGTCTTATATTTGTTTTTTGCCATATTTATATGGTGTTTGTGAAATGCATATTTATTATATTTTTATTTTGTTAAGTTCCGTTCTCAAATGTTGTTGTGGAAGAAGTTTTTTTTAATTCACCCCTCTGTGCAAGTAAATACAAAAAATAAAGTTGGTTGAACTATTTTGACGAGGGGAGGTATAATATATTTGGAACACAATTACTTTGGTTGGAAATCGCTTCGGTAATTGGGAATCGGTTGGTAATCGCTTCGGAAATCGGTAATGGGTTGGTAATCGCTTCGGCAATCGGTAATCGGTTGGTAATCGCATCGGTAATAGGTAATCGATTGTTAAACGCTTCGGTAATTGGTAATCGGTTGGTAATAGCTTCGGTAATAGGTTGCTAATTGCTTTGGTAATCGCTTCGGTAATGGGTTCGGTAATCGGTGATCGGTTCTGTAATCGGTGATTGATTCGGTAATCGGTTAGTAACCGCTGCGGTAATCAAAAAATGGTTAGGTAATCGGTGGGAAACCGCTTCGGTTATCGGTAATTGATTCGGTAATCGGTTGGTAATCGCTTCGGCAATCGGTAATTGGTTGGTAATCGCTTCGGTGATCGATTGTTAAACGCTTCGGTAATTGGTAATCGGTTGGTAATAGCTTCGGTAATCGGTTGGTAATTGCTTTGGTAATCGCTTCGGTAATTGTTTCGGTTATCGGTTGGTTATCGGTTCTGTAATCGGTGATTGATTCGGTAATCGGTTGGTAATTGCTTTGGTAATCGCTTCGGTAATTGGTTCGGTTATCGGTTGATTATCGGTTCTGTAATCGGTGATTGATTCGGTAATCGGTTGGTAACCGCTTCGGTAATCGATAAATGGTTCGGTAATCGGTGGGAATTCGCTTCGGTAATTGATTCGGTAATTGCTTCGGTAATCGGTAATTGGTTGGATAATTGGTTGGCAATCGCTTCGGCAATAAAAAAAAAGCTCACCAAACATGTTAGCCTAGCATAAGGACGGCATAAGCAATGATGTATAATGCAACAGAAATTAACAGCAAAAGCGTGCTGATATCGGTGACAGCATGATGATATCACTAACAGCGTGATGATATCGCGAAACTATAGTTTTGTTCTCTACCAAAAAATGCTCAACGCGCCTATAGAAGTGTTCATTTCAATAATAATCAGATGTTTTATTTACTGCAAGTCTCTTGCATTTATGGATTAAATTTACTTGTGCCGATTATCAAAAGGGACTTAGATGATCATCAGTTAAGGAGAGGAGATTGAAAAAAGTAAATGAACACCTTAAATTTTTTGACGGTTACTCATTGATTCTTAAAGTGTAGAACATATTTGTTTTGGTGAATAAAAGGGTAATGTGAAGTGTCAATACGCCGTCAAATATCACATTGAAAAAAAGGTACCCAAACGGTCTCCATGACATAAACGTGGTATGATTCATGTCATCAGAAATAAAAAAACCAAAAAATTTTATACATTATATTATATTTAAAGGAGCTTATACCTTTAATCGGGGTTGTTATAGTAACCAAGTGCTCTCGGAATCAGATTTGAAACCGATAAATATTTCGCTCAGGTATCATCAGATAAAATCGGTTTATTGTAGCACCTTAGAGTTTCCGAAGCCGATGCGAACATAAAACCACAAAATCATAGTCCCTAGCTTATTTATTTACTTACTTAGGTGACCACAACAACCCGTGTGCGGGTCTCAGCCAACCTCATCAGCTCGGATACACCAAGTGCGGTAAGAACTTCCTCGCCTGGTCCATCCATCGCAGACATTGTCACCCTCGTCATCGTCGACGAACAACTTCGCCTCGAGCACCTTTTGAGCTGGACCTTCGTCGTCCATACGATGGACATGACCCAGCCAGCGTAGTCGCTGCACAACTATACGCCGAGCTACGTCAATATCTTCGCAGAGCTCTTACAGTTAGTGGTTCATTCGGATGTCGGCGTGGTTCATCGCCGACTCGAACAGGACCCCGAATATTTTGCGAAGAAGAACCTTTCTCTCGAACATCCCCAAAAGCAGCTGCGTCAGTTTGAGAAACTACCCATGCATCAGCGCCATAAAGAAGCACAGGCAGAACGAGTGTGTTGTAGAGTGTTAGTTTCGTCGATTAGCAATTGTTGCTCTTTGCTTTATCTCCAGGCTGACATCATTGTTGTTATTACTGCCGGTGCTTAGGTATATAAATTACTAGACTACTTCAAAGTTATAGCTGCCGGATAAAATGTGGGAGTCTAGACGCAACGCTCCCTTGTTTTACTTTGTTTTACCCTTGTTTATCGTCAAACCCACTTTGACCGATTCCTTTTCGATAGCGGTAAAAAGAGCGGTAACTTCTCTCTTGGGTATGCCGACAATATCAATATCATCAGCGCATGTAAGGAACTGGACACCTTCATAGAAAATGGTGCCATTACGATGCACACCGGCTTGTATGATCCCCTCCATGATGATGTTGAAGAGATCGCAAGATAGTGGATTGCCTTATTTGAAACCTCTTTCGGTATTGAAAGTTTCGGAGAAGTCATTTCTTACCTTGAAGAACTGCATGTGTTGCTCAGCGTCATAGTTGGTAAGACCGAACTCAGACATTGTTACATATAGAGAATTCCTTCTCGGTTTATCGAAAGCAGCTTTATAATCGACAATGAGATGATGGGTGTCAATGATGGGTTTTTGAAGGATTTGTCGTAGTGTGAAAATCTGGTTTGTGGTAGATTTTCCAGGTCGAAGGCCACACTGATAAGATTCAATCAGTGTTTTCGTAATCGGCTTTAATCTTTCACACATTAGCTTGGGAGAACCTTTTATGCGATGGAAATAAGACTGATACCTCGATAGTTGGCGCAGATTGTTGGGTCTCATTTCGATGAGCATGCTTTCCGCTAGCCATATTTTTCTGATGCATGTGCCTTATCAATTCATCGCCGCCGGTTTTAAACAATTCAGCTGCTTAATTGTTTTTGAGTTGTTGGATAGCAACTGGAGCCTCTTCATGTCTAGGTACTTCAACTTCGTCATCATTGATTGGTGGTGCTGAACTGCTTTCTCTATGAGCAGCATTGGTGGAGTCGTCACCAGGAAGTAGTTTGGAGAAGTGCTGTATCCACAATCTCAGCGCACACTGCGTATCTGTAACCAGATCTCCATTTTCATCTCTATAAGTGGATGCTCCGGACTTGAAACCTTTTGTTAGACGATTAAACTGTTGACAGAACTTTCATGCATCCTTGTTGCTCTGGTACACCTCGAGTTCCTCACGCGCACGCTTTTCCTGCTGTCTTTTTTTGGGTCTGAAGAGGCGCGTCTCTTTATTTCTCGTGGGATATATGCACCTAAAGTCTGCCGGCGTCGTCAGGTTCAGAGGTTGGTTAGGTTAGATCGTCGATTTACTGATCAGCGCTTTGATGGCGGCTTGGCTATCCACAAAAAATGATACCCTTGAGGGGGTAAGGTTTTCCTGTGAATGGCCTGTGCAGCTTTTTCAATAGCATATACTTCTGCTTGAAAAGCGCTACAAGAATCATGGAGTTTGCATCACTCTTGATTTGCAGCGATTGGTTTCAGAGGTTGGTTGGTTGAACTTAACCGAGAATTGAGCGGAGTAGGCTTGGGCAGTCCGTTGTGATTGCAGCTTAGCGACATCTAGCTTTCGTTGCATTCGATGGGTGAGTATGTTGTCCACATTGCGTAATGGCATGCGGATCTTAGCTCCAATAGTGGTTGGAATCAATGTTGACCACCCGATGCGTACACACATCTAGAACACTGGAGGCATGCCTTCCGTCGATTAAAACATGATCAACTTGATTTCGCGTTTTTTGAACCGGGGAGAGCCAGATGGCCTTGTGGATCTCGAGGTGTTTAAATCTGATACTACTAACTACCTGTATATATACTATATATATATTAAACTTTTCGACATTTATTTCATCGTGTGTTCAATATTGCGTATTCATGTAAAATTTAAGCATATTCCGTTATGATACTAAAATTTATCTGAAATCACTGATCTCTGAATTCGTTATTTTCTTTGTAAAAAACTTTTAGTAACTTTAATACTAAAAATACCATTAACGAAATGGCATTTTAAGTTGACCTTTACTTTCTAAATCGTAAAAAATGAAGGCTTTTAAATTTAATATTGTGCAAAAAGTATTATATTTAGTTAAAAAAAGCTTTTCTGTACATTTTTAAGTAAGTATCAAATATTAAAAAAAAAATAAAGTTTGGCCGTTTTTGGTTCTTCCTGGCGTCACAAGAGGGCGTCTTCTAAAAGTTTGTTTTTAGGTCATCCATGATATTCCGGAAAAACTGAAAATGATTAAGCAAAATTTTAAAATGGCAGCACTTCAATAGAGGCCTGGGCACAGTCTAGGCCTCACAGTCTAGGAACATTGACTGACATTGACGTCTGATCAATGACTGTTACCTCAGATCAATGAAATTAATAAAAATTGATTTTAGTTACTGATTTAATTTCAATGTTTATTTAATTCGTGAGAATATAGTTTAAGATAAAAATATATGACAATGATGAAATTTTTTACAATATGAATACTTTTAAAAAATAATTATGTATAAAAGCAACAATAAAATGGTTTATTCACAAATTATTTACAATAGCAACTCATTTCTTAACTGCTAGCTTGAGATCGATCTTCATTATCAGCATTCTTGACCGATGGTATGTATGCATCCTTGACTTCCATTTAATTTTCATCCGCTGTTTCGCCATTATCACTGATGATATTATGCAGCATGCATGAAGCAGCAATTATATAATTCACTAAATCAACGTCTGCATCGACGAATTAATAATATTTAACTCAGTTGGACATTGAAGTGAACTTGCGATCGTGGAAGACGGCCATTATCGCAAAATGGAGTCATTAAATTTATTAATAGCGGATGTGCATAATAGCCCAGTAAGTTCTGCTCACGTAGAAGAAGCGGGTTTCTTCATTTGTGAGTCGTTGAAAAATTTCAATGTTTCAAAAAATGTGCGGATATGTTTTGCCAGGCATACCAATAATTAAAAATTATGTTGTTAAAAAGAGCAGCATTTAGATTAGATTACAAACTCCTTCGAATATAAAACATTTTTTACAATTATTGAAATGAACATGGTTTTCCTACCACGCGGTACAGTTTAATGAAATTGTTTCCTCTTGAAGTAGTCGTCAACGTTACCAACTGGTTGCTTTATCGATATATGGCACCCATCAATGGCTCCAACAATATTACAAATACCATGCGAAAGATCTAAAAATAAAAAACTTTGAATAAAGCATAACAAACTTAAATATTCCAATCATATCTATATATTCCAATTATATGATTATCCAGAGCGAGACCAAGTCCATCTCGCCTGGAATATGTGAGCTTTGCTCTAATCTTTTTTTACAGAAATCTATACACAAAAGAATGGAACTATATTATCCAGAGCAAGACCTCATCCGTCTTGCCTGGCCTATGTGGGAGCTCGATTGTGCCCGTCTTGCCCTTCACATGTGAGTATTGCTCTAATCAATCGATCTATTAACTATCAAGATGAGATCCGCAATATACGCAAAACTTTAAACATTTTACCTGGCAATTCGTTTTTAGTTTTTTAAATTTAATTTTAAACTAAGTTAAATTATTAATTGTTATGTTTTTAGAAATGCTTTAAATTAATATTGAAAATGCAATGATGAATTGTAAATTAAGTTTTATAATGAAATTTTTAATATTCTGTAAGGCCTTAGGTCTTAGCATAAAATAAATAAATAAAATATTATTTTCATTTTGTGTCCAATAGTGGTGTACGCGACAAGAAGGATGCAGAAAACCTCTATCAGCAGGTTAAGCGTCTAACCCAAGGTTTCAAGCCCGGAGCATCCAATTGTAGAGATGAAAATGGAGATCTGGTTACAGATACGCAGTGTGCGCTGAGATTTTGGAGGCAGCACTTCTCCAATCTACTTACTGGCGACGATTGCACCAATGCCGCCTATGGAGAAAGCAGTTTAGCACCACCAATCAACGATGGCGGAGTTGAAGCGTCACCACCTATCCATGAAGAGGTTCGAGTTGCTATCCAACGACTCGAAAACAATAAAGCCATGGGTGCTGACGGCCTATCAGCTGCATTGTTCAAAACCGGCGGCGATGAATTGATAAAGCGGATGCATCAACAGCAAAATATGGCTAGCGGAAAACATGCCCCGACGATTTTAATCTCAGCGTACTTTGCCCTATGCTTAATAAAGGAGACCCAGAAATCTACGCCAGCTATCGAGGTATCAGTCTTATTTCCATCGTACATAAGGTTCTCTCAAACGTAATGTGTGAAATATTAAAGCCGATTACAAAAACACTGATTAGATCTTATCAGTGTGGCTCTCGACCTGGAAAATTCACCGGAGACCAGGGGCCGAATCGTTCTCAACTTGTCATTGAATTGTATTCAATTAACAAAATTGTACGTGAAAAGTTGTACGTTCACGGAAGCTGCGATTCGGTCCCAGATTTTCACACTACAACAAATCCTGGAAAAAACCCACGAAAAATATAAAGTCGAATATAAAGCTGCGTTCGATAGGCCAAGAAAAGATTGCCTATACACAACAATGTCTGATGATGTTGAGCAACACATGCAGCTCCGTCAAGGTAGGAAATGACCTCTCCGAAACCTTCAATACCGAAAGAGGTTTCAGACAAGGCGATCCACTCTCTTGCGATCTTTTCAACATCATTATGGAGGGGATCGTACGAAAGGCCGGTACGAAGGCTACAAAGGTGTCCAGGTCTTTGCGTAAGCTGACGTTATTGATATTGTCGGCAGAACCAAGAGAGATTTTACCGCTGCTTTCACCGCTATTGAACAGGAATCAGCCAAAGTGGGTTTGAAGATAAATGAGGGTAAAACAAAGTATATGCTGTCTACAAACAAGGGAGCACGGCGTTTAGACTCCCACATTTCATCAGACAACTATAACTTTGAAGTAGTCAAAGAGTTTGTATACCTTGGGACCGCCATTAATAACAACAACGAAGTCAGCCTGGAGATAAAGTGAAGAACAATAATAGCTAATAGGTGCTACTACGGGCTCAGTAAGCAACTAAGTTCCAGAGCCCTTTCTCGATCGACAAAACTAACACACTACAAGTCGCTCGTTCTACCTGAGCTTCTTTCTGGCGCTGAGGCATGGGTAGTTTCGCAAACTGACGCAGCTGCTCTGGGGGTGTTCGAGAGAAAGGTTCTTCGCAAAATCTTCGGTCCTGTTCAAGTCGGCGATGACTATCCCATCCGAATGAACCACGAGCTGTATGAGCTCTTCGAAGACATTGACGTAGTTCGGTGTATAACTGTGCAGCGTTTACGCTGGCTGGTCCATGTCAATCGTATGGACGACGAAGCTCCAGAGAAAAAAGTGCTCGAGGCAAGGGTCGTTGGTCAACGACGACGAGGCCGAGGAAGCCCTAACCGCACTTGGAGTATCTGATTGAAGAAGGCGAATGCAAAGCAGAGGCGCCTGATTGGAGCTGAAGAGGTCGGCCGAAACCCGAACACGGGTTGTTATGGCCACCTAAGTAAGTAAGTAAGTTCTTGTAAGGGTGCTGGTATTGTCATTTCCAAGATGCTGTTAGCTCCATTTTGATCCGGTTCTTTACAACCTAGAAGATGAGTTTCCGTCCGTCCAGAATCCACCGGACCTTTAAAGGTATCCCGGAACAGATGGGTCTTTGGATAGTGTCTTTCGAAATCTGGCGGCTTCACTGGTATCCTCCTTACAAAAGTCCTTACAAACTATGAAAGTTAATATTCAATAATAGCATGCATAAAATAATTCAAATAATTTAATAAAGTTTATTTATGCACATTCTTTAATGAATGTGGAATTTTGGAATTAAAAAAATCGATATTGCAGTAAAGCATACAGTTATTGAACTCCAAGATTGCTCTATGCATTGTTGAATTAATGGCATAGTGGTTCTGCATCTTCTTAGATAAAACACATCAAAAATGACGTAAAGTTCGACAGGGAACATTAAAATTTATAAATACAAGCAGTTTAGGGCAATCAATCGTTCCAACTATGTCAAATGTCAAATGTAATGTCAAAAAAAAACCACAGAGATAAAATGGTCCTTCTATTCTGAAGATTTTTCAGATTTGTACCACTACA